>BKCP01006283.1:287288-338946 GCA_008636005.1 Striga asiatica
AAAAAAAAAAAAAAAAAAAGAAAAGTGGAGAAATTTATCCTAATAATATTGAGTTTTTGGAGAGAGAAATTGAAAGGAACGATATTGGAGAATGTTCCTTAGGTCTGGGGGTTCGTTTTCATATATAGAGCTCGAAAAACAGAGCTAAAACGAGTAAAAACGGAAAAAATAAAAACAGCGTCGAACAGGTCGCGACTCGCGAGTTGACTCGCGAGTCGCGAGTCGGACGGGTCGTGGGGTCGCGCAGCTGGTCGGAGGCTCTGTTAAAGTCGCGAGTCGCGACTTTGCTCTCGCGAGTCGCGACGTAGGCTCGCGAGTCGCGACTTTTATCTCGCGACTCGCGACTTTGGACTGCACTGCGCCATTTTACGTTTTGGGCTCGTTTGGGCTCATCTGAACTCGGAATTGAGTTCCGTTTTTTGCTACGTGTCACTAACAAACCCATCTATCCAATTGTGCTCTCAAAACCAGCTTTTCTTGAAGAGAAAATTCGCTCGAAGCTCCTGACCTACACACCAAAAACGACAAAACACAAAAGAAAACCAGAAAAACAAATGAAAAACACCTAAAAACTCAAGATGAAGGAAAACACATAATAAAACATGAAACGGACTAAAAACTAAAGAAAGGACCTAAAATGGGGGAAAAAGAAAGATAAAATAAACACGAAAAACGCAACAAAAATAGGACAAACATTTATCTCATCAACGCATTTCATATATATTGATATGGTCATATGGAATCCTAAATTTGAACCGATCATTTGCCAACGATATCAACTATTATTTTTTTTCCTTCCAGAATATAGTTGTTGTTTATTTTATTTATTATTCAGTTTTCTATTTAAAAATGATTGGTTGCTTTCGATATTTGTAGGGCGAAGATGAAGTAACCGAGAAAGAGAAAAACGACGAAAATGAATTTACCGATGAACAGAAAAAGGACGAGCAAGATGACAGTTGAAGGAGGCTGAATGATTTTTGTGTTTCAATGACTTTAAGAGTTTATCTTTTATTTCCAACAAATAACTTTTGGGGTTTTATGAGCTTAAATGTGTTGAGTTGTTTTTTTTTTCTTTTTTTTTTCTTTTTAATAACACCCGTACCTGGTAAAATTTATGTTGGGTCAAATAAAATGAGCAGCTACAAGAAACAGTCATGTAGTTGTTTCTATATTGTGATGGATATTTTTATGTTTTATTGATGTGCATGTTTGTGGCTTTGTTAGGTAGTGGCTCTGTTAGGTAGTTGTAGACAATTAAATTTTGAGCCAATAAAATGGCAACAAGTGTCAAATTACATGTTAAAATCAATTTAATAATTTTCTATTTTATTTGGGAAATTAATCAAATTTTAATTCCTAAATTAAATAGTTAATTAATTGATTATTTAATATATATTGTTGGCCAATTAAAGAATGCCACGTGTATATTTTGAAGGCCAATTAAAGAATGTCACATGTCATTTTCTTGAAGAGTAAAATAAATAATTATTTCTTTTAATAATTATTAAAGAGATAAATATTCATAGACCAATCAGATTGAAGTCTTCTTTTCCAAGAGTCCATCTTCTAATTATCTCTTTAATAAATAAATATTGAAAATTATGGACCAATCAAAATGAAGTCTTCTTTTCCAAGACTCTCTCTCCTAACACCTATAAATAGGGACCCTCCCTAGGGTGAAAATCACAATTCATATTCACAATTCATATTCATATTTCAAGTTCCAAGTTCAAGAGCTCTAGAGAATTCTCACAACGAGATTCAAGTGTTCTTGAAGATCCAAAGGCGTTCTTGAAGATTCGAAGGAAGATTCAAGCGCATTCAAGCTCAAGACCGACGTTCAATCCGGAAACAAGCTGTCAAGCCTCCGAATTACGTTATTAAAGTCAAATCCGGCGTAGAGATGATCGAAGATCAACTTTGCGACGAAGACCAAGGACTCGTGTTCTTCACGTTCTTGGGAAATCAAGACGTTTGATTCGAGATCAAGCTGTCAAGCCCTCGAAGAAACGTTATTTAAATCCAAATTCAAGACCGGCGGAGATCAAACTGAAGATTCATCTCCAAAAGTCTCAAATCCACTTGAAGATTGTTCTTGAAGAAATTAATCAGAGGAATAATAGAGATTTAGAATCCACTATATTTCATTTGATCCGTTGAAATCCATTTGTACGAAGTTCTCGTGTTTATAAATTCAATAATACGAATTTTGCGTTACAAATTTCTGGCACGCCCGGTGGGACTTTCTCTACCTCTCATCTCTTTTCTTCAAGATATTTAAGTGCAACGATGACTCCTCCCAAGTCAACTTCTTCAAGTTCTGCAAGTGAAAGTATTAGTGTCACAACAAAAAGCATGACAAAAAGTAAGAGTGTATATCTAGAAGTAAATTCTCACCAAGTTGAGGGAAACATGTCGCCTTTAAACTAAGAAGAAGATTTAAGAGACGATGTTTCATCAACACCTTTCTCAATGGAGGCACTTGTTATGATGACGAACGCATCAACCATTGAGGAGCAACTTGCAACCATGGCGAAAACAATGGAGGCATTGATGAAACATGTCCAAGATCAAGACTCCATGATCTCAAAGTTGGTAGAAAAGGTCGACAAGGCTGAGACTAGCCGTGCTGGGGGCAAGCAAGATGAAACACATGAGGATGAAGAAACTTCTAAAGAAGATGAGGTGAAGCAAACTGAAAAAGAGAAGACTACGTCAGAAATCCATGTTTCTGCAAGTGGACTCATACCAACTGACCAACTCAAAGAGTTCATCATGGGAACCATCAAGGACAAATTCTATGTAGGCTCCAAGTCGTCTTTAACTTATTCGAAGCCATACACCCAAAGGATTGATAGCTTGAAGATACCTACTGGATATCAATCGCCAAAATTCCAACAGTTTGATGGTAAAGGAAGCCCGAAGCAGCACATAGCTCACTTCATTGAGACTTGCAATGATGCTGGAACATATGGAGATCGTTTGGTGAAGCAGTTTGTTCGACCACTAAAGGGAAATGCATTCGAGTGGTACACCGACTTGGATGCAAATTCTATTGATAGCTGGGAGCAACTAGAGCAAGAGTTTCTCAATCGTTTCTATAGCACACGAAGGACGGTCAGCATGATTGAGCTCACTTCTACAAAGCAGTGGGATGAAGAGCCTGTTATTGACTACATCAATCGATGGAGAAATTTAAGCCTCAATTGCAAGGATCGATTGTCTGAAGCTTCGGCTATTGAAATGTATACTCAAGGGATGCATTGGGGTCTCCGATACATTCTGCAAGGAATTCAACCAAAGTCCTTTGAAGAGTTGGCCACTCGCGCACATGATATGGAGTTAAGCATGTCTGCAAGTGGAGTCAAGAATCCATCTGTCCATGAGCCTCAAAGATTCAAGGACCGAAATGAAGCCAAGAAAGGGGGCAAGTTTTCCTCTAAAGCACCTAACAAAGAGGTGAAGGAAGCAATGGCGGTCAATGCAAGACCCATCAAACTCAAGGGAAACACAAGTGACAAAGTTGTGGAAAAGAAAGAAGTCCCTCAAGACAGGGGGCAGAGAAAGTTAACCTTGAAGGAGATGCAAGCCAAACAATATCCTTTCCTTGACTCTGATGTTTCTGGAATTTTTGACGACTTGATTCGAGAACAACTTATCGAACTGCCGGAGATGAAACGACCTGAAGAAGCAGGACAAGTTGACAACCCAAAATACTGCAAGTATCATCGTTTGGTAAGTCACTCCATCGAAGATTGATTTGTCTTCAAAGATAGAGTTATGCAGTTCGCACGACAAGGCAAGATATCGCTTGAAGAAGACAAAGGCACTGCGAACTTTGCTTCAATAGTGAACTGCGATGAGGGATATGAAAGTTTCGCTTGTAATGTGACAAGCGAGCAAGATGATGTTCCAAGTGATGATGAGTCAACTGATGACAAAGAACCATGTGATCATGAAGACAATGATGCGGCAGTCACCTTCACGGATGAAGACTTGATTTTGGGATCAAAACCCCATAATAGGCCTTTATTCGTAACTGGTTACACTCGTGAGAAAAGGGTGAATCGCATATTGATAGATGGAGGTTCTGGAGGTCGCGATGGATGAACTCTCAAATAGTCGTTTGATGATTCAAGGCTTTAACCAAGGGGGGCAACGAGCTCTAGGCATAATTAGATTGAAGTTAGTGATCGGGGAGATGACTTCAAATGCTCTTTTTCATGTGATAGATGCCAAAACCTCTTATAATATGTTGTTGGGACGTCCTTGGTTGCATGAATATGGAGTTGTGCCTTCTACCTGGCATCAATGTTTTAAATACTACCAAGATGGTGTAGTAAGAAAAGTTCTTGGAGATGATAAGCCTTTTACTGAAGTCGAGTCTTATTTCGTCGACGCCAAGTACTACTACCAAGTCTGCTCGCAATAAAGAAACCCCCATCAAACAACCAAGTGATGTCAAAGAGAAGAAAACCAAGAATCTCGTTGGGAACGACCCTCTTGATGGACTGGTGTTGCCATTACCTAACCTCGATACCAAGAAACCAACCACGCAACCCCTAGGAAAGTTTGTTCGTCCGGTTGATGGAGCTAAGACGGAACACGGAGAAGAGCTCCAAAATTCTAAGCATTATGACCCAAAAGCTTATAAACTTCTTGTCAAATCTGGATACGATCCAAAAGAAGTGAGTACTTTGGGAACACTTCTTCCCCAAGCAGCAAAAACTCAAAAGAAGGATGCTGGAGTTTCAAAAACTAGAGTTGGTCTCGGATTTGTAGCACCAAATCCAGTTCGGATAGCTATAAAACGAGTGAATTCTAATCATGTGTCCGAAGAAGGATTTTCATCCACTGATCACTTGAAGAATGGAGAAAGAAGATCGGTATTTGAAAGACTCGGACCCATTCAAGAGTTAGAGTCCAAAAGAACTAGTCATCAAAGACTTGGTATTCAAAGGATGGTAAGAAACGGGAAGATAGAAAGAAAGTTCCCCAAGATTCGAAGCTCGATACCATCACGAATGAAGAGACAAACCACATTGATTGTTTCATGTGGTAATGTCTTGAAGGAGAAGATGCGAACGATCGTGCACACGAGAGTAAGAGATGAAGAAGAAAGTGATGGAGAAAGCGTCGCCTCATCTAATCAAGTGAGTAGTCTTGTCCCAAGAGAAAATCCTCGAAGTGCTGAAGGCATCTTGCATCGAAGAATCGCCGCATTGGTGAGAAAAGGGTGTATTAACGAAGACAATTTGCGTTTAGCTCGTGTCGTTAGAAGAGACGGACGAGTTAGAACATGTGTTGATTTCAAGAGTCTTGACGACCCTGCTAAAGATGTTGCATATGTAAACCATATCACCATATGTGAAGATGCCCAAGAAAATGAAGAAGACGCGGAGGATGCCCCTGCTGAGCTTGAAGAAGGAGTTAAGGCTACGATTGATGAGTTGAAAGAGATCAACTTAGGAGACGTGGATGATTCTCGACCAACTTATATCAGCGCACTTTTGACTAGCGATGAGGAAGAGACTTATATTGAGCTGCTTCGTGAATATAAAGATGTCTTTGCTTGGTCGTACAAAGAAATGCCTGGGTTAGATCCAAAAGTAGCGGTGCACAATTTGTCCGTGAGAAAGGGGGCACGGCCTGTTAAGCAAGCTCAACGGCGTTTTCGGCCCGATTTGGTTCCATTGATTGAAGTTGAAGTGAACAAACTCATCGAGGTCGGGTTCATTCGAGAAGTCAAGTATCCCACATGGATCTCAAGCATCGTCCCTGTGAGAAAGAAGAATGACCAAGTTAGAGTTTGCGTTGACTTTCGAGATCTAAATGAAGCATGCCCAAAAGATGATTTTCCATTTCCCATTACTGAACTCATGATTGATGCCACTACGGGCCACGAAGCGTTGTCTTTCATGGATGGGTCGTCTGGGTACAACCAAATACGCATGTCGCCAAGAGATGAAGAATTGACTGCATTCCGTACGCCAAAAGGGATATACTGTTACAAGGTGATGCCATTTGGTTTGAAAAACGCTGGAGCTACATACCAACGGGCTATGCAAAGAATTTTTGATGATATGCTTCACAAAAACATTGAATGTTATGTTGATGATGTGGTTGTGAAGTCAAGAAAGCGAGAAGATCACCTTAGAGATTTGAGAAGCGTTTTCGAACGGCTAAGGAGATATCAACTCAAGATGAATCCACTCAAGTGTGCGTTTGGCGTCAAGTCTGGGAAATTTCTTGGGTTCATTGTTCGTCATCGAGGGATAAAGATCGAGCAAGCGAAGATTGATGCTATTTTGAGAATCCCCGAACCTCGTGATATTCATGAACTCAAAAGCTTACAAGGAAAATTGGCGTATCTTCGAAGGTTCATATCGAATTTAGCCGGTCGATGCCAACCGTTCAGTCGTCTTATGAAGAAAGATGTTCCATTTGAATGGGATAAGTCTTGCAGGAATGCTTTCGAAAGCATAAAGGCGTACTTGATGAAGCCTCCCGTGCTGGTTGCTCCTGTGCCCGGTCGTCCATTGATTCTTTATATAGCTGCTCAAGAGCGTTCCGTTGGGGATTTACTGGCTCAAAAGAATGATAATGGAAAAAAAAGTGATTTATACTACCTTAGTAGGATGATGA
Source organism: Striga asiatica (assembly GCA_008636005.1). Taxonomy (NCBI): domain Eukaryota; kingdom Viridiplantae; phylum Streptophyta; class Magnoliopsida; order Lamiales; family Orobanchaceae; genus Striga; species Striga asiatica. The sequence goes on from BKCP01006283.1 coordinate 293,937, forward strand.
CGCCAAATGAATTAAACTACTCGCCCATCGAGAAGATATGCCTGGCGTTAATCTTTGCAATCCAAAAGTTAAAGCATTACTTTCAAGCTCATACAGTTCGTCTTGTCTCGAAAGCCAATCCACTTAAGTATGTTATGATGAGGCCCGTACTCTCTGATAGACTTGCAAGGTGGTATCTTCAACTGCAGCAATTTGAGATCATCTATGTCCCTCAAAAAGCTGTAAAAGGTCAAGTCTTGGCGGACTTCTTAGCTGATCACACAATCCCTGCTGAGTGGGAGTTGTCTGATGAGTTACCCGATGAAGATGTGCTGGTCATTGAGATAACTTCGCCACGGAAGATGTATTTTGATGGGGCGGCCCATCGAGAAGGGGTTGGTGCTGGGATTGTCTTTGTGACATCTAACGGAGAAGTTCTGCCTTACTCATTTACCTTGATTGAGAATTGCTCAAATAATGTTGCTGAGTATCAAGCTCTTATACTTGGATTGGAGATGGCAGTTGACATAAAGCAACTACGTTTGAATGTGTATGGAGACTCTAAACTCGTGGTTAATCAATTACTTGGAGAGTATGAGGTGAAGAAACCTGAGTTGCTTCCGTATGTGAACTATGCCAAAAGACTTATGGGATGGCTTGGTGATGTAACAGTGGATCATGTGCCGAGAAAGGATAATAAGCAAGCCGACGCACTCGCAAAACTTGCTTCGACACTTACCTTGCCTAAAGATAAAACTCATATTCCCGTCTGTAGGAGTTGGGTAGTACCGCCAATATTCAATGATGAAGAAGATGATGAGAAAGATGAGAATAACGCCATTGAAGTTTTTGAGATTGAAAAGGAGGATTGGCGTCAACCTCTTGTTGATTACTTGAAGTACGGGAAGCTACCTGATGATCTGCGAAAAAGAGTTGATGTGCGGCGGCGTGCACCTCGCTTTATCTATTATAAGGGAACTCTCTATAGACGATCTTTTGATGGAGTCTTTTTGAGATGCTTGGGAGATGATGAAGCAATTCAAGCAATGGAGGAAGCTCATTCTGGAATTTGTGGTGCTCACCAATCAGGCCTGAAGCTACATTTTCGGATCAAAAGAATGGGGTACTATTGGCCCACTATGGTTAAGGACTGTATGGACTATGCCCAACGATGTCAACCATGTCAATTTCACGCAAATTTCATTCACCAATCACCCGAGCCGTTACATCCTAGTGTCACTTCGTGGCCATTTGATGCTTGGGGACTTGATGTGGTAGGACCTATGACAAAGTCTTCTGGTGGTCACTTATACATTTTGGCTGCAACGGATTATTTCTCTAAGTGGGCTGAAGCAGTGCCTCTCAAGGAGGTGAAGAAAGAAAACGTCGCCGATTTCATCCGCATTAATATCATCTATCGTTATGGGATCCCTCGATATATAATAACGGATAATGGAAAACCGTTTTCAAACAGTCACATTGACAAGCTTTGCGAAAAATTTGGCTTCAAGCAACGAAAGTCTTCCATGTATAACGCTGCGGCTAATGGACTTGCTGAAGCATTCAATAAGACTTTGTGTAATTTGTTGAATAAAGTGGTTGCGAAATCAAAACGAGATTGGCATGAGAGGATTGGAGAAGCTTTGTGGGGATACCGAACCACTTTTAGAACACCAACTCAAGCTACTCCTTATGCACTTGTCTATGGCGTGGAAGCAGTTGTTCCACTTGAGCAGCAAATTCCATCATTGAGGATAGCATTGTAAGAAGGATTGACGGAAGAAGAAAATGCACGCCTTCGCCTTGAGGAGTTGGAGGCTCTCGATTAGAAAAGACTGGAAGCTCATCAAAGATTGGAATGTTACCAAACGCGTCTCTCTAAGGCATTTAACAAGAAAGTTCGATCGCGCTCCTTTCAAGTTGGTGATTTAGTTCTTGCTGTGAGAAGGCCGATTGTAATGACACATCGTGTTGGGAATAAGTTCACGCCAAAGTGGGATGGTCCATATGTTGTGAGAGATGTTTATACCGATGGCGCGTACAAGGTAGTAGCCGAAGACGGTCTGGTAGTTGGTCCTATCAATAGGAAGTTCTTGAAACGCTATTATGCGTGAATGTACATGTATGTAAAAAAATAAAAAAATAAAAATAAAAAAATAAAAAAAAATCAAAAAATTAAAAAATAAAAAAAATCAAAAAAAAAAAAAAACCAAAAAAAAGGAAGAAACTCCTGACCCGCATGAGTATAAACTGTGAACGGTAATCACCAAAAAGCTTTGCATGTGATTAAACTGCTAAATTCTCCACCAATGTGAATATACGTGGTTAAACTATTAATTCTCGCACTAAAGTGTTATGTGGTTAAACTTAATACTCTACTTTGTCTAAAGTGGTTAAAGAATAGTCACTCCTGGCCCGCATGAGTATAAACTGTGCACGGCACCCCATAAATAAATTCATGTTATGCTACTTTGAACTACGTTATGACTTGATCTTTTTAAAAGGTACGTAGGCAGCTTGTGTAAAATTCTAAGTTCAGTCATCATGTTCATGAAAGAAGATTAGCACTCCTAAATACGAGTCTAAACGAAGGCTCCTTAACATGAGTATAAACTGTTTATAAATTAAATCAAATGAAAGCTCCTTAACATGAGCATAATCTGTTTACAAGAAAAAATAAACTCCTAAATATGAGTCTAAACCATTTACAAAGCTCCTTGATACGAGTATAAACTATCTAAAGTCCTCAAATTAAAATTCTCCATGACGCATGAGACTAAATTGCATGTTACTCCTGACTCACACGAGTATAAACTGTGCACGACTTTCCCTTGAAAGAAAAAGTTCTTCGAATCACATTATGATTTAGAGTTGATCCCTTAAATTGTTGGCTCAATTTTTGGATGATTGCTTCATTATGTCTCGTTAGATCTCCAGTTGGTTGGTATGGTATAAACTCACTCCACAAGCTTTTTGATGATAGAAAGTTTCTCTATGATCTTTGATAGATGAGCTTCATGTCTTTGAAATTCGTATGGCATATCTCCATGATCTAAGTCATTCATAATGTTGATCGTCTACGCCCGGCGAAGTGCTATGCGGTGATGAGTTACTCCATTGTGTGTGTTCGCATGCTGAAAGATATTGTTGAACCATGAATTGCTATGTGGTGTTGATTTAGTTCATGACCTTTGTTCATTGATGTTGTGGCAAAGTACTTCTTTTGTGGAAGGATGTGCATGTCAAGTTAATTTATGTCGTCTTGATCAAATGAGTTGATGTGGTTTCAAGGTGCTTGAGTTTCGGAAGAGCTTGTTGTCCACGTCATGTTGATCGATGTCTTTTCTCGGCAATGTATGTGATGGAAAATCATGATAGTGGTGATGGCTTGTTTCTCCATGATGTCCTTTGATCATCGGTAATGATTACTCGTGACTTGGACTTCAAATGCGTAGTTCTGAAAGTTGAGTTGGCGTATGATAGTTTGGCCGGTGAGATGCGTCGTCCTAAGTTGATGTTGTGCGGCAAGGTTTATGGTTCCTCCGTGCAGCTTGGACGTTGAGCGGCAAGGTTGATGGTTCTTTCGTGCAGCTTGGCTTTTGCGATGCGCTGTCCTGATTTCACGTTGAGCGGCAAGGTTGATGATTCGCTATCCTGAGTTGACGTTGAGCGAGGTTGATGGTTCATTTGTGTAGCTTGGCTTTTGCGATGCGTTGTCCTGATTTGACGTTGTGTGGCAAGGTTGATGATTCATTCGGACAGCTTGGCCTTTGCGATGTGCTATCATGAGTTGACGTTGAGCGGCAAGTTTGATGGTTCCTCCGTGTAGCGTGGCCTTTGAAATGCGTCGTCCTAAATTGATGTTGAGCGGCAGAATTGATGTTTCTCCCCATGTGGTTGTTTGAGCGTTGTCCTTGTGTCGGCTGAGAATATCTTTGGCCCATTCCTAGTGGTCTTTGACGTGTTGGAACTCGCAAAGAAATGTGGTGGGATCTCCTTTCCATGTGGCGTCGCCTTTAATGATTCGATGGCCCAAGGTGGAGAATGGCGGTTGTTTGTCTAGCGACTGATGGTGGTGATGCTTTGCTTGCAATGCCCATGTCCTCGCCTTCTTGTTGGATGGAAGTTTTTGAGACCACTCCTTGAGGTGGAGGGAATTCACCAATGTTGGCCATGAAGGTGAAAATACGTTGATGAGGGGTGGAAAGACCGCTAGAGTCGTGCCTTCATCTATAGAAGGGTGCTCGTCATCAAGTATCTTCAAGTGTCGGATGCCGCAAGGGGAAGAAAGGTCTTTGAAATGCACCATGGTTGAAGTTTTGATGTTGCGAAAATTGAACGAGTACCTACAACAAGTAAAGAAAAGCAAATTAATCATCTTTATAAAATAAAGGAAGCCCGGTAGCTTCCCGCTTCAGCCCGATAGCTTTCCGTTCAGCTCGGTAGCTTCCCGCTTCAGCACGACAGCTTCCCGTTCAGCCCAAGAGCTTCCTGTTTCAGCCCGGTAGCTTCCCGCTTCTGCCTGACAACTTCCCGTCCAGCCTGGACAGCCCCAAACTGATTTATTTTCGTCCGGACAGCTCCAGAATTGGTTCGTTTCAGCCCGGACAGCCCCGAACTGATTTATTTTCGCCCGGATGGCTCCTGAATTGGTCCGTTTCAGCCCGGACAGTATCCCGAGTATGTTAAACAGCCCCGTTAGCACCCCGGCAGCCATGCGAACGGCCCGGAGAGCCATGTGAACCTCCAACCAGATGTGGACAAACCTACTATGTGATATTCTGATGTGAGAAAATAGGAAGCTTTGGAGCTCCTTTTATAGATGCAGGGGGGTTCGGGCATCCTGAAAACTAGTGGAAGAAGAGAGTTTGAGTTTTAGTTGAGGAAGGATTTTAGAGTCCTAGAAGATTGAGCATTAGAAGACCTTTTACGGTCATAAGTTGAAAACAGACGGTTGTTCCATCTGGTGCATGATATCGTGATGAGCTTCTAGAAGAGTTGAGAAGTTTGATAACGAGCAGGATAAAACTGATATTTTTGTTGGGATGTGTTTCCTAAATAGACTTTAATTCCTAATGTTGGCTATGCGTCTATTTGTTGATGAACTGGTATTTCGTTGGAATTGGAGTCATAAGATAAGACATAAGAGAATCCCGCTCAAGATAGTTGAGGAGTATATTGGGCTGCGTGGCCCATGGCAGCATATAGACCAATCTCCAATGGAAAAGTGGAAATTGTTTTTGTGGGCCTACATATTTTTCTTTTCTCGTGTGGGCTATGTAATTTTGTATGAAGGCCAAACTTAAATCAATGAGACAGTGAGTCATTTGAGGGTATGCCAAATCCATTCAAAGTTAATTAGTCCAAGTTTATACAACTGGGTTAATTTATTAAGTGTATTGGGCCCTCAAAGCCCATAAGTTCATATTGTGTGCTCCAAGCCCAAATTAAAGAAAATCGTGACTTATTCACTCCAAGACACGTCGTCCGTGAACAAGTCTCAAGGGGGCATTTGTAGACAATTAAATTTTGAGCCAATAAAATGGCGACAAGTGTCAAATTACATGTTAAAATCAATTTAATAATTTTCTATTTTATTTGGGAAATTAATCAAATTTTAATTCCTAAATTAAATAATTAATTAATTGATTATTTAATATATATTGTTGGCCAATTAAAGAATGCCACATGTATATTTTGAAGGCCAATTAAAGAATGTCACATGTCATTTTCTTGGAGAGTAAAATAAATAATTATTTCTTTTAATAATTATTAAAGAGATAAATATTCATGGACCAATCAGATTGAAGTCTTCTTTTCCAAGAGTCCATCTTCTAATTATCTCTTTAATAAATAAATATTGAAAATTATGGACCAATCAAAATGAAGTCTTCTTTTCCAAGACTCTCTCTCCTAACATCTATAAATAGGGACCCTTCCTAAGGTGAAAATCACAATTCATATTCACAATTCATATTCATATTTCAAGTTCCAAGTTCAAAGAGCTCTAGAGAATTCTCACAACGAGATTCAAGTGTTCTTGAAGATCCAAAGGCGTTCTTGAAGATTCGAAGGAAGATTCAAGCGCATTCAAGCTCAAGACCGACGTTCAATCCGGAAACAAGCTGCCAAGCCTCCGAATTACGTTATTAAAGTCAAATCCGGCATAGAGAAGATCGAAGATCAACTTTGCGACGAAGACCAAGGACTCGTGTTCTTCACGTTCTTGGGAAATCAAGACGTTCAATTCGAGATCAAGCTGTCAAGCCCTCGAAGAAACGTTATTTAAATCCAAATTCAAGACCGGCGGAGATCAAACTGAAGATTCGTCTCCAAAAGTCTCAAATCCACTTGAAGATTGTTCTTGAAGAAATTAATCAGAGGAATAATAGAGATTTAGAATCCACTATATTTCATTTGATCCGTTGAAATCCATTTGTACGAAGTTCTCGTGTTTATAAATTCAATAATACGAATTTTGCGTTACAGTAGTACTTCATATTTTGGGTGGATATGCAATATAATGGTTGACATAAATTTTGATGTAATACATCATGGTCTTATATATCATATCAGTTTGAAGAATAGTAATTCTTACATAATTATTTGTCATTCATTATATCAAAAAATTATGTTAAAGCAGTTTTATCTTTTTTTTTTTCTTCAGAGAAAATTAGTATAGAAGTGTATTCTTTTATCAGTTCTTTTCTTTTGGGGGAATATTACAAAAACATGTTATTTACATGCTAGCAAGTGAAATATTAGGTTGAACATATATAGAATGGTGGATAGAATCTTATCTATTAATATATAAAGAGACAATTATATTTATATGAAATAGTAACTAAAAAATATCGAAAAAATATTTGGTTCCCGCTTAAAATATTTACTAAATTGAGTAATATTTTCTCCCAAAATTTGAATAATCTCGCCTATGTGATATCTTTATTTTTTTTAAATTTAAAATATAAACATTGGTTCAGTTTGAAAACAAAATCTGGCCTAATTTCGTATTTATCAGATATATTTATGCTATTTATTTTATTAAACTCCGATTATCTTGCCAATCAAAAAGTCTGAATTTTTGTTAATTTAAACTATCAGTTTATTGCAAAGGTTTTTTTTTTCTTGCCAATAAAAAATACGAATTTAGTTAATTTCAACAAAAGATTACCAATTATAAAAAAATACGATTTTGTCAATAATATAATACAATTACACATATGAAACTCTTTTTTTTTGTTCATTTTTTGTTCATAACCACAATAAAAACTAATTTTAAACCTATTTATCATTGAAATCCATAAGGTAGCACAATTTAAGTACACTACAGTTAGAAAAGTAAATTTTATTTGCATATAAAATATTAGATTTTGATTTTTTTTTTCAAAACAAATGTTAAAATCTAATTCCATAAGGTAGCACAATTTAAGTCTTTTTAAAGCTCCAAATGATAGCAATTTGACATTATTATACTTCTAAAACAGTACCCTAGGCATAGTAAAACTCATTTGCACGATTTTCATACCTAATTAACAATTCGACAATTGAATTTTTTTATAATTTCACCAACTAAAAATCAGATATGTAATAATTCTAAAATAAGTATAATTTGAATATATTGAAAATTGTCTTGATAGTAATTTGACAAAAATAAAATTCTAAAAGAAAAGTCCACTACAGTTAGGAAAGTTAATTTCATTTGCAAAAAGAAAAATGATTACGATTCTTCTCATATTGATAGTAATTTGACAAAACTAAAATTCTAAAAAAAAAAAGTCCACTACAGTTAGGAAAATAAATTTCATTTGCATATAAAATATTAGATTTCAATTTTTTTTCAATATAAATGCTAAAATCTAATTCCATAAGGTAGCACAATTTAAGTCTACTAGAGTTAGTAAAGTAAATTTTATTTGCATATAAGATATTAGATTTCAATTTTTTTTTTTGTAATATACATGCTAAATCTGATTCCATAATACAAAAAATATATCCAATTTTAGTTTATAAAATCATTCCATATAAATGATATCGTATTTTATTGTAATGATTAAAATTTTAATGTTTTTATTTAAAGACTATGGACACAAGAGTTTGTCCCACAATCAACTCGATTATTGATAATTGGTGGTACCTTGTGTACTAAGGTGCAATAGCAAGATGATGAGTGAAGATTGCGAGATGCATTGCACCAAGTGCACCCATACACATGGTATTGCACAGTTAGAATATTTTTTTTTCACAATATTAAATATTTTTTAATTAATTATTATATTATTTGGTACTTTATGACATGTTTTTCGTATTTATAAAGATACAAGATTCAAATTTGGGTTTGCTGATGCTTTTGCAAATGACACTTTATATATTAGGATAGAGAGTGTGAACGGATGATTGACAAATTTTGTGAGTTTCTAAACCGTGAATTTTATGCGTTAAAAGGTGATTACTATTTAATAAAAAATTATCAAATACCTAAACTTTTACAAATCAATAACGTTGTGTATAGAGAAGTGTTTAATAACATACTATTTTTTATAATTTGTATCTCTATTTTTTATTAAAGAAACATATTTAAAATAAAATTTATATAAAAAGGTTTGAGGAATAAACCCACCGTGCAGCGCACGGGAAGTACACTAGTTAACTATTATATAGTGAACAAGAATAAGTAAAATTGTTATTTTCTCTTTTATCAAAGAATAAATATATATAATAATATTAAATTTATATTAGTATAAATGTGTTAGTGAAATAATATATTAGTTATTTTACAAGTTAGCCTTAACATGCTCACGTTTAATGTTCTGACTAATAAAACAACACTGATTAAAAGATGTGAAAAATAGATTACAACCCTATTTTTTTAAACTTAACGGTGATTAAAAGAGGTGGAAAATGGACGATAACCCTTTTCATAATTAAACGGGACTTAACGGTGATTAAAAGATGTGGAAAATAGATGATAACCCTTCTCAGACTTAAACGGACAGATCCTGTGAAAATAATTTATTTAATATCTCTCTCCCGTGCATCGCACGGGTGTGTACTAGTTAACATTAATAAAAGACTTGACAATAACATGTCCATTTAAAATGAGAGGATAATTACCTGGTGCCCCATACAATATTATTTCTATTACATTTATACCATCCATATATAAAATTTAGCAAACCATTACACTAACATTTATTTGCATATATACTAGTAAACAATATTAACTAATAATTATAAATTAAATATAAAGATAAACAGTATTAACTAATAATTATAAATCAATATGTGGAGTTAATATGTGAAATAATTTATCATATATGAATAGTAAACAGTATAAAATTATCTTGTATAAAATAATAAAAAAATATAGGTTTAAAATAATAAAAATACCTAAAAAATTGTATAGTGTATGTAAATATCTAAAATTTTATGTATCATTATTGAAAGATGTGAAGTTACCAAAAAATTTTCTGAACTATTATGTAAAAAAAAACATGTACCTAAAACTATTTAAAAAATTTTTGCCGACAATATATTATTCAATTTTCAAAAGAGGATGATAAGTATAAGTTTGAATTTCAGAATCCACATGAGTATTAGTTTTAAAATCCGTGTACTATTCAAATTACTAATTATGTTCATTTTCTGTGAACTTCAAATTGATTTATTAATTTTATTGTATTTTCATATAAAGTTGATCGTCTCATTTTGTTTTACCATATTTTCATTGAGATTTAACAAAGCCGGTTGCATTTATAAAATGATTGGATATCAACATACAATTTATAATGGAGCTTTTAAAATTGTGTACTATTAACAAATAATATATTGTCATTAAATATTTTTTTTTGAAATGCACAACTATTGAGACTGGAAATTTGAAAATTATTTTACCTTTTGAAACCGAGTTTAGAAAAAACAATAGATTGGTAAACAAAAAATTGATAAACATTACCAAGTTTATTATAACACGTTTCAAATAAATAAATTGTGATGATTTGTGGAAAATGATATTTAAAGAATATCATTCAATTTTTTTTTTTTTTGAAAGGCACAAATAAAGACCGATATTATAAAATTTATTACCTTTTGAATTGAGATTTTATAAATATAGAGACTGAGATTTTATTGTTGTTCGTTATTTCTAAGAAAAAAGATAAAAATGAAAACATGCACACTTAATAGATCTTAGCTGGAATTTAAAATAACAAATGAATTAAAGCCCGAAATTTTAAGGCAACATTTAATGTTATGTTTTTTTAAAGATAAAATAAAAAATTAATAAAACTTACTATTTATGGGTTGCATTAAATTATGTCCTATTTTTTTGCTACTATTTTTGCTAAATGGTAGTTAAAATTATGTGAGTGGATGAAAAGTGATTTNCAACAACACAATCGCACGCTTGCACACACCCGCCGACAACACATCGTCGTCACCCGCCGATCACCGCCAGACGCCTGCCCGCCGCCAGATGCCTCAGCCATGGTTCTTCTCAGCCGTCGCCGCCCCTCATCCGCCGGCGATCTCCGAAGATGGCCGCCTCCTGCTGAAATCGAACACCGAAATCAACCATCTCTCCCACTCGTCGTTTACCGCCGATCCCGTCCAAGGAAACAAACCCACGATGACGACTCTACTTGAACGGCCGGAACACTAATCGATGGAGGACACCCAAATCGATCGGCCACATCGCCCCGTCGAAACAAGCTCAAAGTCGGACCCTCCGACCTCCTATTCTCACCATCCGGTGGTCGGACCCGCCGGCAACCCTCAAAGGAAGCTGTAGGCGCGAACGTGAAACCTGGAAATCCGGCCAGCGAGGAAGACAGATTTGGGCTGGGTCACTTTTTTGAGAATTTGAAACTTTACAGGGGCCTCATTGCGAATTTTATAAATTTAATAAATTTCAATTTAGTTATTGGGTCCAATTTATAATTTATCCAAAGTTTAATAATCATACAATAATTGTAATTGAATTGCACAATATCATATATGGAAATTGGAATTACACATAAAAAATATAAGCACTCCATCAAATAAAAAGTATGTTTAATGGTAATTAAATTGCACAATATCATATTTGGAATTGCACATAAAAAAATTAATGCACTCCATAAAATAAAAAGTATGGTTCGAAATTATATGTTTCAACTCAATTATCTGTTATTAATTTCAATTAAGTTATTTAGCTTCGATGTAAGATTATTTTATTTTTATATAAAAAAATTTTAAATTTCATCAAAAAAAATATAAAATATAAAAATAATCAATGTACTTGTATAATAATAAATTATAAATTATTTAGGTTAATTCGATGTACAATTATATCTACTAAATATAATTTTCAAAATACATAGTTTATATGTAGTGCACTTTACATATCATCACGATGCACTTTATAAAAAAATACGTATTAAAATATTAAATTATTTTTTCTATATAATGTTATGCACATGTATTAAATAATAAATAAAGTGTTAAAAAATATAAAATATTAAAATAATGTAAAAATAATTTATAACAATAAATAAATTATGTAATAAAAAATAATAAATAAACATATATTCAATTATTTAAGCTAATTCAATGTACGATCATATCTATCAAAGCTAGTGTTCGAATACACACAATTTATCTCTGAATAAATTAATGCCCTTTATATAGCGAAATGTTGCGCTGTATAAAACAACAAGTTGCATTTTATAATACGACATGTTGCACTTTATCGCCACATTTCACAATTAATGTCCCCAGCTTCTGCCACAATATTTCGCAATATAAAATAAAAAAACGGATGTACATAATACTTTAATATCCATCACATCATTTATCCACACAAAAAAAAAATGCTAACGTACCAAAATTTCAGCATTGCACTTAATATATCATTACGTTGCACTTTATAGAACAATACATTGCACCTTTTAACGTATCGTGTTGCACTTTATAAATGAACACGCGGTTGTACCAAAAAATACAGTAATTTTAATAATCGATCGAATAATATTAGTTGGTTAAATGTCAGGTTTTAGTTTTTTTTAAAATAAACAGAATAATCGAACACGTCGAACTATGAATAATATATTCAAGATTGCACTTTAATGTTGGACGGATTGCACATTAGTGACTGTCAGATTGCACTATATCGACCGACCCCAACTGACTTGGTTTTTTGTATTCGAACTTTATGTCGGATCGATTATATGTGTGTACCTTTAAAATTTTAGTTAGTTCAGTTTGATGTAAGCTTTATTTTTCAAAATAATCGAACCGATCGACTATTATAAAAAAATATATTGTTTTGTTATTTATTTGTTTTAGATCTTTATAATGAAAAGTAATATAAAATATTAAATAAAATTTTAAGCTATTAAATGTATTTTTATAATATAATTTCTAAATTATTTCGGTTATTTATGTTAGTTAGGTTAACCGATCAAATAACCCGAATATTTCTTTCAGTTTTAGTTTGATTTGAGGCAAGTCGTAAATAATTCATGCACAACGTGTGCACAATAGGGTAATACAAATTGCACATTAATGACTACTGAATTGCACTGTACTTCTCGAAAAACGATCGACAATAAAATTTTTGATTCAAAATTTTATATTCCGATTCGAATACTTATTTTTATTTTATAAAATATTTGTTATTTTGGTTTGATGACGGAATTATTTTTAAAATGACTGAATTATTTTAAATGCAAATAAAAAATATTAAAATCTTAATTATAGTATGAGTATTTATAAATTTGGCTAAGAACATATTATATTATAAATTTGGCTAAGAACATATGATTTATACTTTTTTCAAAATAACCCCAAAGTTAATCTAATTTACATAGATGAGCCCCACAAATCACAACTTCAACATTCCCAAAATCGTGAACTTCAGAAAGAGGGATGTTGGCACCGGCGTTGAACCAAGGTGAACATTACTGCCATCGCGACGTTTCCCGGCGGCCATTTCTACAGTATTTGAGACGGACTGCAGTGGAGGAGGGAGAATCACGGCGGAGGAGGAAGAATCGCGGCAGCGACGGGCCGGATTTGGGTCTGAACGACGAGCAGCAAAGCAGTTTCCATTGAAGTGTGTTGGATGAAACGGGCGGCGGCGAGTGAGGAGAAAAAGGACGACGACGAGTGTGGATGAAACGGGTGGCTGCTGGTGGCTGTGGCGGGTGGCAGCAGGCGGAGATGTCGCCGGTGGCTGTGGCCTGGTGAAGGAAGCTGTGAATTCTGGCTCCGGCGGATCTACTAACGTCGGCCGCTGTGTGTGTCTGTGTGTCGGCCGCCGTGTGTGTGTGTAGAAATCTGAAATCGGGGCTGGGATGAAGAAAGAGAGATGGAGGTGATGAAAGAGAAAATATTTTAATAAATAGTGTGTGGGTCCCACCTGATATTTATATTTACTAACTTATCCTTATTATTGGTCAAATACACATAATTCACCATAACATGATAACCAATTATTAAATTGCCATTAATGATTGACCCTAATTTGACTTCATCCTACCATTGATATGTTGGATCCAATGATCCAGACTCTCATTTCTCGCATTAAGAGTCATTCTCATATGATCCTTTATCTATCTATATATATATATATATATATATATATTAAGAGTCATTCTCATATGATCCTTTATATATATATATATATATATTAAAGTAAAGCAGCTGAAAGGAAAAAAAATTCCGCCTAAACTATAATAGATACATGTCATTATTAGTGGTATTAATGCTGAAACAAGCCACTCACATTTAAAAATGCTCTCTGAAATTAATGATTAAATGCATCTTCAATGCTCAAATGTTGTTGTGGTAAATTACATTCCACATCAACACATTTAGTAATATTACAATTTTTCATCCTCCAATGTACAATGTGATTACAAATGTTGTAGTGATGTGGACATAATTAAAATGTCCACAATGTAGAGAAGAATGTGGTTCATCCACATTTTCCTCCACACTCTAGCTAGTCAATGAAGAGAAGAGAGATAATTATTCTTACCATTTTCAAGCTATTTAATTATTTAATTAAATTTATTAATTCATATTAAAATGTTAATATTTCGTAAGTAGATAATATTGTAATTAGACTACATTATGCATTGGAGATGATTTTTTAATTTAATAGTTGTGAACTCAACATTTTTCCTACATGGTTCACAATCCATTTAGTTTTTTGACATTTGTCAAAATTTATCTTACAACAACATTAGAGGATTGGGATGCTCTAAATTTGAATAAATTTCATTGAAAAATGTTAACTGAAGTTATTCCTTACCAATTTAAATCACGTAGTATTCTGTGCCATTAATTCCCAAAATATAACTATAACTCATTAACCTTCAAAATATAAATGTAATATGTTTTCCATTTCCACAATTATTTCAAAACATTCTATATACAATGTTTCTATCATTTGAGAAGCCAAATTTACAGCATTTATATAATTGCTAAAAAATAGTATAAATCACAAATATATAGATAATAATAATAATAATAATAATAATAATAATAATAATTATTATAATAATAATAATAATAAGTAGCATGAGAAAACAAAACTTGAGCCTAAACAATATACGAAAAATAGAATTATATTGTTTGGAAAAAATAGTCGATCGAATCTTATTGAATTTTGGTGTTCGATCTAATACTCAACCAAATTCATACTTTTTTATATTTCTTTCTAATAAATTTAAAAAAAATATATAATACAACCATAGATAGATATAATATAAATTTATATTTGTCATAAACAATGTAATTTATTTGACTAAAAGGGAGATTTTTAAAAAAATCAAAAAGTATCATCTACGGGTATTTATCATCTATGGGTATTGGGTACTAACATGCATATCCATATGAGATGTATCTTGAAAACAGTGAATAACCTGTTTACTTCCACAAAAGTTTATTTGAACTTAGGTTTCTTTTACCAATATCAACCATGAATATGAAAAAATAAATAAAACAAAAGAAAAAAAAAAAGGACAACTGAGAATCGAACATAACATCAAAATTTGATTGTATTTATGGAAGAAAAATACATAAATATCTCAGAATTAACATTAGAAAAATAGAAATGATAACATACAAATATAGAGATTTGCATTATTTTAGAAAGGTGCAACTCACGTCTTTAGTTGTGAAACCGAAGAGAAAATTCATATTGGTTTTGGTCTGATTGAAGGTGTTGTTTGACCCAAAAATACAAATATTATTATTATTTTTTAGTTGGTATAGTTTATTTTATTTTTGTCAAATTATTGTAGAGGCCATCTAGACGTATGTGCATACATTTTTTTACATCATTTTAATTATACAGTTATAATTCTTGAAAAAAAAGCATAACGGGTTAACTTATTGTTAATTTTTTATTCGTATATCTATATTGTTTCATAAGAATGATGGAGAATCAAAATATTACGACAAATAAAGTTCTGCACGAAATATCACAAATACGACAACTTTTTTTTTATCATACATCACAAGTGTTTACTTTCTTACTGTTTTAGTCCTATATATTCTGATTTAAATATTTTATTCTTATTATTTTACAATAATTCTATCAATGTGTATTTCTAACAAAATAAGTTAAAATATGATTCTCATAAATTCAGTGCAAAATAAGTGTTGGTTATTGATCTTATCATTGACGTGATCATCTTGATTATTACCTTAATATGATCTAAAAATACAAAGAAAATTAAACATTTGAAAGTATATAGTAAAAACCTATTTTGATATATATATATATATATATATATATATATATAAACATTTATACTTTTATTTTTCACTTTTGGATGGACATTTATTGTCACAGTTTATATACAAAACAAAAATTAGATGATTTAGTGTTTGAACGTGATATCTGAATTTGGTTTTATTTACGGGTAAGAAATAGTCTAATATTGCGGAATGATATTGTGAAAGAAAAAAAAAAGTGATAATATAAAGAGTATGGGTGTCTCAACCATAATGGAGAGAAAGAGTGGCGATATGATTTTGACTATGGAGACTGAATAAGACAATATATATTCATCATTCAATTATTTAATAGAATGTTATATATGAGACATTTTATATTGGTTTTGGTCCAGTGATCAAATAGTTTTAGCCCAAAATACATAGTTTGTTTATTTTATTTTATTTTTAGTTGATATCATTTGTTTCACTTAGACTTAAATCTGAGGTCATCTAAAAGTTTGTGACTAAAGTGACTGCCTACATTGTAATCTCTTTATTGATCCACAAGTATGCAATTATAAATTTTTATAAATAAAATTAGCATAATGTGTTAACTATTGTTAACTCTGTATTATTATAACACATGTTTTTTTTCTTAAGATAATGACAAGAATATATTATCGCTACTCAATCTTTGCAATAGATAAAGTTCAATACTACTTACAATAATGCATCAACTACTTTTGTTATCATATATCATAAAGTTAGTTTTATCAAAATAATATTTATTCTTTAATAATTTACATAATATTATTTAGATGTCTTTTATTATCATTTTACGAAAATTCTATCAATGTCATTTCTTAAAATTTTTATTAAAGTACATTCCGCATGAATTACGTGCAAAAAATAAGTAATTTGTTATTAACCTGAACGTTAACGATTATTGTGAATATTTGTAACTTTCAAAATGTGATCCATCTTGCACGTCATTCTGATCACCACCTGCCTAATATTGCAAATAAATGAAATTTAAATTTATTATGCCAATTAAAAAAAGTCCAAGACATGTGGACCTAATTATTTGAAATTAAATGCATGCGATTCAAAATGAAGTCATTTTCGTATTTTTTCTTGAGTATTTAATCTATATATTATAATTTTATATGGCTCATATGTGTACATGTTTAGTTCAATTATTCTAGTCTATATCAGTTTATCTATATAATAGTAATAATGTCTTCAGTTACTCACAAATGTAGAAAATTATGTTATTATCAAGACATTTTTAGGAAAAAAGTTTCAAGAAGTGTCATTAATGTGACAAATACCAATTTTTATCGAATATCACAAATATTTTTTTAAGTTAAATTTGTTTAATTTGAAAATATTTATGAAAAATACATATGGTATTCTATAATCACCATGAGATATATGTTTTTTTTTTCTATAATCACGATCTGTGTTGTCGGATAGTTATTATTTATGATGATGATAATGGTAACAATGAGTACATTTCATCCACTAATAATATTATATTTAGAGAGACAATTTAAAATATAATGAATAAAATTTTCATCCGACTTTTTTATTATCTCTATAAATATTTTCTGATTAATTTGTATTTATTTAAACTATAATTCAGTCACATCATTTTTTAACATTGGGTCACACAACGTGCGGGTGATATACTAGTAGATTTTTTTAATATAGACAAAATGAAGGCTATCAATATTTCTTTCAATTATAATATAAANCTTGAAATAGTATTAAAACTTTCAAAGTTACTATTCTTAGTATTTTTTTTTTGGAAAATGGCGGCTGAATAAAAATTTTAATTCGATTTTTTTCTAAAAAAAAAAAATAATTGTTTATTTGAGAAAAATAATGTGTAAACTTTAATTCTTAAAAATATGGGCAATGACTTTCTTAAATGCTACGGGTAAATCTGGCAAATAATGAGAAAGAATATTGAAAATCTTGCTTCCATAATATCCGATTAATCATTTTTTTAAATTTTTTTGGTCAAACGTGTAAATTTGGTTACAAAATCCAGTCAATCATTTAACGAATAAAACTTTTGAAATTTTTGCGAAAAGTCATGCCAACTTAATTGTTAAATATTTTTTTATCCATATTTATCTATCTACAAATCTCATATTTTATGGTCACAACTAAAAATCCGTATCTATTTAATAAAGAATGTTACGTTTGGAAATAAATTTTTATATTTCTGATTGTTCAACTTAATTGATGATATTTTGTCCATATTTATCTAACTACAAAATCTTTCAAAGTTTAGAAAGAATCTCATATTATGTGGATTCGTAGTACCTATTTTTGTGCACATCCATTTTTCATCTCATATCCACATTACAAATTTTAATATGAATCTTAAATATCTCATATTTATTATATATATATATATATATATATATATATATATGGTTGGGTTCACATGAGAATGGTTCTCAATGAAAGAAACNCAACCACCACCTTCACAATCGGCGCCGCCGCCCCGCCACCATCTCCGCCCACTCCCCCGCCCGCCGGAATCCCCACAGCGCCGCTCTCACCGCTGCCATCTACACACACAGACACACTAACACACACAAATACGACGCCCACACACAGACACTGCTGGCTCACCAGCGCCACTCGCCAATTGCTGCTGCTAGCCAACGTTCGCCGCCGCTGGCAGTCGCCGGAATCTACCACTGTATGAACCGAACGAACATGGATTCACAAGATCCAAGCATATCGGCCGGCTCCTCAGCGCCATCCACCAGGGCCGCCCACGACCGCCATCTAATACGCCGCTTGATGCCGCTCGCAGCTGCCAGAATCTGCCATTAATCTTTCGAACGGACATGGCTTCACTAAATACAAGAAGATCGACCGGCTCCTCAGTGCCATCAACCAGCGCCGCCCTCGACCGCCGTCTATCTGCCGCTCGCTGCCACCTCGTCATGCCGCTGGGCAACATGGCCGCTGCGCCCTTTCCAGTGACGAGATGAAAAATGAATTTGGATTGTGGGGTCTTTTGTTTGAGAATTTGACAATTTCAAAGGATCCAATTGCAATTTCAATATTTTTATTAAATTTCAATTTAGTCACGGGGTCTAATATGAAATTTATGAAAATATATATAAACAATATGATTTTTGTTAACATTTTTTTATGCAAATATATATTGTTCATTTTCAACAGAAATACATATAAAAATATTAAATAAAAATATTAAAATTCTAAATATATTTTATAATATAATTAATTTTTAATTAAATTATTTAGGTTAATTTCATTTATGTTCTCAACCAAAAATATATAAAGTATTAAATAAAAAAAAATATAAGAATACTAAATGTATTTTTATAATATAAATAATAAAGTAGTTAAATTATTTAGGGTTTTCAATTAGTTAACTAATGACTCAATTATTTTGGTTTGAATTTAGTTTGTATGCGCACATGAAAAAACAAAAACATGTAGTGCACTTTATAAACAACACATTGCACTTTATAACATGATGCATTGCACTTTATAAAACGATACATTGCATTTTATAAAACGACAAGCTACATTTTATCACCAAACCTCACAATTAACATTAATAATTCCCGCCAAAATATCACACAACATAAATCTAATAAATGTATCTACATAATATTTTAACATCCATCACATCATTTGTTCACATAAAACACAAGCACGCTAACATACCAAAAGTATAGTAGTGCACTTTATACACCAACACGTTGAATAAAATCATAAATAAAATTATTAACATATTGAATAAAATTTTAATATAAATAATAAATTATTTCGACAATTTATGCACTGAACAGTCTTGTGCAATGCGCTCATCGGTAATGTGCGATACACTGAACAATAATGTACAATGCATTTAACAGTATTGTGCAATAAATACATCTTTTAGTAAATTACCAATGCAACCCATGTATTAAATTGAAATATTATAAACTTTACAAAATTGATATTAAGTCTCTTAACCCTATCAAATTCTCATAATGAGGCCTAAACTCCCAAATTCGAAATTCAGGTTTTTGCTCCATTCTCGCCGGCGACGGGAATGGCGGGACGTGGAGGCGACGTCTTAGTGGCGACGGGTGAGAGCCGACGCGGCCGGCGGGTGGTTTGTCTCGCCGCCGGCTTCTGCAACTTCGCCGGTGTGTCTCGCCTCCGGCTGTTTGCTGTGGCTGGCTGGCACGACTTGGTTCTTGTCGGCTGCAACGTGACTGGCGGAACCGGCTGCATGGCGAAGCTTCGGTGGCCGGAATGTGGGCGCGAAACTGATGGCTGTTGGCGGAAGGCGGTGGCGATATGGAGGACTGGCGGACGACCTGCCGAAATTGTGTGTATGTGTGTGTGTTTGTGAGTGAGTGTGTGTAGTGTGTGCGTTCTGTTTCAGATCGTGAGGGTGTGAGAGAGATTGAGGAAAGAGAAAAGTAGTGTGAGGATAGAGAGAGAGAGAGAGAGAGAGAGAGAGAGAGAGAGATTGAGGAGAGAGAAAAGGTGGAGTGAAATGATTTGGTAGTGGGTCCCACTTGATATATGTGTATTGACCAATTTATCCTTAATTATTGGTCAAATGACATATTTGATCATAATATGATTAAATAATTACCAGATTGTCATTAATGATTGACTATAGTTTGACCTCATCATAACCATTGATATGTTTGATTCCATGGTCCAGACTTATTCTCATTTCTTTCAGTATCCATTTCTCATATGATCCCTTCTCTCTCTCTCTCTCTCTCTATATATATATATATATATATATTAAAAAGCACGACGATTCATATAATTAATTTATCATATATTATATATCATGTGTTGGATATTATTAGTTTAGTTGAAGATACTCATTATATTCAAAAAAATAATATATAATTTTTCATATTTTGTATTTATTGCAATAATTAAATATTAAATATAAACAATTATGTTTAAAATAAAGTTTTAAAAAATATTGTAAGTAGCAAGTTCGTCAGTGCATCGCACGAGATGCGCACTAGTAAATTTAATATCACTTACATGTGCATCGTACCAAATTCTTACGAGTAACTTGAAATACTTTACTTATATCGTAGTAGAACTTATAATACTTTATTTATATATGTGTGCACATGTCTTGATGACATGTGCACGAGATGGAGACTATTGTGGTTTTCTAAAAATGTTCCTTTACATTATATCAGCTTGCATACCAGTGGTTTAGTTCCAATTTCTTTTCAAGTTCCCCAGCTGATGACATGAAATTATTCCAACAGACATTCATCTATAAGCTGAAGAAAGGACCATACAATTTAAATGAAAGAAAGAACAAAGCGCATACTAATAACAACCAACATCTGTTAGACAAGAATTTATTAAAGTATACCAATCCCTTGAACTGCACAGTGAATCAATTCTGGCTAATGTCCCTATCGCTATATGCCTACACAACCATATAAAAGTAAAAAAAGACTCTCCCTCCCCCCTCTTTTTTCCTCACAGACAAGACTTAGAAAATAATTAAAGAGTCTTGCAAAGGAAAAATACCTTCCTTTGTGGCAAACTTTTCTTCATGTGCATCTCCATATTCCTTTCCCCAAATCTCACTAAGTCAACATATCAAAAAGTTCTACCCTTCCACCATATGCCAATAGCAAGTTCCACTCAAATCCAATATCATGCCAACAAAGTAATGCTCCATGCACCACCACAGCCACTTAAACTAATCATATTCTTTACAGGCTAAAAAGATTTTTTTTTTTTTAGAAAAAAGCAAACTCATATGGTTAATATCACCTCTGCCAAGCCATTTTCAACCCTGAACCCGACCCAACTCCAAACCATCTCCTCACCAAATCCTTCAACTTATTATCATGTACCTCACAGAACTTCTTAGTCCACCCCTGTGGCTCGACTGGTTCGTACCCTAAACCAGGAGTCCTATCATTTGAATGTGGGTTCAGTTTTTGAGTCCAATCCAACACGTAAGCCGAGACGCGCCTCCTGAACTTGGCCTTGAACTCGGGCCACGCTTGATACTTGTAGTGATTCACCACCATCTCGTGAATGCCCGGTTTTCTTGTCTTGTACCCTGGCCTCAAGTAAAAATGGTGTATTGCATTAAGTAACGAGTCGTTAACAGCGGATAACCGCACAATGGACTTGTGCCGATTTTCGTGCATTCTCCGACAATTGTAGCCTTGGGTCACTCCCATTGGGGGATGCACTTTTTGATTGGACGGCCCGAATTCGTTGCAGCCGATGCTGATTTGTCCCAATTTTGAGGAATTTGGTGTGATTAACGAGCGCAGGAGTGAGTTTGATGGTTGGGAGATGTTGTGCCAATTGGGGGAATATATGAATTCGTCCACATCTAAATACATCATCCATGAGCACGCGTCTTTGGAATAAATCACACTGTGTGAAAAACCTGCCTCTTGTGTTTTGGGCCACCGCCAGAAGTATATGGTGATGTCGAAACCTTCTTTCACGAGCTCGTCCACGGATTTTGCCAGGTCATCATCGCTGCCATTGTCGTACAGAAGGAATTTGTCGACCCCAATTCTGGAGTGGTACAGAACCCACTCGCGGAGGAATTTGGCCACATCGTATACCATGGTGCTGGCGCACAGTAGTGATTTGCCGCTCCCTAAGTCTAACCTGCGCGGGGGTGTGTAGTATGCTACCGATGGGACCAATCGATTTTCTGAGACAATTTCCAGGGAGACCTTCACGGGGCGGCCCGATTCAGCAACAACCGCCGTTAGATTGGGGCGTTTGCAGCGGAATACTTCCTGCATGGAGGAAGTGACGGTGGTTCTGACGCCGTCAATCTCGCTGTCCCCAAACACGCAGCGGAATTCCTGCGGGTCGCGATTGATCCCCTGCCGCACGTTCACGCCCTTTGCGAACAGGACCACGTCTTCGTCCGTCGTCAGCGAATCGTACACCACGAACGACCACCGCAGGACCGGCGGCGCGTCCGATTGCGATTCGCCGGCCTTGGGAGACTTGGTGAGAATCGGCTGCCTGAACGGGAGCTTCCGGCGAGCTCTAAAGGGAAGGACGCAGCTGAAGGTCGCTCGATCGGGGAAAGGAAGGACGCCGGAGAATTTCGCCTGTGATAGCTCGCCGGTGTCGAATAAACAGAAGTATCCATCGGAATTCCGGGGGAGGATGGTTGGATCTTCAGGCGATGCGATCACGAGGACCTCCCAGTCCGGGAGGAGAATGGAGGTCGTGGGAGGAGGCGGCGGCGGCGGCGGCGGCGGCGATGGGGAGGGAGTGGCGACGGGGTCGTGCGGGGGAAGAAGAGCTGCATCGGTGAGGTTTTCATGGATGACGAAATTAGCGGCGGAGGCTGCGACGGTGAGGACGGCGGGGGAGGGCGTAATGCATTGGGAGGAGAAGGCGTGTCGGAAGTAGTGGTGGTAGAGAGAGGCGCAGAAGAAAACCGATGCGACGACGTATATGAACGTTGTTCGGACTTTCCAGGCCATGAGAAAGAGAGATTGAGAGAGAAAGAGGAAAGAGATGGAGGGAGGGAGGAGAGACCAATTGCATCTGGTCTCCTTTAATATAGGCACTAATTGTGCAGGTATATGTAATGTAATGTAATGTAATTAATTATTTGTAATATTCAAAACCGTGTTTGGTAAATAATTACTGTGGAATTTCAATTTTGATTTTACCTTTTCAAGAATTGATATATTAAAGTCCAAATATGACGATTACAGTGATTGGTAAATAAATAAACGAGGAGTTGTATTGGAATTGGGTTTTGGTCGTTACTCGTTCGGGGGCGATTCCACTTCATAGTGGACGTGAAGCTACTACATTAACATTTAGGCACAGGTCTTAACTTTTGTAAGATAAGCTAGCACATATATTGATTTCTTATTGTGTTTGCTAAATTTGATTTTTGTATAATTTTGATGGTGTAAATTGTTGATGAAGATGAACTCGCGATAGCTTTATTGGAAAAATTCGATCGAATCATGGCTTTAAATTAATTATTTACTTGCATAATTATTATTATTATCTTTCCTTGGTTATCTTATTAAGTTGTTAGGAGAATATTTATCTTTTGGAATAAAAACTTATTTATAAGTTAGGAATTTGATAGGATTAGGAGCTTATTTATTTCGTACGCTGCACTACACCAGTTGATATCCAGAGACTACTACGATAATCCAGAGACTAGCTACGATCCGCGATGCCTCCACGACGTAATGATGCCGAAGATAGATGGGATGCTGCCATCGACGCCCTGATGCGCTGAGCCGATGTGTCTGACTGCCTCATGGCAGATCTCACGTCTAGGATCGAGGAGATGACGTTGGCCTCAATACCATTCAGTTATTAATTATTATGCCAGAGATTAATCCGCTTGTAGGGCTTAACATTATAAGCCTTCTTGAGCTCATTTCGTGGACGTTATCAACCCGGGGATCGGGACACAGTGACCGTAAAAAATATCAAAGACACATCATGTAAACAACGACACTTACAAAAATACCGAGTATGTCAACCTATCTGAATAGTTATCACCTTTGGTAAATCAAATAAACAAGTGTTGGTACATATGCTCGTTTATTGTCTTACAGGTTAAGAAAATGCATCAATTACTGATGTCTAGATTATTTACTTAGTAAGTATAAAATAATCTCGTTCGGGCCGTCCAATACACTCAAGATGTACTAGTGTAATTCATTAGTCAAAGACCGACTAACTCAAAATCAGACTACAATCTTTCACAACAGATAGTTCAATTCTGTCTAGGTTGTGAACATTATTTGTATTTTACAAGGAACCAATAATATGATCTTTCTGTTCAACTCGTCTCAAACCATATTATCTACAATGTAAAATAAAGGAACTTATTCTAGCATAAATAAATAAACTGCAAACACACACACATGACTAAAAAGCGAATCTCATTCAAAATGGTATTGTCATAAGCTAAAAACCGAGCTTTTACAGTATGCCCTAACACATGGCCGGGTTGTTACCTGCTATTAGTGGCAGCTGACATTTGATCCTCCTCGCCTGAGTTAGAATTTATATATAGGACTTGTTTAGAGCTGTAGAAAAAATTCACAACATTACATCATTTGCATCATGCTCTCTGAAAGCGTCACGCATCATATCACAAGTGTGCTCAGTTTTCGACTCTGTTCTAATTTGAGGAGCTCGGAAATCTGGTGTCATGCAGCTTTTCTAGATGATTGTCGTTGTACCTTTGGGGATAAGACCCATGCCCGTCAGCACTATACGGAGCGTATTTATCTTCTCGCCTCGGTTATACTCTTCCTCCTTTAAGTTCTATTGCAATTTTCAATTCTTAGTTTATATTATAAGTACTGAAAATATCAATTCAATTCGTAGGTTTCCTATTGTAACTCGACACTCAAGTTGTAGGTTTCCTATTGTAACTCGACACTTAGAGCATCTCTAATGCTCTACTTTGAACATTAATTAAATTTGAACACATGTCAAATGATGAATGGAATGTAAATCCATGTAATATGAATGTCAAAAGAGAAGACTTTAATTTGGAATACACATCTCCAATGCATCCCCTTTTTTTTTTTTTGGTCAAAACGATAGATGTTATATTAAAGAAAAGAGTACATGTACAATACCAACACTGACAACAATGAACCTGAGAGATGCTTCATTAAGCACCTAGAACCTCAACAACAACGGACTAAACAAAATAAAAACAGAAGAAGAAATGCAACTTTCCACTGCCATAAGGCCTAGCTAGCATACATCACTTCCAACCAAAAACTCCAAACTAAAAAAACAAAAGAACTAAACTAACTAGGAGAAGCTTAAACAAAAGAACTAAACTCCAATGCATCCCTTTCAAAACCTTAAAATATGTTAGATTTTTTATGAGTTGGCTTTCAAACACTCTTTGAAAAACCAGAAAATGGGCTTCATACTTTGGATATTTATTGTCTCCATGTCAGCATAAAAGAGTCCATAACATTATGGATTGGAGAGTAATTTTTGTAATCACTTTATAACTTGATGATGTGGTTAACATTTTATTAAATCAACATCTCACATTGGAGATGCTCTTAGTTTGTAACAAGTTTATTGTAAAGAAATCATGTTATAACTCGACACTCAGTTTATAACAAATTATTGGGAGTATCTTTTAATATAGCTTGCCTCTTCAAATACCGCCTTTAGTCTTGACGCTCTAATTGTTTCTTTGTGAATGATCTCTGTAGCAATTGACCAACCTTTATTAATCTTGATATTGGTCGGAGGCGGGTGAATCCCTACCCAAATTTGGACAAACCTAATCCGACCCAAAGCCCCAGTACTTGCTGGTAAAATTGACATCCACAGTTACGAGTATAGTTCTTTGATTAATCACATTCCGTACAAAAGCATAAACAGAGACTTTTGAAATAATCAAATATCACTAAAGATTTCCAGTTCCACATTTTGATTTATCGGCAACGAAAAGAATAAATGAATAGATAAAATACGACAAATCCAGTATCAGGAGTTAACGAATCTTTCCGGACAAAATCTGACGTTAACATGAACTAGAAGAAATACATGTAATGTGAAGTGCATCGACATCCATTGGATCATCATTGCCATCATATAAGGATGGAATGAGCCATCTGAAGAGACCATCAGTGGTCTCTCCTCTCAGCCTTTGAGTCGAATATTCCACCAAAATATTCCAAAGGTCACCAACAGTCCATTCCTGAGACAAAATCCACTGTTCCACTCGATCGAGCTTCTGCAAAGACTCCAAACTAAATGTGTAGTATAATATAAACGGCCTTCGTGCTTGAGAAGCCGCTAGCCATTGGACCACAACTTTAACTTCAGGATCTCCTCCAAAGGCCCCACATCCCCAGTTACCCGTTGCAACACCAATCTCATGCTTTTGTCTCTCATTTTCTTGGTTCTCCTCATAATTGATTTCTTCATTTGTGAATTTACGTTGATCAAGAAAGCCACAGAATGCTTTATTAGTTTCGCGAAGGAGACATTCTAGACTGTACTGTCTCTTTCCCACGTTGCAAAGAGCATCAATCGCAATTATTCTCGTCCTTCGCCTTCCCATTGTGTCCACACCCTTTTGATCTACATAATCTCCACAAAAGCGGAATGATTTAGCATAGCCAGTGTACTTTGAGAACCTTTCAGTACCAACAATCTCGATAGCCTCATTATCTGCCATTGAGGGAAGGAAAAGCATGCTGAGAATCAATTCGGGATTGATCATGAAACGTATTTCTTCCTGAACACAGCCCCTGCTCAGAGCACCACCACCGATGTATTTATTCGCAAAATCTACTTCAAGAGCTTCCTTTGGCTGATCTTCTATTAAACCAGTGGTTCGAACCTACCATAGAATCCGCACAAAACAGAAATGCAATCAACATTTTGAGTAAAAGATGAGCAGAAAAGGGGTCACCATGGATGTGTTGCCTCTTGGATATTATTTCCTAAGCCAAATAATAGTACTACTTGAGAAAAAATGTCTCTTTTTTGTTATTGAGTTATAAGAGTTGGCTGTTGGATATAATTTTAGATGAAAAGGATACATGAAACTGGCTATTTGAAAATATAAAATATATTAGATGCACATTCACATTTCTGTTTGCTTGATTATTTAAGGACAAAACATTATGGGGGAGAATCTAGCATGATAAGGTTAAACAGTGAATTGTTTACTCGAGGAAACTGAAAGCTGAAAAAGAATAAAATGCGTTATGGGAATAAAATCAGTCAAAATCCCTCTAATGTTTACCTCCAATTGGCAGAGAGGGATCATTGATTTGCTCCAGAAATCAGCCTCCGGGTAGACAATATCTGATGGACTGTTCTTCAAATGGAGGACCTTGCGCTCAAAGGAGACATTACCCGCAGGCATACTTGAACATATCTTCTCGAAATAGTGAACAATGCACTTTATTTTGTTTTCCTGAGCCATTTCGTAAAACTCATATACACACCTGGGAAAGAACAGATAGCAAGAAAAGTCGGCCAACATCAGATGAATCACACTTGTAAGCAGCATTGCAAGAAAATGAAATAAAAAAGGAACTTCAATGAAAATCAGAAAACACTCTGCTGCCCAGCCACACCAAGCTAATCCGCATAATAACCCCATGGTATTATTAGATAAACTTTAAATTTGCTTCAAGTCAAGAAATTACCGATCTTCAAGCTACATAAACTCAAAAAATAAAACTTGTATTACTATCAGTTTCTAGCAACAGAAAAGGATGTCCCGTCAAGTTCCAGATAAAAATGCATACAAGTTGACTTTCGTAGAAACAAAATGTGCTAAGAGAATGAAAATTGTGCTTCAGCTACTGTCAGTCAACATCTGTATAAATGATGCAAGCAATGCAAACTATATTCAAAAGCAAGGCTTTTGTTGTTAATTGCTCAAACTTTGATAAAGTAAGTGCGTGTGCACTTGGAAATCAATGGAAGGTATGGTTATTTCGAGGGAGATGTAAATTACTAAATCCACCAAGATTTAAATTACAGTCAGATTAATGAAAGCTATCAACAAGAAGAAACACTAAAGTAACACAAATATTTATAAATATAGAAAACATACGCAAATAAATCATCAAAGTTGATAGGTGGAAGATGTTTGGAGCCTCTATCAGTGGTTGGAAACAAGCAAAATAAAGCACAACCCAGGAGAGCTGCAATCAGTTCCTGAAATACAGATAAAACCTCAAACTTAAAGATAGTGGTTCAATGCAAGATGTTGAATCAGCAAATAAATTGACCTTATTTTACTGTCCAAACAAAGGAAATATTAGGCTTGATGAAAACATGGTATCACAACTTCTACAATGACAGTATGTTTCCGTCTCAAGTCTGACCAGATCATACTCTCTTTGTAACAGACTGCAACAATCAATGGATTGTGTTATTTATAGACTGATACTACATCCGAAAGAACAATCTCCAATGTCGAAGTCATTTTCAGAAGCTATCATTCATTACATATATATATATATATATATTATATATTACTTAGATTCAGTGGTATTTAGTATGACTTTCAATTAATCTGATCCTAGTATTCCTTCCTGAGTAGTTTGGATGTGTAAGTAGCTATTCAGCAGATAGATACAATAAAAAACACCAGAAAATAAATTCACAATTAGACCTAACTTATAATGCTCCAACTAAAAGTTTGAAGATTAAGCTGGAAACTTGCAGGGGAAGGGAAATATTATTGACTAGGAATAGTATAAAAAACATATGAAGATATTTGATTATATACATACATATTGAAATACTGCACTTAGGAGTTTGAACTGGAAAAAATAATATTTGTAGAAGGAAAATCAGAAATATTTACCGTAACTGAGAAAATATAAGCTACAGCAAAACTACAAAGAAACAAACACAAACATACATACATATTGAAATAGTTTTCTTCTGAAGATTCAAACGGTTTTACATAACTATATCCTATGCCATCTTAGACATCTAGAAGTCTAGACATCAGACTCAGCTAGGTTGATGCATTCAAACTTGAATTTATAAGTCGAATGCGAGTGAACACTGCATTTAACCTAGTGCCAAAACCCATACATAATACAGAAATCTGAAACAACTCTTGACAACTTCTCCACCTATAAAGTCTGCGCATCAGTAGAATTCAACAACAATCAACAATTTGCAAACAATGAACAGTGTAGTTGCAGTCTCATATTTATTTGCATGTCTAAGCTTGTTTCTTACCACTAGCGAGTAAGTTCTTTCATTTTTATTCGAAGTTCAAACCATATGCAAAGAAATGCCTAAGAGCATATCTGATTCCAATCAACCATTTAAAGCGCCTGTGGAACTAAGAAATGGATTGTTACTAATACTATGAGGTAGAGATAAAGATATAGCAACTTATAAATACCGGCTTTATGAGAAGAAGAACATGCTGATTTTCGAACTTGGGGAATAATTTTTTTAAAATACAAACATGAAAACAACTATAACAGTCACCATTGAAATGAGAAACTTGACACCCTAAGGAGAACTCATATGTATGAAAGGTAATATTTCAAAGAATTATGATCCAGGTTTAACTGAAGTTGAATTAACTGCCAATAACATAATAAGCAACTCAACTTCCCTTGCATTATAAGAACTTTAAGACACAACAATAACATTTTACAGATCTAAAGATTCAATCTACTGATTTATTTACATATATATACATGCACAGACACATTTATATATATGTAGAATTGAAGATAGATAGATAGAGTAGGTGCACTGGATATACTTATGAAATTTGAACAGCCAACTAAGAGCAGTATTTCATTATCTACAATCCAGAAAGAAAATATCCATGTGATTATCCTTCACACATCCACAAACACAAACATAAACAAGCAAACAAAACCTTACCTGACTAAGAAACACAATGCCTGACTGCTGTGATCTCAACAATCTAAGACCAGTTGGTGTCCCGTTGGAAGTACATACGTTCTGATAATGGGAATCTAATAATGCTGGTAACCTCAACAGCAAATCAGCAAGTCGTGGAACCACTTGTTGAAACCAGTTTTCAGCCTCATCCTTATTCATCAACTAAAAGTAATAACAACAAACAACTGTTTTAAAGATATTCACATAATTTTCCCGGGTCCTTAGGAAGTGACAGCCAATAAAAGTGCATAGAAAGACTTGCCAAGAAAACTACATAGTTAAGACTCTCACAAGTGCTGGACTGTAGATTTGACAAAGTAAAGAGGCAAACAAAAAACTCTAATAACATTTCGCATTATTGTTCAAGAGTACAGCCATCAAAGGAAGTTCCATTCTGCACTAGCCAGCGACTCTACATACACAATGCAGTAAAATATACAAAACTTTGTCTAGTCCCTAACAATCAAAAATCAAATTGTTAGATATACTATCATATAGTACAAATCTCGAAAGACAAATCAGTAACAACTAGAACCAGCCAACAGTGATTTTAACACAAGTAAATGAAATAACAAACGCATTGTGCATCCCCAAATATATCCGAATTTGATCACCTTTCCGTAACTTAAAAACAAACGATCTTAAACTCACTAAGCTATAAAAACTTCATAAAGATATAATAAGTTACTAAGAGGATTTAAAAATAGAAACAAAAAGTAAGCTTTTAATGCTAAACAATCCTTAAAAACATCAAGACTCCAACTGAAGCTAACAATCAAAACTTTTAAGGCCACTGCTTTTCTGAAAAAGGATGAAAACGCAGAAAGAGTGAACGATAATTCAAAGGAAATGAAGGAGCTCAACTGACATCGTCAAAGAAGAGAGATAACCCAAGTGAAGCGGAGGGGCTGATAGGGTGAAGCCCAAGAGAATTGCGCAGGTCAGCAAGGGCGAGGGCGAAGAGTTGACCAGAATTGACATTGCTGTGAACCGGGCCTTTGGAGAGGGACTTGAGGGCTTCCGCCACCGAAGGAGGCCAGAGGACGGCGGAAGATCGGAGGATCACAGGCAGAAACGGGAGAATCGACCTGAAATCAGCCCTGCTCTCCATCAAATCATTCAGAAGCTGTTGGGGGAGTCCTCAGATCAAATTTTCAGACGATATTTACAAGAATACCAGAAAAGGAAAAGGAAGAGAAAATGAAGTCACCTCTTCTGCTCATGCTTTGCTTTTCCTCCTCCTCTATGAATACTTTTCCCCGGTCTTTTTTCGCAACTGGACTTTCACTCCGTTCGGGACGCTAGACTGTGGATTTGAATTATATGGTTTCCTAGTAAAAGCATTTATGTCTTTCAAGTACTTCAAAAAGTGAGGTAACCAATTTTGTCTCCAGAACTATATCTTGAAAATTAACGCTCGGCTCGGCTCCAACAAGTCAAGCTCGAACTCGTTTAAGTTTATTTACAAGTTTGAAAATTGATATTCTTACATGATTTTTTTATAGTTCGACTCATTAATACTGAAGCGAAGTCGAGCTCGACTCGACTCGTTTACTTTTTTACTTGTATGCCCACTAGCGCCAAACTATCTCCTCACCATCCTCGACGCTCCCCTTGTCCGCTACTGCATCTACGTCGACCACTCTGTCTCCACTGTCAGAACCTCTTTTTAAAAATAGAAAATTACTGGCAAAAGAATGGTCGTAATTTTTGTTTGTAATCTATATCTATATCTATATCTATATAAAGAGACAACCTATTTACCAAAAATAGTAACAAGAAAAGTCAACAACCATGCATTCTATTTACGGCAGTTTTTAAAATTTCTTTTTAATTTCTTGCCCAAAAAATTGGACAACCATAAATGCACTTGAAATTCTGTCAGTTTTTATTTTTTATTTTTAATTAATTGACATAAAACCTGTCAGCCTTAAAAACACCCTAAATTGATGGAATTTTTGAATTTAGGTTAGGTAACTTCGGCTAATGTTTACGTTTTTGTTGAATTTAAATTTCCTTCTCATTATTTATTCGAAAAAATCTGAATACATACAAAATCATTTATCATTTCAAATTTTAAATTTAAATATTAAAATTACTTCTCATTTGATCACTATAAAAATATAATCTATTATCTATGAAACCTGATTTTTTCCTAATTGTAACATGATTTTGAATTATACATCAAATATGATTTTTCGAATATCAAATTTATTATTTAAAATCTCAAATGTTAATTAATTAAAAATTGACACTACTACTTTGGAATTAAGCAGATCAATTTAGATTTTGCTAAAGAAACATGTCTTTAGTCATGGCCAATTATATGTTGTTGTTTCGGGTGTAAATAATAGAAGGGGTTGAAGATATTAGTTTGTGATAATGACGAGTTGCCTAATAATCAAACTCATAATGTTGTGTACAAGGAGGTCTTTAATAATATATAATTTTTGTTTTGTCGAACATTATGTTAATGTACAATTAGCATACCTATTATAACTCTTTCATTTTTTTATACGTCTTAAAATATAATATTCCTCAAATAAATACATCCTGTGCATCGCACGGGTCACGTACTAGTAAAATAAAAAGTAGCGAAAAGGGAAAAAACATTACAATAGTTGTTTCATTCAGAAAAAAACGATCAATCCTGTGAAGAAACTCCGAAAATTTATTTTTTCCTGTTGCATTTTATTTCAAAACTATAGATATTATTGCTCTAAAGAATGAAGAATACAACCGAAGGCTAAGTAGCCAACAAGAACCATAAAAAAAATAGAGTAGGAGGAACACTAATAGTAAGTGCCCTAACTCAAAACAACTAAAAAGGGAATGGGGTTCTAGCCATCGACAGTAACAAATGTATTGAATCTGGTAGCTTGAACACCATTCCTGCTGCAAATACTATAGGCTACCTAAACAAAAGAGCAAATGACTACATAACCTGAGGGATCTAGCCAAATAAATTGCAAAACACCAAAACAGTAATAAAACAAACAAAGAAGCTACTAATTACTACTAACAAGAAACCGTCAACTAAAAAAGATTAACCAACACAACTAACAAACTCCAACCAATCATTGAAAACTTTATTCACTATTGAAATTTCAGGTCTTCATAAGTTGTGAAACATCCATTGATTTCTTTCTTTCCAAATCCACCAGAGAATGTGAGAAGTGAGTTGCAATCTTGCTTCTGTAGCTTCTGACCTATTGAGAGCGGAAACTTCGACCACCAACCTTTGAAAGTGACATAATTTTTATGCTTCCTATCCCAGTTGAGAGGAGAGAGCTTCCAAATCTTTTGGGTTCTTGTCCAGTGAATGAAGAGGTGCTCTCATGTTTCGAGTGCTTCCCCACAGACCTTACAAATTGTGTCAATGTCCATTCCTTTCTTGCTAAGATTGCTAATGACAGGAACAAGGTTTGTAGTACAATTCCAGATGAAATGTTTGATCTTGCCTTTAATCTTGAGATTTCATCTCATGTTCCTCATCCTCTTGGTTGTCTTCTGTTTCTTGCTGCTCTCAGCCATATTTGTCAAGCCCCACTTTTCTCCAACCAGTTTAGTGAAAGCTGAGGCCAACGAAAAGTTCCTTTTGTTCCCAACTTCCTAGATTAGTTTATCCTCTCCTGTAAGATCCAACCCCTTCATTTTGAGATTGGCTTCACTTTCATACTTTGGAAAACTTTTCTCCTCTAGTTCTCTCTCCCAGTTCATCCTAAAGATCCAATTAGATCTTTAACCTAGAACAGCTCTTCTCTCAATTGTCTATTGTTTGCAGGTTTCAGTCCTGGTAAGTTTGGAATTAAGGAGTGGTCCCCTATGCTGATTTTGCCACCATTCTTGATATCAAACTGGAAGCCCAGTTGGAATGAGTCTCTTACAGTTAGCCAACAATTCTACATCGAGGAGTTGTTATTATTCTTAGTTGTAGTGAAAAAAATCTCCTTATGAAAGTATTCTGCTCTCAGAACCTTGGTGACAAGTGGATTTGTCTTTGTGAGTATCCTCCATGTTTGTTTTGCAATCAGAGCTTTGTTCATCAGATGGATATGATAAAATTCCAATCCCCTTTGTCTGTAGGAATAGAGATTTTGGTCCAAGATATCCAATGTATGCTCTTTTTACAAGGATCATCTTTGCTGCACCAAAAAGCTGCAAAATGTTTTGTTAAATTTGTGCCAACAACTTTAGCGAGGAGGAAGCATGACATTCCGTATAAGGGAAGAGATCCCAGAGCTGATTTCACCCAAATTTCCTTAGCTGCAGAAGAGAGTAATCTGTCTTTTCGATTCAAGATTCTTTTTTTTTTTTTCACTATTTTTTCCACAAAGGCAAAGGTTTCAATCTTAGAATTCCCAATCACAAGGGGTAACCCAAGATATCTTCTTGAGGAGTGAGCAGTGATCCCTAGTAAGGTTTGACAAATTCGATTTCGGTTAATGGGAGGGGTGTTTTTGCTTAAGAAGATGGAAGATTTATCAAGGTTCACTTTTTGTCCTGTAAGTTTTTGGTATTTCTGGAGGATTTCTAGAAAGGTCAATGTTGGGATTGGTAAGGATCTCATTATGTATAAGTCATGAATTCAATAACAACAATAAACCTATGCACAACGAATTTATAGGTTTAGAGTTGAACACTTACGACTTAAAATTGCAGACTCTGAGTTGTTGTAAATTTCCTTTGTAAGAGATTGTCTGAACTCAAAATCTGTTGGGCTGCCAAATTCTTCTTATCGGACTCGAGAAGCTCGTTGGGAGCGATGACCAGGAGCAGCATGCGCGTCGCGTGGTCGTCGGATGGCTGCGGCGTCAGCTGGCTATGAGTGGAGGTCGTCGGGGTGCGCGATCGTCGCGGGCTGCGCGAGATCGTCGCGGGCTGCGGCTCGCGTGCAGTTGGGCTCGGCGATCGTCGCGGTGGTCGTCGGCTGGCGCGGGCTGTGGCTCGCGGTGGTCGTCGATGTCGGATGGCCAGCGATCACGAGGTTGGTCGTCGATCGATGATCACGAGGTCTTAGTACCTCAGGATCTTCTACTGTATATCTCGAAACCTCTTTATTTTATACCAGTGGAACAACAAAATAAAGATAAAGCTCGACTATGAGAACTAGAAGGAGAGAGTATGAGAGGGGCGGCTAATCGTGTGTTATACACGTTGGGCCTCTATCTGTCTTCTCTACTCAATCTCATGAGCTTAATGATGTATTTATAGAGCTACAGTAGGGATCCTAAGGAGGTGATGATTTGGGCTCCTTAAGCATTGGGCCTAACTTTGAGTCAAGCCCACTCTTGCTAATTACTTAAATAATGTTTCGGTCCAGTAACGAAAACATTATTGGACTCCCTCATCATCCCCGATATTATATTCGAGACTCCAATTATAATTATTCAAATTACCACTCCGTGTTTAAGATATAATGTCCATTAATTAATTCGATTACTGACAATCAAGAATTAATTAATATCTAATAAACCGAAGCTAGCACCGTTCATCACATTATTATTATGTCGGAACTTAATCCACCTGCAGGGTTTAACATAACAATCCTTCATGAACTCACCTCAGGGACATCATCAAACTGACGCACATGGTGGCCGTAAATATTCTTACAGCACATAGTACATGCAGTACTATTACCCAAAACATCAGGAATGTTGACTCAACAAAATGAATCTCACCTTTAGTGAATCAAAGCAATAAACACAGCATGCACACGTCTGTTTATATCTTACGGGTTAACAAAATGCAGTAATTAACCGAGACTAAGTTTGTTCACGACGACCAGTGTGAAACAAACTACTACTCTCTGGGATCGTGTTCAATACATAAATGTACCAGTGCAACTAATAAGTCACGGCCAACAGTACAGTTGACACTACAACCGTTCTGATGGTTTGTTCATTTCCATCTAGGCTGTGAACCAAAAATTCTTGTTTCGCAAGTGACTGATAAAATGTTCTTCTATTCACCCGCTAATGAACCATTTTATCTTAGTGCAAAACAACAGAACATAGAACTTGTTTAATCAAATATGATTCTCATTCAACAAAGATAAAGTATAAATATAATCCAAAACCAAGATTTCAGTATATAATACCAATAATCAAGGCTTGTTTCTTGTTGCTTTAAATTCATAACTTCTTGTTTTTGAGAAATACAATCACAAGTGCTTGTGCATTATTCTTGAACTGTCTGTTGTTTATACCAGCGGACGTCACCCTTGGATCAAAGAGCTCCTTGACCTTGCCGACCTCCTTATCGATCGGTTGGATCTGCCATATTGGGATGGATTGGAGTCTGCCTTCACGAAGTAGTTTTAATTTTGTCTCGTACTTTTTTTTCATAAAACATGTGTAAAGAAAAAAAGTTCTTAAAAACTAGAATTTATTTAAACAAAACTATTTCAGAGTAGAGGTGGTTTAGGGGGCGTTGTGAAAAAAATCACAAAGTTCATATTGTTGTTTGTTAAAAAAAGTAGTTTATATTGTAAGTGGGAAACACGTCGAAATTCGGAGCACAAAAAGTTATTATCCAAAAATAAAAATAATAATATTGGATGAGAAAAAACAAAAGAACAATCAATGTATGTATGAAAAATAAAAAGAAGAATAAAGAAGAAAAATCTTGCAATAATATATTGTAAATGTCTTTGTGGGAGGTTCCAATACCCTAGATGTCTTACACTTTCGTAAAATAATTTGATTTGTTTGAGTGTTTTTCTCTTGTTAGAAATGTTAGTGTATGTACTTAAAGCTTGACTTTTGTTTGTCCCATTTTTGTTGCATTTTTCGTGCTCGTTTTGCTGTTCTTTATCCCCCGTCTTAGATCGTTTCCTTCGTTTTTAGTTGTTTCGTGTTTTATTATGTGTTTTTCTTTATTTTGAGTCTTTAGGTGTTTTTCGTTTGTTTTCCCGGTTTTCTTCGTGTTTTGTCGTTTTTAGTGTGTAGGTCGGGAGCTTTGGGAGAATTTTTATCTTCATGAAAAGTTGGTTTTGAGAGCACAATTGGATGGATGGGTTCGTTAGCGACGCGCAGCAAAAAATGGAACTCAATTCCGAGTTCGGATGAGCCCAAACGACCCCGAAACGTAAAATGGCGCAGTGCAGTCCAAAGTCGCGACTCGTGAGAGCAAAGTCGCGACTCGCGACTTTAACAGAGCCTCCGACCAGCTGCGCGACCCCACGACCCGTCAGACTCGTGACTCGCGAGTCGCGACCTGTTCGACCCTGTTTTTATTTTTCTCTGTTTTTACTCGTTTTAACTCTATTTTTCGAGCTCTATATATAAAAACGACCCCCCGGACCTAAGGAACAACCCCCAATGTCGTTCCTTTCAATTTTTCTTTCCAAAAACTCAATTTTGTTAGGATAAATTTCTCCGCTTTTTTTTTTTTTTTTTCTCCCATGCTTGGATTGTTGGACACAAAGATGTTTGGATTAAAATCTTGCAACTCTTAATCCGATTGTAAGTTTTTCAATTCTATTTTATTATTGTTGATTGGTTTTATGTTCTTAATTCTGGCTAACATGAAATTGAATCTAAGCATGAGGTAATCCATTCACCTAGAGTTAGGGATTTTGATTCTTGTTTTGACTTATGAGGAATGTGTTTTGTTCAATCTATACGAGTTGTGTGAATTATATGGTTAGTTGATTGATCACCATTCTAACCTAGTTAATCGACATTTAAAACTGAGAGGGCAGACGTCGGTCGATATAGGCTCGTATAGAGTAGACATGTTCGTAAAAGTATTGTCTATGTGTTGCTTGTTTGAATGAGTTTATCGTTTATGTTTGTGCTCTTGTTGCGAAGAGTTATTGAACATAGCCCTCTAGACGTGTAGGCTTGTTAAATATCGTAACTGAACAAATAAGCGTTCAACATAGTTTAAGACTTGATGAGATTTCCCGACCCCTAGAACTTCTTCTTTTTCTCTAGAAATTTAATTGTTATTTCTTTAAATTGCTTTTCTAGTTCTAGCTTGTTTTAGTTGATTTCCCAAATCAATCGTGATTAGAGTGTTTAGGACTTATTTTCTTTTCGTGTGTGATCAAGACCAACGCTAAATTCCGAACCGTCTTCCTCGAGAGGTCGACCCGGGGAAAGAGTCTTTTGATTCGGTACTCGGTAAAAAAATATATTTTGCTACAACAACTTTTAGAGTAATAAACACTATATTTTGTTTAATGAGAATCGCGTTTAATTAAACTGTTTTATGTTATGATGTTTTACATTTGAATATTGTAGTCCATCATTGATGAGACAGAAGATTACGTATTGGTTACTTGTAAAAATTAAATTCACAACCTAGATGGAAATGAACAACTCATTGTGAGTGGTTGTAGTGTTAACTATATAATCTGTCTTGACTGATTGGTTGCACTAGTGCACTGTGTGCATTGAACGGATTCCAGAGAGGATAAGTTTGTTTTAAATTGATCATAAACAAAGAAGACCTCAATTAATTACAACGTACTTTTAACTCGTAAGATATAAACAAACACGTGCATGCAGTAGCTGCTACTTTGATTCAATAAAATGTGAGATCCTATCAATAATCCAATGTGTTTTGGGTAGTGATGTTGTATGTATAGTGTGTTGTTCTTTATTTATGGTCACCGTGTGCGATTCTGATAATTTCTCTGAGATGAGATCGAGAAGGATTATTATGCTAAACCATGCGGGTGGATTAAGTTTTGACATAATAATAAGCAGTGAGTGGTACTAGTCTCGGAACAAAGAGTCAATTAATATATTATCAGTAATTAATATACCATAAACTCGATGAGATAAATGTTGGGATCTGCGAGTATTGTCGTAATTCTGCAGGTCTCGAATTAATCTACGAACAAACCTATGCGCAGCGGATCTACAGTTCAATGTAGAAAACTTACAGCTTAAAAAATTTTGCAGACTCTAAGACGTTGTAGATTTTAGTTCATAGAGATAGTCTGATTTTTCACTAGCCGAAAATCGTCTGGTCGAAAGTCTCGGGGTCATTGGGTATCACGCAGGTCGGCTGAGGTCGCAGTGGGTCAGGATGTGCAAGTGGCGTCGTGCGGCTCTCGGGACTGAGCAGGTCGAGCTAGACATGGCCGCGGGCCGAACCGGCTCGCGACCCAGACCGGAAACCGGTACCAAACCGGCCAGAACCGGCCCATAACCAGCCACATAAGGGTTGGTCCGTTGGACCGAACCGCAATTCGGTCCAGGTTCAAAAAACAAAAAAAATTGTCTCGACGGTCCGGTCCGGTCCGGGTCGGGTCACGGGCCGACCGCCGACAACAACTACTTCCTATTTATTATTTTTTGTTTTTTATTTGACGAGTGAATTTGAATCATTTTTTATTCTTGCTCTTTCGAAATGATTCTCAAAATGAAACCGGCCCGACCCATCAACATGTCAGAGGAGCCGCGCCCTGCCCATACCGACTAGCCGTTGGGTCGTCCCGGGCCATGAGTCGGGCCGGTCTGGGTACGGGCCCAACGGTCAGAATTTAAAAAAAAAATAAATTAATATGGGTCGTTGGATCGTTGTGATCCAACGGCCTTGATCCTTTGGCCCGCCGACCCGCCGGTACGACCCGGGAACTGGCGGGTCCCGAATTAAAAAAAAAAAATTGGATAAATATCAAATAGGTAAAAAAGTGTTTTCCATTTCGTTTGATAATGCTACTGCAAATACTGCATCTATACGTGAACTTACCGATATTTGCACTCCAATTTGCGGCGGAAGATTTTTTCATATTCGTTGTATATGTCATGTCTTAAATCTCTGTGTACAAGCTAGTTATCATGTTTTTAAAGATTCGGTCACGCCAATTAGGGATGTTGTTAATAATTTACATAAACGTCCCCATGAAATGAAAGAATGAGGACGATTTTGTAAAGATCGAGGGGTGAAACCTAAAAAATTTCAACCCGGACGTTCCTAACCGGTGGAACTCAACATTTAAAATGTTGAGTGATACGGTTCCGTTTATGACACAATTGCAGAATTTTTTTAACCGTGCAAACCGTAAGGACTGTGATGTCCGAGTGTCAACAAGAGATTGGGAGAACTGTAATGCACTTATTCAATTTTTAGAAACATTTCAAAATGCTACTAACATGCTTTCAGGTGTTTATTATCCTACTGCTCAGCTTGTGTTAAGTCAAGCTATATCCATAATGTGGGCTTTCAAGGATCTTTACGACTTGAATTTTAATAAATATGGCTATTTAGTTGAAGAAATGGTTAAAATATTATTATTTCATTCCTGATACACGTTTAGTTGCATGTTTGTTATATCCTTTGGTACGTGAAGCTCGTTTGGTAGAGCAGCTTAACATGTACTATAATTATATGTATGAACTCCCAATCCCGACTGATGTCCCGACATACAGTCAAAAACCTAACGTACTGTTGCTCGACGAGCAAGCAAAAATTTGTTGTATGACATGTTTAGGAAAACAGCGATCGCACAAGGAGAACCTTCCAGCACATTTGTTCGTGGCGGCCGGGGCAGCGGCAGCGGGTCTTCTTCTTACGGCGGTAGTCAAGTAGGCGCTTCGAACTATAAGGAGTGGTGGGCATCATTAAATCCCTACAAGAATGCTGGCGTTGAAAGGGCAAAGGGAACTGGATACTATGAGCTTGATCACTACCTAACGTCAAATTTGATACTTACGATTGCTCGTGAACCAATTCCGCCACTCAATTTCGATGTCTTGGACTGGTGGTCGAGAATGCAAGGCATATATCTTATTCCTTGCTTGATGGCCAAAGTGATTTTCGCCGTCCCAGCATCTAAAGTTGCAGTCGAACAAGCCTTTAGCGAGGGAGGTTATATGCTCGACGCACGATGATCGAGGCTGGCGCCCAAAAATCTACAAGCACAAATGCTGCTGATGGATTTGAAGAAGGCCGAACGAAGGATGCAAACGGCTATGTACGTAGATGAAGAAGCGGACGACCACGACGACGACGACGCATCCGATTTTACGAGTACGACGAGTGGTGGAACCGGAACAGCAGATGACGAGTACGACTATTAGAGACACCTACTCGTTTACAGGTAAGTAAATCGAAAGGACTACGTGGACTTTGATTCCTAATATAAGAGATACATAGGCAACTTAATTGACATTTATAAGTTAAAATATCAATTTTTGGCCAAAACAAGAAAAAAAAATTCAAGTTATATGATATTTTAACTTAATAAATGTCAATTTAGCTCAAGTTCATTTTTTTTATATATATTAACTTTAAAATATCTTAATGTAATAAGAATTAATTTTTTTTTTAGAAAACATTGTTCAGAAATTCAGGCAATAATATCAATTACTCCAATTATTCCTCGCCCGCAATCTCCATTGATGTATTGTAGCCGTATGAGAGAGTGCGACCCAGGTTCTACATTGGAGATTGTGGGCGTGGCATTATTGGCGTAATTGATGTTATTGCTTTGATCATTATTTGGTCAACTTTTAAAATTTTTTGAGCTGTAAGTAAATTAAAAAAAGTACATGGACTTTCATCCCCAATTTAGCAGATACGTAGGCACCTTGATTGACATATGATATAAATAAAATATCTTAACGTAACAATAATTAATTTTCCTTTAGAAAAAATTGTTCAGAAATTCAGGCAATAATATCAATTACTTCAATTATTCCACAGCCACAGTCTCCATTGTTGTATTGTAGGCGTATGAGAGAGTGCGACGCAGGTTCTACAAGGAAGATTGTGGCCGTGGCATTATTGGCGTAAATGATGTTATTGCTTTGATCATTATTTGGTCAACTTTTGGAATTTCTTGAGCTGTAAGTAAATTAAAAAAAATATATGAACTTTCATTCTCAATTTAACCGATACGTAGGCAGCTTAATTCTTATGTTTAAAATGTCAGTTAAAATAAGTTAAGTTACATCACTAGAAGAATGTTCTATAACAGAGACAATCGCAGTTAGCGTCGTTGACGGGGTTCTTAGATGTTCAACAATCTTCCAACATTGCAAGAAAGCTGCAGTCTTTTTCACACACCACTAAAAATATTGGATTATTGTATCAAATTATTGATACAATAATCCAATAGTTCTAGTGTGTGGAAATGACTATAGCTTTCTTGTAGTGTTGGATGATTGTTGAACATTTAAGAACTCCGTTACCGACGCTAACGGCAATTGTTTCCGTTATAAAACATCCTTCACGAATTTAAACAATAACATCAATTACACCGATTATGCCACGCCCACATTCTCCCATTGTGGATCCTGCTTCTGACTCTCGTATACGTCTACAATATAGCAGTTAGAATTCTATGACACATGCCGACATACCAAATTCTTCAATACTTGAAGTTTGTTGAAGTTTGTCTGTGTATACTATT
Organism: Striga asiatica; assembly: GCA_008636005.1. Lineage (NCBI taxonomy): Eukaryota > Viridiplantae > Streptophyta > Magnoliopsida > Lamiales > Orobanchaceae > Striga > Striga asiatica. The sequence continues at coordinate 336,463 of BKCP01006283.1, forward strand.
TCTAACTGCTATATTGTAGGCGTATGAGAGAGTCAGAAACAGCATTCACAATGGGAGAATGTGTGTGTGGCATAATCGGTGCAATTGATGTTATTTCTTGCAACTGTAATTGATAAACTTATTGAATTTTTTAGAACGGAAATCACGACCTTCAAAAACGAATACCTAATATTCAAACTTAAAAAAACTACGTGGACTTTGATTCCCAATATGAGGGGTACGTAGGCACCTTAATTGACATATGATATACAATACTTATTAAATGTCAATTAAGCTCAAGTCCATTTTTTTTTTTTTTTTATCAACTTTAAAATATCTTAACGTAATAAGAATTAATTTTGTTTTAGAAAACATTGTTCAGAAATTCAGGCAATACTATCAATTACTCCAATTATTCCACGCCCATAGTCTCCATTGTTGTATTGTAGCCGTATGAGAGAGTGCGACGCAGGTTCTACAAGGGAGATTATGTGCATGGCATTATTGGCGTAATTGATGTTATTGCTTTGATCATTATTTGGTCAACTTTTGGAATTTCTTGAGCTGTAAGTAAATTAAAAAAAATTACTTGGACTTTCATTCCCAATTTAGCAGATACGTAGGCACCCTAAGTTAAAATATCAATTAAAATAAGTTAAATTACATAACTAGAAGGAGGTTCTATAACGGAGATAATCGCAGTTGGCATCGTTTACGGGGTTCTTAGACGTTTAACAATCTTCCAACACTGCAAAGAAGCTGTAGTCTATTTCACACACCACTAAAAATATTGGATTATTGTATCAAATTAAAGTGAAGTGTTGTTGACCGAATGTAAGCTTATCGGTATATTGTTCTGCATTCACATCACTTTAAATTGAGTTCATCGTCCCCGAGGATGGCTAAGTACGTGTCATATTACTCTACTTTATGCTATAGCAAGTTTATTACATAGTTGAAATCATAATATATGTACAGACCGTGGGCGTGCCATCATTGGTGTCATTTGATGTTAGTTTCTTAATTTGGAGACCAACACGGCTCACCACACCGACACAATTCGGCTCTCGGCATCTTCGCCATTGATTTTTCGCTCCAACAGATTGTAGACGTTGAACATCAGATAAAAACAATAATATCAATGACACCAATGATGCCATGTCCATAATCTTCATTATATATTATGTTTTCAACTCTCTAATACACTTGCTATAGCACAAATTAGATAAATTTGACACAAACCTGGCCATTGTCGAAATTCATACTCAATTTTCCAAGAAATGATTGCAAAACAATATATCGGTAAGCTCGCATTCGAGTCATCCACACTTCAAGTTAGTTTGATAAAATAGTCCAATAGTTCTAGTGTGCGTGTGAAAAAGACTGTAGCTTTCTTGTAGTGTTGGATGATTGTTGAACATTTAAGAACCCCGTAAACAATGTCAACGACAATTGTTTCCGTTATAAAACATCCTTCACAAATTGTTAACAAAGTTGTACTCCACATATGTTAATTCAACAGTATCTTGAGTTTCATCAACGTCATCATGAATCCGACTCCAATACACAGTCTCGAGTAATATATCTGTTCTTTTTATTAGTAGCCTCAAGCATGTAACTTAATAGATGCTGTCCAAGTTATCATCTTTGGTGTACAAGATGTTTGATACTATTATCCCACAGTTCCATGATGGGTACATACCTTTTCACGCATCACTGGTACTGTTAGATAATGATATCAAACTAATGTCAAATGTTGATGACTCAACTGCAAGTTTACCATAACATTAATCTGCATCCCTTTACTCGACATTGATTAGGTATTCAAAAGATAACTAAGTCTGTATAAGTGTTCTGTTGTTTGTGTTATTGCAGGCGTAATCTAGCATTGAAAGCATAATATGTAATGGAGAATATTGACCTGATATCATTGTCCTAAATGAAGTTGATGTTTTGAGTTCATCTTCTAAAGTTCAAACATTAACTCAAAAACATTAACAACAAAAGGGAATTGTGATGTCACGTCAATATTCTTTATTATGTATTATGCTTTCAATTCTAAATTTCGCCTGCTATAGCACAAACAATAGAACATTTATACATACTTAGTTATCTTTTGAATTCTTACTTAACGTCGAGTAGAGGAATGCAAAATAATGTAATGATAAAGTTGCAGTTGAGTCATCAACATTTAACATTAGTTTGACACCACTATCCAACAACACTAGTGCTGTGTGAAAAGGTCTGTACTCTTCTGGAATTGTGGGATGATGGTATCAACATCTTGTACGCCAACGATGATAACTTGGACAACTTTCGTTAAGTAACATTCTTGAGGCCACTAACAAAAAGAACGAATATTACTCAAGACTGTGTATTGGAGTCGGATTGCATGATGACGTTGAAATCAAGATATTGTTGAATTAACGTATGTGCAACAATTCTTCGTAAAATTGAATTTCGCAAATCCTACAATGAGGAGGTGAATGGGGGGGGGGGGGGGGG
>BKCP01006283.1:338971-354810 GCA_008636005.1 Striga asiatica
AAAACCGACGAACTGTCGGAATCGGACTGAACCGGCGAGACCCGGGCTAAGAACCGGTCTCGGACAGTGCCTTCGACAGGTTCGGTCCCGGGCCTGGTCCAAGCGGACCGTTGGCCCGGCGGGCCGGGTTGGGCCCGTTGACTGGCCACCCCTAGGTCGAGCGCGTCCGAGGCTGTCACGGGTCATCTGGACATGAGCACGACTGTCGAGGTTCTCGCGGGTCACAGGCGTACATCGTGCGAGAGCAGGACCTGTGTGCTGGGCTCGTGGGGCGCTAGGCGTCGTGGGACTGCAACGTGCATCTCAGGCTCGCCGGGTCACGTCCGATGATGCACTATGGCCGACGGTGGTCGCCTTGGGGACTTCTATTAAATATCCTAACACCTCTAGAACTCCCTTGGTGGGAAGAAGACCCTAGATCTCTCTTAAGTCTAAAGTGTATGGATGTCTTCCAAACATAAAAGAGGTGGTGTATTTATAAGCTTCAATATGCATTAAGGAGGGATTAAATTGGGCTCCTCGTATATGGGCTTAACTGTGGGCCGAGTTCACTCTGCTCATATACGAATAATACAGTCATTCAACTAAAGTAGTATTATTGCAACTCCCAATTTAATTCCCAAATTATAATTTGAGCTCGGATTTTAAATTACTCGAATTATCGCCCCATGTTTAAGATATAATGTCCATCAATTGATTTGATATCTTGTGCCGAAGCTAGAACAACTCAATACATTATTATTATGTCGGAACTTATTCATCTGCAGGGTTTAACACAATAATCCTTCTGGTCTCACTTCGGGGACATCATCAAACCTCAACCATCAAAAGTACATGCTGATCGTAAATATTTTAACAGTGGACCATGTCATGCAGCAATTACTACCCAACTCAACCAATTATTGATTCAGTTAGATTGAACCTCCCTTCATTAATCAAAATAGTAAATACTACATTCATGTGCCTGTTTATATCTGATGGGTTAAGATTATGCAGTAATTAGCTGAGGCCTAGTTTGTTTACGTCGATCAGTATAAAATGAATCTCTCCTCTTCGGGATCCGTTCAATACACAGTTTGTACTAGTGCAACTAATCAGTCAAGAACGACTGTACCATTCACGGTACAACAGTTTTGATGGCTTGTTCAATTTTCATCTAGGTTGTGAACCGTTTTCTTTATATTTTGCAAGTCACTGATTAACGATCTTCTGTCCATCCGCGATAAACCATTTATCTAAGTGCAAAACAATGTAACACACAGAACATTGTTCAATCAAACATAAATTCTCATTCAAAATAAATAGTGTAAACAACATTTAAAGCTAATCTTTCAGTATATACACTAACAATCTCTCGCTGATACTTAAAGCTTCTGCTTTTCTAGTATACATCTTTTCCATTTTTATTCTAATAGACCTATGTCAGTCCTAGCACCAGACATCTGACTCCCATTCCTTTCACATGTCTGGAGAAGACCCTGGCAGACTCTTCGTGAAACGATCAGCTAGTTTTCCCCTGATGCAATCTTGGCAACCTCGACGTCTTATGTCCTTACGATTTCTTGTATTATGTAGTATTTGTGCTCTATGTATTTACTGGCCTTGTGGGCTCGTGGTTCTTTTGAGTTTTCTACTGCACCACTGTTATAACAATATACTGTGAGAGACTGTGGTAAACTCGGAATCACCTCTAAGTCCAACAAAAAGTTTCAGAGCCATACTGCCTCTTTCGTTGATTCTAAAGCTGCGACATACTCAACTTCTATGGTAGAGTCTGCCATACATTTCTGTTTGGAAGTTCCCATGAAATGGTTACACCTCCCGGTGTAAACACATAATCTGAGGTAGACTTACTTTCGTTCCGGTCTGACTGAAAATCAGAATCGGTGTAACCCAGCGGTAACAGGTTGTCTGCATGATAAACCAACATGTACTCCTTAGTCTCTCTCAGTTACTTGAGTATATGCTTCACCATAGACCAATGTCCCGGTCCTAAATTACCTTGATATCTAGCTACCATGCCCATGATGTAGCTAATATTCGGCACTGTGCACAACATTGCATACACAAGGCTTCCCACTGCCAACGAGATCTGTCTTCATGTACTCAATCTCTTGGGGTGTCTTTGGAGACATTTCCTTCGACAGAGGTACTCCATGTCGAAGAGGTAAGAACCCTATCTTGGAGTCCTGGATGTTGAACTTGGCAAAGACAGTGTCTATGTATGAAGAATGGGATAGGTACAACATTATCTTCTTACGATCTCGAATGACCCTAATACCAAGAATGTGTCCTGCCTCACCTAAATCCTTCATATCAAACTGCTTGGAAAACTATACCTTTACTTCTGACAATTCTCTCCTATCGTTTCCGATTAACAGTATATCATCTACGTACAACACGAGAAACACCATCGCGCTCCCACTATACTTCTTGTACACATAGTGCTCATCTGGACATTGAGTGAACCCGTACGGCTGGATCACCTCGTCAAATTAGTTGTTCCAAGACCTAAAATCCTGCTTCAGACCATAAATGGACTTATTTAGCTTACACAGTAGATGCTCTCGGTCCTTTATGAAACCTTCTAGTTGTTGCATATAGATGTCCTCCTGAAAATTTCCGTTAAGGAAAGTCATCTTGATATCCATCTACCAGATCTCATAATCCATATGAGCGGCAACAGCTAAGAGAACCCTAATGGATTTGAGCATAGCTACTGGCGAGAAGGTTTCTTCATAATCGATTCCCTCTTTCTGAGCATACTCTTTCGCACCAAGCCTAGCTTTGAAGGTTTCCAACTTCCCATCCGATCATCTCTTTCTCTTGTAGACCCACTTGCATCTAATAGGTCGTACCCCATCCGGTGGTTCTACAAGGTTCGAGACCTGATTGGAATCCATTGATTCCATCTCAACTTTCATCGCTTTTTGCCATGAATCTGCATCCTTAACCTGGAGTGCCTCATCAAACGTCTAAGGGTCCTATTCCAGTTCACTCGCGACTAAGTCTGAAGACTCTTCGAGGAACATAAATCGGTTGGGTTGTCTGACAACCATCCCACTGCGACGAGGCACTACCTGCACAGATACATGTTCAGTGTTGTGTGTCGCAGTAGTATGTGGTGTATCTACTTTCCCACTCGGTAGGGGACTAGCGACTTCACCCCTCAATCTTCTAAGACAAGTTTACTTCCAGGCTTATGGTTCATAATATAGTCCTCTTCAAAGAATCTAGTGTTCGTACTAACGATCACCTTCTGATCCTTAGGACTATAGAACAAACCTCCTCCGGCCCCGGCCCCTTTGGTATAGCCTGCGAACAGCCGTACCTCTGTACGCTTATCCTACTTGTCAGTGTCTTGTCGTAGCACATGTGCTGGACTATCCCAAACCCGAATGTGTAATAGACTGGGCTTGCGTCCATACCACAATTCATTCCCAATAGTGACGACTGACTTCGATGGTACAAGGTTCAGAATGTACGAGGCCGTACCGAACGTCATTCCCCAGAACGATTTAGGAAGATCCGAATAACTCATCATCGACCTTAACCATTGATATATATAAATCCAATACATATTAGTATTGAAAAATATTTATACTATGTTATTATTAAAGGGTATACATAAATTATATTTTTCGAATATTCTAAAATATTAATTATCTGAAAAAAATAATAATAATAAAAGCAAAAGTAACCCTATTCAACACAAAGGATAATGTTATTAATTTATTATTTAATTACCTTAATAATATGAGATAAAATGAACAGTATGATTGCAATATTCTATAATAATTCAAAAATTATAAAAACTATTTCTAATGTTGGATTATATATTTTACTAAATAAATAAATATTTTAAATTAAAAAATTATATTAGTTATATAGGATGGTTATACTTTGGCTTCTATCTTTTTCAAACATATAATACTTGATACTACTATTTTTTAATTTAAATTAATTGAAGCTGTACAAAATATTATTAAAAAATAAAAGTTAATGATTGTAATTCCCTATCGTAGTGATAAAATTCCATAATGACCTTGAAAATTAATGATAATGAAGGGCATTTTTGACAATTTAATTTTTTTAAAGAAACAACCCGTCTTATATAAGAGATAAGAGAGTTACATATAGATTATATATAGATAGATTATATATTTTTGACAATTTAATTTTTTTAAAGAAACAACCCGTCTTATATAAGAGATAAGAGAGTTACATATAGATTATATATAGATAGATTATATATAGATAGATATAGTCTTAACTCAATCAGCGTGATACCAACATTGCCATCTACATAACTTCCAAAATTCCAAACGATACTCAGCTACTCGGAATACAACCATGTAAGGGACATTGTCCATCAATGACACGCAATACAAATATCATCAAATATTGAAAGCAAATAAATACATGTTTCGCGTTCGCCGTCAATGACAGCCCGCTCACTGGGGTATAATTTCAGCAACATTTCACACACCATCCAACCCCACACAACCCAGAAAAAACAAAAATATGAAGAAGTGAAAAAAAAATTGAATAATATAATAAGAAAACAACTCAAGAAAAAAAAATACGAAATAACTATACCAAATTCTCTAAAGCCCCATAAAATGTAGTTACTTCCTCCAGATTCTTCAGTGGTAAATTTACGGCGGATCGCTCTCCAATATAGATCTGGCTCATCTTCCTTTGACCCTTCTGTTCTGGAGTCCACCACAAAACAGCATTCATCTCATAATGATCAAGCTTCACTAAACCGACTTCCCACAATCGACAAAAAATTTTCAAACAGCACACAGACAAACATATTTATATCTGCTACCGGCCAAGAAGCATATATCTTCTCAAAACTTTTCCCTCGGTGATGTTTCAGATGAGACCTTAAAAGGGCCACTTGAACCAAACGGGTCATTGTCATCAAAAGAATAGTTGCTCCTGTGGTCAAAGCCCTGTGTGCTGCTCATGGAGTCAAACCTACTAAAGTTTTCCTGACGAGGGGAAGAAACACGATCATGCGTGCTAAATGAATCATATCTAGAAAAGCTGTCGAAAAATGGATCTCTCGACTCAACACTGTATCTTGGAGAATTGCCAGCTCGTGAACGAGGGCTCCCAGCAACAGAATCTTCAAAGCTAAACAGGTTGTTTTTCTGGAATCCACCGTCAGAGTGAGGTGAGCTATTTCTATCTGGGCTGGCTCCAAAGTCATTAGACCCAAAGAAGTATTTCTCATCGTGCTTCCCAGAATTAGGGTCCTGAGGGTAAATAGTAAAATGATGGAAGGAACTTACCAGAAATTAGAGATAATAGCCAAAAAAAAAAAAAAAATCTTTCAAAAGGAAAAACATTTGTTGTTGGGGGGTTAGAAGGTGCAACTGGTGATGTAGAAATAAATGTCAACGAGTTACCGGTAAATTTAAAACATTGACAAACTTTTATCGTTATCAAGGAATACCCCTGGTCTGGGATGGTATTTTTACTTGTTTCATTCAAGTAATTCAGTGAAAATTAATGAAATGTCAAATTTTCAGAAAATACACTTTGTCCCTAATTTTAATGAAATGTCAAATTTTCAGAAAATACACTTTGTCCCCAATTTCTCTCCAACGCTCATTTGCAATTGCCTATTTTCTTCTCTGCATGTAATCTTGTGGGTAAGTTTAAGAGAAACAAAGATGTAATAGCAGTTGACAATTCTCCTGGCATAGTGCTAATAATGGACTAGATCAAAATGACTCAATTAATTCTAGTGCTTCTTCTATTAGTGAAGCTTCTAGAAAAAAAAAATATCAAACGGCGCAATGCACCTTGGGTCGCTACGGAAACAGCCTCCTTGTATAATTACAAGGGTAAGGTCTGCGTACAACTGACCCCCCAGACCCCAACCTGTTGGGAATATACTGGGTATGTTGTTGTTGTTGTTGAAGATGTAATAGCAGTTGTGACTGCTAACACTATAAATTCCCAAACATTTATCCTCACACAAATAAAGTTCCCTCTGACGATTTAGTGATGATCAGGTGCAGATTTTCATAGCTCGTGCAGTAATTTGACAGGACATGGCAATTTTGATATATCATAACATATAAGAGCAAGCATAAAAAGAATTAATCACCTTAGTATTGAAACCCCAGACTGAGTCAATATCATCATCATTGTTGTCAAAATTGCCCCAACTAGGCTCATCAAAGCTTCTGCTGAACAAGAGAAAATTAGAAAAGCTGACAGCATTCCAAATTTCACTACAAAATTTCCAATGCATATAGAACCAAAACACTCAAACCTATGATTTTCAGCATCATCACCAGAGCTTTTCCTGAAATGGTTCTGTGAGTATTCTTGAGATGGACTTTCCTTTGTTGTTAGCCTCCCAGGACTTCCATGCGGGCTCTTAGATTCATCTGCGCTATACAATGATTCTGCATCAAAGGCACTTGAAAAGGGTTTTTCTGATGAGGTGGCAGCATTTGACACCGAGCCCGGGGAAAAGCTGTGAGTTGGAGATGAATTTTCTCCCTGCTTCAATGGTGACTTCGCATTTTCAGGGACAGTAACATCAAAAGAAAACCCTGTAAAATGTAAAATGTTTGACATCATTACATATCTTTTCTGGAAAGGGGAGGGATAAGTAAATGAAAGGATCAGGGTTACTCTGATCATTACATGTTTGTAGCAAGTGAAACTTATCAATCTACTTAAAGACCGCAATAATGAGGATTCAAGGACGGTAAATGTAAAGGCCAATAAGATATAACAGACCTTCATCCTCAAACTTGTCCCAGTCTTCATCCCATATTGCGGCTACCTCTGGAACTCCAGGTTGCCAACCTTAAGAAATACATAGAGTATGTTACATATTTCTGATTGAGGAGCATCCAAGCATACAGTTCAATTCAATGGAAAATGGACTACCAATACACCTATTTCAAATTAGTTTATTCGCAACTAGACCCAAAAACTAGAAAATGACACATCTGGAGTCCTTTATACAATATATTTTTTTTTTTCTTGTTTCTTTCGTTTGTCCCCTCTGGAGTGACCTAGAATGCAGAATTCAATAAATCGACCACTTATCACCATAGTAAGTAACATGGTCAATCATTGCAAAATTAAATATAGAATTTTAAAGACAGAAGGAAAATGTGGTGTGTGTAATATATTCCTAACTCCAGAGAGAAAAATAGAAAAAAAGGTGCAGCAAAGCAATTTAATGAAAACTTAAAAATAGAAAAGGAGTACACAAACAAATTAACTGCTGGCAATGTAAAACTACAGGTGTTACTGCCAAAAATTTTACATGATTACCTTGGGGAAGCTCAATTAATGCTGATGACTTGATCTCTACAGAATGTTTTTTGCCACGATCAGCCAATGCCTTCATTAGTTCCTCTAGATCTGATTGTATACGATCAGCACGGACCTATACAGACCGGAGACACGTTGAAACTGCAGAATTTCTAGTGGATACAGGCTTGTAAAACATCAGTACACTATAGCAGTACTGACCTGAAGAATACCATCAGCACTTCCACCTTGTTCCATTTTAATAATGGCTTGTTGCAACTCCGACTTCCTAGCCTACAAACACAACATATCTTGCATTCTGAATCATGAAAAATGTGATAGGAGTGGAGCAGTAGATTTATGCGATAGGAGGAAGTTGTTAGGAACATAATGAGATATGCAAACAAATCAACACACAGTAAAATATGTTTCATTTCAGAATTCAAAAATGGCTGCAAGAGCAAAATTGTCACGCTCTCTCCTCTATAGAATACTGGAATGCACCCTCCGACTACAGGTTAATAATACATTCCATGGTCAAAAAATACCTTTGCAGATCAAGAAATAAGAAAAATTTGTCATAAATTTGCAAAAGAAACACCAAACGTCTCCAAGCTAGAAGTAATTAAAACAACTCCGATTGGGTAATTGTACTCTGCTGGATCTAGCACCATCGACTCTCAAGTAAACTGACGGAGTTGTTGTTCGCAGCTCTTGATTCTATGACGCTCAATGTGATGATTAGCCATTTGGTAAACTCTAGAGGGACAGATATTTCACTGGAATATGGGAGTGGAACTGTGGCCTTGGGGGCATAAATATTAGACAGGAAAAGATAAGTAGGCAAAAGATGGCTGTTTGGCTCAGAATAATACAGCATTTCATCTGGAAATGTTACAAATGGTGGTTTGAAGGTGGATGGGTCCAATAGGAACTCAAAAATAAGGCGCCGAATGAAGGCAGGTTCAGAGGTATCCAATGGCAGGCAGTGGTTGGGATGGAGGACGAATACATGTTTCCTGTGATTTCTCAAGCTAGTCGATGTTTTTTGGTAAAACACAGTTAACTTCAAAGAGCTTTGGCCAGGTATTAATTTATAAGCAAATTCCACAAAACTCCTAATTTACTGCAAACTCACCTCAGTAAATTGAGTATTATTAGTTAAATTGACCAACAAAAGAAGTTAATAGGCAGTGAAGTGTATATGAAGTTACCTGGATTTCACGAAAGGCAGCTTCTTCAATAGTTAACTTAGAATGAATTTCAGCAACTTGCTTATATTTCTCCTGGTATTTCTTTTCCAGTAACTCGGCCTAGAAATCAAATGGCAGTTTCCTTAAGCAAATAATTAAAGCATCACAACTCCATCAGCAAAATGCAGCTGAATGCAAAAGCATATGTCTAACCTTTAAAGCATACCTCATTTTTGTCAGCTCTAGCCCTTTCAGTAATTTCATTGAGTCGATTATCACATCTACTTTTATACAAGACCTGAACGGAAATTTTTAGTAGGGGCACAAAAACTTGAAAGAAGAAATATGCACAATCAATCATAAAAAACCCTAAGGGGGTGATTGTTTATCAACCCAACCAAAAAAAAAATCAATAAAATTCAAATTTAACTCAACTTTAACCCAACCCCACTATCTCCTATATTATCAATATAATTAAATAATATCAACCAATCATTCTTACACATCACATCAACCTTAATTCACTATTCATCCACTCACATAATTTTAACAAACCATCACTTCCAATCATTTTTCTCCTTCTTTTTCATCAAATCAACTTTAATTATTTTATTTTAAATAATATTTTAATTTAAACTTAAATATCCACTAACAACTAATCATACCACCTTTTTTCAAAATTAACTATGGTTAAAAAAACCAATTCAAAACTAGTTGAAACCATATCCAATCACCCCCTAAAGGTTCAATATCTTATAAGACATTTTTAGAGCTCATAAACAGTCATCTTACCCTAAAAATAAGTCCCTGGAGTGCTTGATTATAAAAAAAAATGTTTTCTTGTTAAAAATGTTTCAAATGATAAACAGAAAAGAATTTATGCTACAAAATAAGATGGAGTGTGGGTTTTTTAGGAGCTTATAAGCTCTTAAAAAGCTTACTTTTACATCTTAAAACGTTTTTTCCCACAAAAAAAATAAGGAACAAATTTCATGAGCCTACAAACTTTTAAACAATTTATGAAATGTTAAGAGCTTAAGCTCGCTTAACACCCTCTTATATCAACCTTAATGGTATGTAAAGCAAATGGAGTGAGGTACGGAGGTAAAGGAAATAAATCTTGAATAAACTAATTATCACTGTAGACTATTCATTACACATAATAATGGAAGATAAGGGAAGTAGGAAACAAGACTAGAGTAACTCACAAGGTCCTGCATTTTTGTTCGATAAAATTCAAGCTTTTCTCTGGAATCCAAAATCAACTTCTCCTTGTTATCAACCTAGCATTGATCAAAAGAAGAGTGCCAAGCCTTACGAGTGATGCCACTTCAAAGAAATGCAAAATAAGGAGTAAAATGTAATGCTAGCAGAAGCCCACCCGGAACAAGAGCAGTACTACATCACATGCAATAAGGTCAAGCTATCAGACAAACATATGATTGATTGGATAAAGTGAGTTAGACATTGGAAAAAAATGATTGGGTGGAAGAATGGATTAATTTTGAGTTTGTGAATGGATATGAGATAAAATGTAATGATTAACAATAAAAGTAGTAAAATAATGATTGTAAATGATTGGTTGTTATAAGTATGTGAGAGGGTGAATAGTTTTTATTATTTAGTTATAGTGATAATATTGAGGAGAAAAAGGTTGGATTATGAATAGTGGATTTTGAGTTAAAAAATTGTTTAAAAAAAATTATCCAGCAAGACAAAACCAGAATTCTTTCCATATTCAATTTCAGAATATATCTTCATGTAAGAGTGATCAAAATGGATAGCATAACATGCCCCTTAACATCCTTACTCAAGGTATTACTTTCATATTAACCTATTTAGGTTTTTGCAAGTTTTTACATAAAAGAATTACTGAAGAAAACCATTTACATGGAAAATTTCTTGAGAAATAAGAATCAAGATTCAGGAGAACAAGTATGCAAGCATGCTACAGCTCCATACTTACAAGTAATTATGTGATAAAATTTTATATGATAAAATTTAGGCAAGTAACAAAGCAATCTGAAACCCATTTGGTTCACAAGGAGCTCACCACGGAAACAGTCTGAGGACCTTACAGTGAAACAGAAAAGTAAAGATTTAATGGCAGGCAATACCAATTCATTTGTTTCAGCATCCCCCAGCTCCTGAGCATCCAAAGATTTTGCATCCCCATTACTGAGCTGATTAGCATGGGAATTATCTACTGTAGGACCCCCAGCGCTTTTCTGATTCAATTGAATGGATCCATCATATTGAGAAGTTATAGGCTGCATTGGAGGCCTTAAACCAGCTGGCGTTACGGGTTGGGAACCATGGAAGCCTTGTTGCGGTCTTATACCTAAAGGTGAAAGATAAAGTGAAACCATTTACAGCAATACCATTTACAGCGAACAAAATTTGAACAGCTTAAGACCCAAGGATTTTATTACCAGTGGCCGAGCCCCACCCTGCACTTCCATAAGCTGTAGGTGGTCCTGCCAAAGACAATAAAGTTTCATCGAGCATGACGCTATTGGGAAGGGCAGATGGAAGTTGGCGTCCTTCTCTGTACTGCTCCATTAAATAGAGAGCAACGCAAAACTCCCTCAGAGAAAGCATGCTATCACTATCTTGATCAGATAAATCCCAAACCTGCTTTAAGACCTCTGAGATGGTCGCAGAAAATAACAATAAGCATGATGTTATCCAAGAATCCGATAGATACTAATGCACAGGAAACATAAGTAATACTAGTCCAGATATCGTCTGTTCATCCAATGCTTTTCGCCTTTTTTTATGGACAGCCAAATCTAAATACTTCGAAGTTCTATAATGAGCAGACAAAGGAAGTTCTCATAAATACCATCTGAATTTGTACTCGTCATAACAAGTTGATAATGACTTCCAATGGGACAACTTTTCAAGCAGTTCGCACACATAAAACTAAATAATCATCAAGTATAAATAGCTAGCATAAATAATGCCATAGAGGTGCTTCATTAAATGAAGAATGTATGCAGTAATTGGAACTATAGGCAGGCACACACATGAACTTACAGGGAGGGCATAAAAAAGAAGTGATGACCATGAAAGAGCTTTGTTGGTACTTTTGGTTGACATACATTAAAAAGCAGAGTCCATACAATGAGAACTACTGTTCTGATTCTGAGTAGAATCAGACTTGCAAATGAACATCAACAACCAAGAAAACCCAAGTAGGAGTACATTCAAACAATTTGAGAAATTTTGGTTGCAGATAGTACAAAAATAATTATTATCATAAGAGATTCTACATATATCCTAATCGAATTCCAGCGCCCCAAAAATATGAAAGTTTAGCCTCCAAGCACATGGAAAAGAAAAGAAAGCGCACATGGACAGATTTAGTAATTAGCATAGCCTTTTCTTTTACCTCTTGGAAGCCTCCAACTTAAAAATAGGTTGCGGGCTTGATCACCAGTGATTTTCCCATCTCTATCAGTGTCTACTTCCATAAAAACTTTTGCATATTTTTGAATGCCAGCACGTGTCATTTTTGGCCATGGAGCTTGAGGCTGCTCAGTGGTGGAATTCCCTAACCCAGCTTGGACCCCAGGAGACAAGACTGAGGAAGTCACTTGAGTTGAAGCCTGCTGATTAGATTTCGGGAGAGACTGTGTCTGTGCAGTTTGGGTTGCAGTAGATGGTTTTATAAGAGTACTTCTCAAAGCTTCAAATGGATCAGGCTTAGCAGGCAGCTGGGAACTTGAAGTGACAGGAACAACGGCTGTAGAAGAAGGTGGATTAATCCCAGGTTGTTGTGGAGCAGAAGAAACTTTCCAAGATGAGGACTGGTTGCCAGAAAACAAATCTGGAGTAGACACATTTCCTGAAGCAACCGATCCTTTAAGATCCTTAGCCGTGGTGGCAGAAACTGTTGAAAATAGATCTACGGGACTTGGAGCAACAGTTGAAATCGAGGGACTGAGCCCTCTAATTAAGTTGTTTTGTGTTGTTGGTCCAGAGGAAGCAGGGCCACTACTTCCACCAAGCGAATCTCTATTTGAGTTTGAAAGACCGGGACCAGCCATGACTCCAGAAACATTTGGACTGCTCGCTGCCTGAGGTGGATGTGAAGCAGTTATAGACATTGACAGGGGTGGTCTTATCTGGTTACCTTGAGTGGGGAAAAAGTTCTGGTTTATATTTGCACTTGGAGACACCTGTCCAAGCTGCTGGTTCGTTCCTGTGTTCAGAGGTTGTGACTGTCCAAACGGCCGGTTCATACTTGTACTCGTAGGTTGGACCTGACCAAACTGCTGGTTCATTGTACTTGCAGGTTGAAATTGTGGGGAATGCTGATTGATAGTAACTGTAGGTTGTAATTGTGGGTACTGCTGATTCACGCCCGAGCTTGAAGGTGGGGGTCCACGCAGCTGATTCGTGCCTGCAGAGTAATGCATGGGTCTCAACTGTTGGGTCATGCCGGTATTTGGTTGCAAGGCCCCAAACTGCGGGTTTGCACTAGGAGTTGGAGGAGCTAACCCTCTGAACCCAGAATTTTGAGGAGATGATTGTATTGTCGCACCCATCTGTGGTAAAGGCGAAGCAGCCACTGGATTTGGCTGTGGCACAAGTGTGGTGGCCATGTTTATTTGTGGAGGTGGGATTTTAGCAGAAGCAGGGCCGTATAGTGCTGCTTTGACAATATCTGATGTCAATTCTCGCTTGCTTTGAGCCACTGTAACAAGCCTAAGAGCATTATAAAACTCAGAGCGACTGAGGAATCCAGTGTGATTCTGGTCAGCATGCGCCCATATCTGCAACAAACCCAAACAAACGATAACATATACAAATTGTTTCATCAAAAAGATCAGGATGTCCGTTCCAGTTAAGCTAATAACACACCTAGACGGAAAATAAATGAAAAAAACAGAAAAATGAAAAAGAATAAATGCAAGGCTTCATCCATTGGAAGAAAGGAAACTAAAGTACAACAGGATTTCCTTTTCCTGGTTGCCCGGAAAATGGCTTATAGTATAGCTACAACAAAACTGCTAAGATAATAGTCATACTAAGTGGGTTCATTCCATCCCTAAGGAAAATCTGTCTCCAAACAAGGAAAAATGATTATCAAAGCTTTCATGAAGACTAGTTACAGAGATCAAAACAGATATTGAGAAAGAGGGTGATCATCAGTGCAACATCATTGTCTGAAAAATAGGTGAATCATAATAGATTAATGAATAGCAATTTCCAAAAGACTAATTGTATAAGTGGTTCTTCTGTTCTACAATACAAAATTCCAACTTAAGAGTTCACAGCATAACCCCACCAGACAGCTTAAACCTAATGCTAACATGCCAATCACTTCAAACAATTGATTAATATAAACAATTAGTAAAATCCCCAACTCACACATTTACATAGTACTGAATATTTAAGTTTCAGTAAAATAATAGTACTGAATAGTTACGCTTCATTTGTAAAACAACATAACATCTCTACATCTAGACAGCTCAAAGTTGCAGCCACAAAACTCAGCTTCAACTAAGACCGTGGATCACAAAAACACAGAAGGTGAAACTACAATTACATCCACAAATGGAATTAAAGTAAACTGACAGATGGAAATGGAATTAACCTGGGCAAGAACTTGTCTCGACAAATTGGATCCCTGCAAGAAAGCCACAGCTTCAACTCCACTGATCTTTCCGTCCCGATCCATATCCGCCCTCTGGAAATACTCCTCAAATTTCTCCATATTAACACCTCCTGCACCCGCCATTCCTACACTTCTTCAAACTCCAGATCACAGCATTACTCAATCAAACACGCTGCAAAATCCAATAAATAAATAATCCCTAGCACAATCAGCATAACCAGCAATGAAATTCTATTATTTATAGAACAAGTCGTAAATCTGTGGGAAATTGACATTCCCATCCCGGATCCAGAAAACCAACAAAAGAAAAACAATCAACGGGGATGGAGATAGAAGAATTGAGGGAAAATGTTCAGCAAACCGACAGCAGAACTTACTTAATTTTTGAAACAATTTCTCGTATGTAATTACCAGCAATCTTCTTTTCAGTTGCAAAGAAATTTATGATGGTTTTATTATCTCCAATCGCAAAGAACAATCGACTGCTGACGCAGCAGCGAACCATAGAGTAAGATTTTACAATTTGATCCCTCTAGTTATGACATCTTATTAAGCTATCGTTATTTTTGTCACAAGGCTGCAAACGAATCGAGCGACTCGCGAGCGCTCGAGTCAAAGCTCGACTCGAGTTCGAGTTTCCGAACTCGAGTCGAACTCGAGCCCATATTTTGTCTTGTCGAGCGGCTCGAGATAGATATAAATTACTAAAATACCCCTTATATATATATATTAAAATAGGTCCTCAATGGTAATTTTACCTTTCCACTTAAAAAATTTCGAGCCGAACTCGAGTTGAGCTCGAGCATTTTGATTTCGAGTCGAGCTCGAGCCGAGCTCGAGTTATTGTAATTTTTTCTCGAGTGGAGCTCGAGCTCGAGTAGCAAAAAAAAAAAAAAGTCAATCCTGCTCGATAAAGCCAATGCTCGACTCGGCTCGGTTCGTTTGCAGTCCTAGTCACAACCACCAATAACAATAATTAACCTCATAAGAAAATACATCCCAATAATTAGAACTATATCTATTGATATATAAAAAATTGAAAGATCTATTTAAAATAGCAACTAAATTTTCGTTTAAAATTTTCTTATTAAATTTGAAAATATTATTTAAAAAAATTATAAAATTCCGTTTTTGACTAATATATTTAAGGGTGTTGCTAAATACTGCACCTATTTTGCTAAATACCGCACCCCCAATTGACACTTTTGCCCTTTTTATAAAAAAAAATAAAAATAAAACATAAAATAAAATAAAATAAAATCTGAAAACAGCATTTAACATTCAATATAACAAACAACTTCATTCAAAAGCAACTTCCACATACATAAAAACTTCAAAAAAAAACTTTAAAAACATCAAAAATTCGTAATAAATCCGAAAAAAACTGAAAAAATGGCGGGACAATCCTCACGCACCGGGCAAGGAGTCTCCAACTCACAAGTAATTTTTTTTTTTTTTTTACATTTTTCGCGATTTTTCGAAAAAAAAAACAAAATTTTTGGCCGGCCGTCCCGCAACCGCGGCCGCGGAGGGGAGAGCCGGCCGGCCTTTGCGCGGCATTTTGGCCTGGCCGCGCAGCCTTTGCAGCCCGAAATGGCTTGGCCGCGTCCGGCTACCCAATGCTCGGCCGCAATCACCATCCGGCTACCCAATGCTCGGCCGCGCGCGGCCGGATGCGTCCGGCCGGTCCACTCCAGGCCGCGCGCGGCCTTTAATTTTTTTTT
>BKCP01006283.1:355045-377773 GCA_008636005.1 Striga asiatica
ATTATTATAACTTATAATAGTAATTACTAATATATAATATAATTATACTAATATAACTAATATAATTTATTATAAGTAATATAATTCCTATTAATTATATTATAAGTAATATAATTTATTATGATTATACTAATTAAATATATATTTTCTTATTATACTAACATAGTAATTAGTATAATTACTAGTATTATTGCACTAATTGTTATAATAACATCTTGATTAGAATTGATTGTCTTAGAAAATAAAATTTATTGATATTATGCTAGAAGTTATAATTGATTATTTTGTAAAATTATTAACATACATCGTAATATATTGCAGACGCCGGTCGAAGATTTTGGAGGAGACGGTCTTGATTACCGACCTTGTTTCACAACAACTAATCTATTTGATAGTGTTGACGAAGCTATTGAATGGGCAAAAGATATTGCAATCATATGGAGTTTCTTATTGGTCATCTCGAGACACGAAAAGAAGGAAAGAATAGGTTGTTGAGGTGTGATCGGGGGGAACGTTATAGAAGCCGTGTAGGAAAGGTAGTTAATGCTATTATGAGAAAATCGAAAACTAAATCGACCAACTGTCTTTTTCAGTTAAGAGTCAAATTTGATTCTCAATCAAAAAAATGGTATATCTCGGTTCCTTTAGATGATGAGAAGGGAAAGCATAATCATGCGTTGGCTGTTAATCCCGAGGGTCATCGACAGATGAACGGGCTTAGCGATTCGTCCAAAAAGATTGTCCGTGATATGACTTCTGCTCAGGCAAGACCGGCAGCAATTTTGGCTGCGATTCAGGAGCAAAATCCTGTAGACAACGCTACTTGTAAACAAGTGTACAACTATAGATATAAAGTGCGGAAAGATAATTTGCAGGGTAGAGATGTGGCTGACCAACTTCTGAATTTTGCTAAGGCCAACAACTATATACATTACGTAGATGTTGATCCGGACACACAGGCGTTGACATGTGTCTTCATGTCGCATCCTCAATTAGCCAGTCTGTTCCGGACATATTACTGGTATGTCGGTATAGACTCCATGTACAAAACCAACAGGTATGTTATGTTACTTCATAAATACCAATTTAATGTGAATATTAACTAGTATGTTTGAATACGTTTTTTGATTCTATGTTGCTTTCATTTTTACAGGTACAAGATGCCATTGGTGGAAATGATTGGAATGACGCCGTGCAACAAGAACTTCTTAATTGCCTATGCAATTATCAAGAACGAGACCGAGTACAGCTATAACTGGGTCCTACAGCGGTTGAGACTTCTGTTACTTCCTGATGTACATCTTACAGCCATTGTCACTGACAGGGAGTTGGGTTTGATTACTCCTATTCGGATGAATTTCCCTCAGTCGGCCCACTTTCTTTGTACGTGGCACATCAACAAGGATGTGAAGACAGGGTGTATCGACTAGCAAAAAATAATAAGCTCTTCGCTCAGAAGTTCACGCATGGCAAGTGGAAAAAGGTTGTCGAGGCGAGCACGTTGGAGAAATACCACCAAACTGCCATAGATGATTTGAAGACTACATACGTACAATTTACTGAGGTGCTACGCTATTTGGAGCAGACATGGTTAGTCTACAAGGAGAAGTTTGTGAAAGCGTGGACGAACACTTTTTTACATTTCGGCAACACAACGTCGTGTAGGGTGGAGAGTGCCCACGCTACGTTGAAGCGGTGGTTGAACACGTCGACCGGTTCGCTCGACATGGTGTGGGAGAAGATTCACAAGGAGGTTGGGTCTCAAATGACTCAAGTCAGGTATATTCCTTAGGTTATACATTTTTACTGTGTTATTATTACGTTATTTATTTGGTTCTAATGTTATGTAATGTATTACCAAGGTCACGCTGGAGTCTTCGAGACTTAACATGCATACGGGTTACAAGGAACCCATTTTCGCGCCGTTGAGATTGCGGGTCTCGCATTACTGTATGGATTTATTGAATTATGAGCTTAAGAGGATGCGAGAGTTGAGCGAAGAAGTTGCCGATCGCTGCGGATGTGTACTCTGGTACACTCATGGACTTCCTTGTGCCTGTGAGCTAAGGAAGGCACTCACTATAGATATGGAAATTACTACCCAGGTTCTGGTGCACACTAGAGCTGACGGACCCAGGTACAATTACGAGATTGATTAATTTATAGAACTTATCCTAACACTATGTACAGAATATAGAGTGTGTTGTTTAATTTTATAAATTATTTTTGTGGACAAGTCAACAGAGTGCATCGGCAAGCGGATGGACTGATCGTGACTATTTTTATCGGCTTGCCGTGGAGCTTGAAGCGGCCGATCCCGCGATGCTGCGGTACGTGAATCAGTTCATCGACTCTCAACTTCACCCCGACCAACAAGGTTACAAAGAACCTGCAGTGAAGGATAATCCGAGAGGTCGGCCCAAGAAGCCCAATTCAACAAAGCGCGATCTATCGAAATGGGAGTACAGTCAAAGACGCTGTAAAAGCACTTCCTCGTGTGCTCCATCGCAATCGGAGTACACCGAAACAGGTCGCCTGCGTAAAGGACTTCTTCGTGTGCTCCATCGGTATGGGATTACAAGGAAAGAGGTCGTCCGGTGGGGCGTAACAGCAGTTCTTCGTGTGCACCGACAAGCTCGTCTTCTCAACATTCAGATACAGGTGATTTTTTTTCTTATTTATTTGTTTATCTGAACGATAACTAATTATGTTTGTAAGTTCGATTATATAATTTGTGACGTGAAATTATTATGATAATACAGATACTTTCTCGACGATTTTCTACGAATATCCGCATTATTGGAGAATTCCCTACGTAATTCACCCTTACGTAGAGAGCTATCTGGATGTGACGCCGGATGGGAACTGCGGATTTCGGGTGGTTGCGAGTTACATGTATAGGAACCAGAGGAGGTGTCCAGTGGTAAGAAGGAACATTGCAAATGAGATTGCAGCCAACAGACAGTTGTACGATCCTGTGTTTTACCATGAAACCGACAGAGCACTCGATCAGATAAGATGGGACGGGGGGCCTTGTGGCGAGGAGCATTGGATGGAAGTTGTAGGCGACTTCTTTGCTATTGCTACACTATTTAATATAGTTGTCGTGTTGTTAGGCAATGGTGACAGAAATGACAATATCGAATTCAATAGTATGACATTTTTGCCGCTGCGCGAACCATCCACGGCTATAAGACCTGACCGCGAGATCGCCATGGGTCATCTTGGTTCTTACAAACACTTTATTCGTCTGAATCTATCATCTGATTGTCCATTACCGCCTATGTGTAACCTTTGGCGGACATTCCGAGATGTGACGGTTGCAGGATGGGATGATCAGTATCAGACAAGGATCGAATATTGGCGGCATATTCGTAGAGGACCTGGAGTTTGATATATTATGATATTCGACTTATGTTTGTTGTGATTGATGACATTCATTATATTAATCTGCATTATGGGCGATATATTGTGATATTTGGCCGTGTTTATCGTTTCACGTGATATTATGGAACTTTTGGGTTGGAATGTGGTATAACATTTGGAAATAGATGAAAATAAAATGAAGTAACAACAAGTAAAATAAGAAAAAAAAAAAAAAAAAATTCAAATAACATTCAATCGTACAATAAAATCCAAAATAAAATATAAAAAAAAAACATCTATTACATCAACGCTGCGCCCTTTCCCAATCTGCCTTAATTAGAGCCAGCGTATCTGCATGACGCGCCGCAACAGCAGGATCAACAATCTCACAATCCCGCATAAGGTCTGATGATGCGAAGAATAACCGATTCACTCACTACACATAAAAGAAGAAGTAAAAATATTATCACATATATATTAAAAAACGACTTACTATTGTAATGAAAGTACAATAACTAAAATTTCGTAAACGACTTACATAATCGATGTTGGCACGCGAAGGGTCGGCGTCATCGTCCGGCAGACTGTCAGGCAAGAGTCTAAGATGAGAAAACTGATCATACCATTGCTGGTACTGCTCATGGGCCTCCCCTGGATCATCTGCGGTGGTCGGAGTACGATGAGTCAAGTTTACAGAATGCAGCTGCGGGAACTGGTCTCAGTGATCCACTGCAGTAGTATCAGCATGCTCAACCTTGTACAACCTAGAGTTCCAGGCACGGACTGCCTTGAGCGGATGATCTATGCGGGGAGGGACAGTCTGCACGTAGCCCAACTGACGCAACCAGCGCAGAGGCATGTACGGCTCCACAATATCCCGATACCTAAGGCATCCAGAATAAAAGGTCCTAGGCAACAATGTCATGTGGCCGGTGGTCGTAGGGCAGCCAATTCACCTGTTCACAATTGCATAAAAACATTTATTGAAACAATTCAATTATTCCAAATAACTTTCAACTAAATGTAAATAAAATAACTTAACGCACCTTGGCGGTGAGAATGTCAAGCTGCCTACGGAAAGCTTTTAGGCGCGCATCTGACCTCTCCGTCACCGTCACGCTCCACAAGGCTGATCGGGCGACACAGCCAGGCTCGGGGGTCATACGCGCTCGCTGGGGTCGGAAGGTGGGGAAGTACTAGTATATCCAGGACTGCATGAGAGTCAAGCACCTAACTTCCCGCACAAGCTCCCTGTGAGTCTCCCTTGCTGGCAATACCTAACTGTCTGTACAGGTATGCCAGCGCAGCCGAGCCCCAGAAGTAAGTCCCAACTTCCCGCACCTTGTCCATCATCTCGTGCAGGAGTTTGAGATTGACCCTGTTACCACTCTTGTCCACAAACAATGTGGTAGCGAGCAGCACCCACAACCAGCCAATAGCCACATGCTCAGCCGACCCAGCTGCGCCATTCTTTATGAGTGCATAAAAAACGGCTTGATTTGTCACCGACCCGTGATCCCAAAGACGCATCATCAGATGACTCTGGTCCACACCCAGGATCTCCATGCAGTTCGCCTGGCAGGTCAGGCCATCGGGGTCCCCACTCACAACCGCTGCATCCACAGGAACCCCCAAAATGGCCCTCACGTCGTGCAGCATGATACTCATTTCACCAAAAGGCAGGTGAAACGAGTTAGTATCCGGCTGCCAGCGCTCCACAAATGCAGAAATAAGTGGAGTGTCGACTTGAATATGCATGCTGGATGTCAAATGTGACAGCCCGGTCTGAACGATCATATCGCGCGCATCTTGGACCATCGTTCCGAGTCAGCCCCTCAATTCACCGTGCGCTCCCTGCCTGTTTTGGCATTTCAGCATGCCTCTGAGCTCTCCACTCCACATACGGGAGGCTACGTGCCCTAGAAAACTAGAGATAACACTCCCGTCAACGGGGACACCGGGCACTGGGGCTGTAACGATCCAGGGGTCATTTTCGGTCATTTGCTACTCGCACCTGTATTAGAATAGAACAACAATATATATACGACATATTGTGACTGACCGTATCAATTATTTAATAAAAAACATATAATGGTAAACAACAATAAATACGTAAATCATTTACCTGAGGAAGATCCAGCGCCCGCAAAACAGCCCCCATCCTGTCGTGGAGGAATAACTCGGCCGAGTCTTTTACCTGCACCGGCTGCAGGTGCGAACAAGAGCTAGGTGATCATCGACAGCTTGGGCGTTGCTGGACTCTCATCTTCGAATGGAAGACCGAAAAACAGGACCCTGTGGTCGCTCTTGCTGTTCCTGTGGGCCAGGAGATATAATGTCATGCTCAGCTGCAGCAGAGTCGGAGTCATATGCCTCGTCATCACCATCATCATAATCATCATCATCATTATCATCATTCACCGGAGTCCTGACTGCCAACTCAGAAGAATAACCCTGCGATCGAGTGATACGTATCCGAGGGAGACGTCCCGAACTGCCAGGCATGAGTGAGACGGAATGCTGACCACTCTGTATCAGCGGGCCCGGACTGGCAGGTATGAGTGGCCCTGACTGCTGACCACTCTGTATCGGACGAACGAGACCTCCCGAACTGCCAGCCATGATTGAGCTGGACTACTGACCACTCTATATCAGAGGGGGACGTCCCGAAGTGGCAGGAATGAGTGGCACGGACTGCTGACCACTCTGTATCGGACTAACGGGAGGTCTCAAACCGCCAATCTGCCCAAGCTGTACCAGGAGAGCCTCACGGCGCCTCTCATCCACCTCTCGCCGAGCGGCAGCATCCACACAGCGACTATACGTGTGTCGCGGTCCAGAACCCTCAAACTCGGCAACATGCTCATCTCGATCCTAATCAAAATTAATAATTGATTTTATATATTAGCCTAGTAATTAACTTATATTAGACTAGTTATTACGATTTTATTAATTGATTATAAAATTATAAATAATATATATAATTTTTCAATACATATTTATAATATAATATAATATAATGAATTTAGTAATTTCAGATATTAATATATTTCTATTATTAATATATACATATAAATATATTCATACATTTTAATTAATAATATATTTTTTTCTTACTAATATATTTTAAATATATTTTCATTATTAATTAATATATATCATAATATNATATATATATATTAATATATTTAAATTATTTATTATTTAAATAAATAAAAATATATTTAACATATTTACATTTTTTTATTAAATAAAATATTAAAAACGCAAAAATATATATTTATATTTGATATGGGATATTATACGACTAAGGAGCAGACCGGTCCATCATGTCGGTCAGGCAGGCATAGGGTGGAGAAAACCACGTTGGTTGAAGAATGATCGACCGAAACGGAACAGATCGAGCAGAATAGCAGAGCTGGTCGAGGATCGATTTAGTAAGGGGGAGCTCGATCAAATCGAGCACACAGCAGGAAGGAAGCAGTCGAGAGCGTGACCTGAACGCGAGTGGGCGCGTGAGTGATGTCAGGAGATCCCAACGGTTTGCGCAAGGGAATAATTCCCCTCAGCTCAGAGGGGGCACGTGGCGAAAACGTATTGGTGCAGAGTGATAGTGGCAACAACCACCTCTGACACCCCTGACATCTCTAACAACACGTACACTGTGTGTGTACGGACGGGCAGCGAGGGCAGGACAGCTCATCAATATTCGGGCAGCTCTTAGGGTAGGTATCTCACTCCTATATATATGGGAGTGGGTCTTTTCTTAGGGTTTACGATTTATCCATTCTTTACTTTGGGAAAATTGAACAAACATATACTGACTTAAGCATCGGAGGCTCTTCACCGGAAAATCCCACCGGTGTGAGAGTTCTGTGCAGGGACGCGGCGTTCTATCGGCGAGGAAGAAGGAAGCAAACCGATTCCAAGCCGGTCGGAGTGTTTTGCGTTACCATTTGGCGCCGTCTGTGGGACTTTCGTTCGAAAAGTGGTGTGCAGAGATTTCTGAAGCTTGGTAGCTATGGCGAACGGAATTCCTAGGAGAGATTTACAGGCATCGTTCGATGATGCGTGGACGATGACGAGGCCGTTTGGAGAAGGCCACCTCTGGGTTTCTCGGGACCCTCGCGTACACCATGACTCCGACGCCTGTTCCCCAAGGTGTAGGAGTCACGCCGGTGCAACCAGAGGCTGATGTGGGCTCAAATCGGGCCCAGGGGACTCGCACAGCTCAAGGCACGGCGGCCCAAACGCCGCCGCAACCAGATCTGGCCGCGACGCTGCAGCGAGGAGTGGCGGTACAAGGAGCGGTGCCGCTACCGGCGGAGGAACAGCGTCCTGGCCAGCAGGTGGTGATGACTAGGCAGGAGATGCAACAGATGGTGGCGAACACGGCGGCACAAGCGGTTCAGCAGGTCACTCAAAGCCTTTCGCGAGTGGCTGCTGGGCCAAAGATGGTGGATGAGGACGTGTCGAGCTATGGAGGAGATGGGGTCTTAAGAGATCGTGAGGTGGAGAGGCTCGCGGAGCAGGTGAGGCAGATGCAGGCTAAGATGGATGGTCGACCTGAAAGACGTGCTCGAGGACATCCGTTCTCGAGGGATATATTGGCTGCGCCATTACCTGCGAATTTCAGAGACATGAGTTTGATGTTCGATGGGACCATTGACCCGTCGAGGCATGTAAGGGCGTTTGAGAATTTGGCTGTGCTGCATGGTTATTCTGACTCAGTTAGCTGCAGAGCATTCTTGTCGACCTTGAGGGGAGGCGCGCTCGACTGGTTTCAGCAGCTCCCTCATGGATCGATCAAGGACTTTGATGATTTCGCAGAAAAGTTGATGACCCAGTACGCGAGTGCGATGGCACAGGAAAAGACGTACTTGACGTTGATGGCCATGAGGCAAGGGGAGAAAGAATCATTACGCAAGTATGTCGCGCGATACAATCAAACTTGTTTGGAGATCCCCACGGCCTCGGACGAGGTGAAGGCTGGGGGGCTGATATGGAGTCTGCTAGCAGGGCCTTGTAGAACATCTTTAGCCAAAACCCCTGCTCGTACGTATGACGATGTGCTAAAAAGGTGTAAGAAGTACATTAATTTGGAGGAAACGGAGGCTGAGTTTGCTAAGTTGAAAGAGTTGGCTAAGCCAGAGCCGAAGAAAGGAAGGGTAAGCTCGCCTCGAAGAGTATCCCCGGGGAGAAGATCGCCTAGAAGAGAGGGGCGTGGTAGGATTGATCATGGGCGAGAGGACAGGTGGAAGGATCGACCGGTATTGGGGGGGGAAGCGTTTCCAACACTTTACGCCCCTTAATGCGAGAATGGGAGAGGTGTTGGTAGCTATCGAGAGGAAGATAGAGGATAGGGATGTGACGTGGCCTAAGTCGAGGCGTGAGGGGCCGACACAGCCCAGGTCGAGCAAGTATTGTCGTTTTCATAAAGATTATGGGCACAAAACAGAGAAGTGTAGGCACCTTAAGGATGAGATCGAGCGCCTTATCAGGGCCGGGTATCTCAAGGAGTTCGTGTACGAGGGAAAGACGAAGGGGAAGGATAAAGGGAAGTGTCGAGAGGACTCGGTGGAGCGGAGTGATCGGGATGATGACGAGGAAGGTGATCCCCGAGGAGGAAGGGGTGATCGAGGAGGCAAGAGGAGACGAGGGAGTCAAGATCGAGGAGGTCAGGAGGATCAAGGCCCGGTGAAGAGAGGAACGATTTACATGATCTCGGGGGGACCAACTGATGGGGACTCGAACAATGCAAGGAAGGGCCATGTTCGAGCGATGAAAAGGAAGAGAGAGGAGGTGGGGATCACTGCTCGGAAGCCGGAGATAAGTTTTCGAGCGGAGGATGCAGAGGGAGTAGTGTTACCCCACAATGATGCGCTGGTGATAACGGCGAAGGTGGCTGGTTTCGATGTAAAGAGGGTGTTTATTGATACAGGGAGCTCGGTGGATGTGATGTTTTATGATTGTTTTGTGCGGATAAACAAGGAGCTCAACCTCGACTTCAAGCCGGTGACCACAGCCCTATATGGATTCAACGGGGGCGAAGTGATGCCGATGGGAGAGGTGAGCCTTTCCGTTGCCTTGGGGCAAGGAGTGACGAGGAAGGTGCGAATGGTGCGGTTTGTGGTCGTTAGAGCAGAGTCCTCGTACAAAATTATCATGGGAAGGACCAGCTTAAATGCTTTCTAGGCGGTCGTGTCGACGTACCACATGACGATCAAATATCCGGTGGGGGAAAACGTTGGTGAGGTCGCAGGAGATCAGCTTACTTCGAGGAGTTGCTATCAGACCACGGTGAGCAATAATAAGCAGCTCTTGAGGAAGCGAGCGAAGCTTGAAGAGGGAGTACCGAGCCGACCTGGAGGCTCGAGGTTAAGAGAAGAGAAGGAGAGAGCCGACAAGGCGAAGGAGAAGGCGGACATGCAGCCAGGAGGGGAAATTGAGGAGGTCCAGATGGTAGAAGGGTGCGACGACAGGAAATTCTGGATAGGTAAGGTGATGGAGGAACCCCTAAAGTCGAAGTTGATTGGGTTGATCAGAGAGTTCGCGGATGTTTTTGCGTATACGGCGGAGGAGTTGACAGGGATAAAGGCGGAGGTGATAGAACATCGTTTGAACATCGACTTAACGGTGAGGCCAGTGAAACAAAAAAGGCGACACCACGGCGCGGAAATGGACAAAGTGATCGAGCAGGAGGTTGAGAAGTTGCTGAAGGCGGGCCACGTTAAGGAGATCCAGTTCCCTGAATGGTTGTCGAACATGGTGATGGTGTCTAAGTCGGGGGAAAAGTGGAGGATGTGTATTGATTTTCGAGACTTAAACAAGGCGTGTCCGAAAGACTTGTATCCTTTGCACAAGATCGATCAGTTGGTCGATTCTACCGCAGGTTGTGAGTTGCTCAGTCTTATGGATGCATCCCAGGGGTATCACCAAATCCCCTTGGCTCGAGAGGATAGGAAGAGGGTGAGTTTTGTTACGAGCAGAGGCACCTATTGTTATGTGGTGATGCCTTTTGGTTTAAATAATGCAGGGGCGACGTATCAGCGATTGGTCGACAAGATCTATAAGGAACAGCTGGGGAGGAACATGGAGGTGTATGTCGATGATATGCTGGTGAAAAGTAAGGTGGAGGCCGATCCCGTGAATGACTTAAAGGAGACGTTCTTGACGTTGCGGAGATATGGCATGAAGCTGAACCCCGCTAAATGTTCTTTTGGGGTGAAGTCGGGGAAGTTCCTGGGGTACATGGTAACGAAGAGAGGGATCGAGGTCAACCCAGAGAAGGTGAAAGCGGTGATCGAGATGAAGCAACCTACAAGAGTGAAGGAGGTGCAGATTCTGACGGGCAGGATAACGGGTTTGAGCCGCTTCATATCCAAGGTGGCGGAAAAGAGTGGGCCCTTGTTTCGAACGATGAGAAAGAGCTCAAAATTCCAATGGACGGAGGAGGCCCAGAAAGCATTCGAAGAGTTGCAAAAGGTGTTAGCTAACTTGCCTCTATTAGCTAAACAAGTTCCGGGGGAAGACTTAGTGTTGTATATATCTATCGGAGAAATGGCGGTAAGCTCGGTTCTGCTGAGGGAAGAAGGCGCAGTGCAATTTCCAATTTATTATGTGAGCAAAGTGATGCAAGGGGCGGAGAGGAGATATTCAGAGATCGAGAAGGGTGCATTAGCGGTGGTAGTAACAGTGAGAAAGTTGCGGCCATATTTTCTAGGCCACAAAGTGAAGGTGAGAACGAATATGCCATTGGGAGAAACGTTAAGTCGACCTTCGATATCAGGTCGACTAGTCAAATGGGCGGTCGAATTGAGCGAATATACGATAGCATATGAGCCAAGGAGGGCGATAAAAGCACAGGCATTGGCGTATTTCATACAAGAGGGTACGAAAGGGGAGAAGGAAAAAGAAGGTGTTTGGCAAATGTTTGCTGATGGCTCGGTGTCGAGAGTTGGAGGGGGCTTGGGCATTGTTCTAATCTCGCCCAAGGGAGACAATTTGGAGTGTGCAGTCAAAGTTGAGCACAAGATATAGAACAATGAGGCAGAATATGAGGCGGTTATTAAAGGGATGCAACTGGCCATAGCAGGTGGAGCTCGAAAAATTCAAGTGTATTCTGATTCTCAGTTGGTAGTAGGCCAGTTTCAGGAGGACTTTGAGGTGAAGGAGGAAAGAATGCTGCGGTATGTCGAGGAAATGAAGAGATTGAGGGTGGAGTTTAGCTCGTTCGAATTAGTGCAAATACCCCGAGGTGAGAATGGTCGAGCAGATCTGCTATCCAAAATCGCGCAGAATCTGGTCGACTGTAAGAGCAGAAGTGCCACTTTGCTGCACATGGAGAGAAGTGCGGTCGAGCAGGAGGTAGCGGAGATAGAAGAGGTCGATGATTGGAGAACTTTGATACTGAAGGAATTGAGAGAAGGAGGGGTGAAGGTGTTAACGAGGTTTTTCGAACATAATGGAGTGTTGTACAAGAGGTCGTATGCCGGACCTCACCTAAGATGTGTGACACGAGAAGAGGGCCGACACGTGGTGAGGGAGACCCACGAGGGATGTTGTAGCGATCACAGTAAGGCGGAGTCTTTGGTAGCGAAGATACTGCGAGCAGGATATTTTTGGCCGACCATGAAGGAGGACGCGAAGGTGATGGTGAGGAAGTGTTTACAATGCCAGAAACATGGGCCGCTTATTCACCAACCTGCTGAAATGATGACGACGATGAGTTCCCCTATTCCATTTGCGCAGTGTGGTGTCGATCTGGTGGGGCCGATGCCCCAAGGAACTGGGCAAAGGAAATTTTTGATCGTGGCAGTGGATTATTTCACGAAGTGGGTGGAGGCCGAGCCGCTGGCGAAAATCACGGAGGAAAAAGTTATACAATTTTTATATAATTGTATTTGCTGCAGGTTTGGACTTCCAAAGGTGTTGGTGTCCGATAATGGAACGCAATTCAATTGCAAGCGGATTCGAGCATGGTGCGAAGACATGAAAATCGAGCAACATTTTGCGTCAGTCGCTCATCCGCAGGCCAATGGACAAGTCGAGGTAACCAACAGGATCATATTGAATGGTTTAAAGACAAGGTTGGAGAAAGCGTCGGGTGCATGGGTCGAGGAGCTCACTTCAGTACTTTGGGCGTACCGGACAACACCTAGATCGACCACGGGAGAAACACCATTCAGCCTGGTATACGGCATGGAGGCACTACTCCCAATTGAAAACGAGATCCAGTCACAAAGATCGAGCACGTATAATCTTGAATAGAATGAAAACTTGATGATGGCAGCCCTAGACACAATTGGAGAGCTTCGGGAGCAAGCCTCGATCAGAGTCGAGGCGTACAAGCAAAGGATGCGGGCTGCGCATGACAGGAAGGTAAAAATGAGGAGATTCCAGGTGGGCGACCTGGTTTGGAAGAGGGTGGAAGTGTTGAAGCACGTGGGTAAGCTCGAACCCAACTGGGAAGGACCATACTTGGTCGAGAAGGTCCACGCGGGAGGTGCATATTCACTCAAGGATGCCGAAGGACGACCACTCCCCAGGTCATGGAATGTGGCTAACTTAAAGAAATATTATGTTTAAAATTTTTGTTTTTTCTTTCTCTTGTCGGAAACTTTCCACAACAAAATGATGTACTGAAATTCCCAATTTAAAATAATGAAATTTCTGTTCAACTTTCAACACTGTGCCTAATTGATTGCTTTAATTTCATTGCATATATGTGGTGGCCTATGTTGAATGATTGGTCGAAGAAAAAATCCATCATGACTAAGGCCGAGAGGCTGGATGGTCGCATGTAACGACCACCCCTTTGAGGGTGGACATGTGCTCGAAGACAAAAAATTCATCATGACTAAGGCCGAGAGGCTGGATGGTCGCATGTAACGACCACCCCTTTGAGGGTGGACATGTGCTCGAAGACAAAAATCCATCATGACTAAGGCCGAGAGGCTGGATGGTCGCATGTAACGACCACCCCCTTGAGGGTGGACATGTGCTCGAAGAAAAAAATCCATCATGACTAAGGCCGAAAGGCTGGATGGTCACAGGTAACGACCACCCCCCTAAGGGTGGACATGTGCTCGTAGACAGACAATCCATCACGACTAAGGCCGAAAGGCTGGATGGTCGCATGTAACGACCACCCCTTCGAGGGTGGACATGTGTAATGGTATTTAATTCATTAAGATTCATTAATTAATTATGATTGATCAAGGAGGTAAATGGAGTGATTCTGGTTGATTCACATGACATCGACATGTTGCGACAGCACATGCTCGTCGATAACCAAGCAAACACTTTAACAAACGCATCACTAAGAAATGACAAAGACACCACACATGTTTCAGTTCCAATAACATTCGCTCGATAAAACGATGACCGTTCAGAAAAGAAAATTACACAAAGATCAAAGACAATAAATTACAACAACTTCAAGACGGGGCATTAGAAGGGCCCTGGGCAGTTGGTTCCGCGTTAGCACCGTTGTCATTGGTAGCAGGCTCGAGATGCTGTTGTGTCGGCTCAACCGGCTGACTCGAACCAGAGGTTGTCGCAGCTCCGCCGGCGGTTTGATTCTGACGAACAAGAGGAGGAACATACCCGGCGGGGAGCTTAAAGGTACGATTTAGTAAGTCGTCTTGATTCACGACAAGCTCGAGCAGGCCGGACCACTAGTCGTGGTTGTCTGGCAGGTCGAGAGCACTTTGGTAGCCAACAGGGGCTTTGGGCATAGCATCCCAAATGGCTTCCATGTTGAACTCCTCGAAGTTATCTTCAGCTACTTGCACCCTGGCCTGATGCATTATGGCCACGAAGCAGTGCGTGCCATAGTCCTGCACGTCCTTCAAGTACTGTGGCGACTGCTTGAAGGCAGCCACCACTTGCTCACGATAATTCTGCAGGAAGCGTTGACCAGCGGTTGTGTGAAAGAGCATACGCCGGGCTCGAAGGACAGCCTCGTCGATCAAGGGCTTCGCCCTTTGCTCAAAAGCGACGTTTTCACGTGCTCGAGGTGATTTTTCCTCCTCGAGCGCGGTTTCAAGGGCCTTCTGGGAAGCCCGGAGGGCCTCTTTTTCGGCTCACTCGGCCGAGAGAGCCTCCTCAAAGGATTTCAGCGCTCCCTCGAGTGTATTCTTCTCGTCCGAAAGAGCCTTGTTACGGGCAACCGACTCCTTCAACCTCTCGTGGAGATCGTTTGCCTTGGCGATAGTTTCTTGCAGCTGAGTGCCAAGGCGAAGATTACTCCGCTCGAGGGCCGAGATAGACCGACCAGGGCTCGCCAGCGCCTCCTCGATCAACGGCGCGAGTTCGACCATGCCCTACACAGAAGCGTAAAGGAAAGTATTAGAATACTAACGAGGGGAGGAAAGGAAGTACAGCAGATAAGTGTCGATATAGTAGGGTACC
This sequence comes from Striga asiatica, assembly GCA_008636005.1. Lineage (NCBI taxonomy): Eukaryota > Viridiplantae > Streptophyta > Magnoliopsida > Lamiales > Orobanchaceae > Striga > Striga asiatica. The sequence continues at coordinate 369,827 of BKCP01006283.1, forward strand.
TGAGCCAACCAGCGGGCAAGACGATGACCCCGGTCTCGCAAGGTATGACCGTCGTTATAGCGGTCAGTAGGATGGTCCACAGGGGGAAGAACATCCCGGAGGAAATGCGAGAATCCTACGCCGTCGAGTGTGGTGATCGATAGCGCGGTTTCCTCAATCTGACGGCGCTTACCGACATTCTCATCTCCCACAGCAGAAGGACGCTTACGCGGATTCTCCTCGGGCTGAGTCTGCTCTGGAGACGCGAGAATGTGTATGATGGGGGAGGACTGGTCGTGCGGAGGAGAGTGAACCGGAGAAGACGATGGTGGGGGAGAGGACGGCTTCTCGAATTGGTCGGATGGCTCGGTTGGCTGGGCGGTTGGAAGATTGGCCGAGGACGGTTGTTCGACGGTTAGACCAGGGGAAGCAAGATCGAGCATACAGGCTGAGAGGCGGTCGAGTCGGCAGGCTTGGAACTCGACCCCTCAACGTTGGTTTTCTTTTTCAAAGTAGCTTTCCTCCTGGGCACAGAGATAGCGGGCATCTCTGCAAAAAAGGTATGCATAAGTTACAGCGGCAATGAATACATAATACGTGAGACAAACAGGGTGCTGCCTAAACCTAATCAACAACAATACATACCTGGGTCGCCTTCGATTTGGATAAGGTCAAGAGTTTTTTGACTAGGGAGAGGACATGATTTGTGAGTAAGAAGACCACAAAGATGTAGGAGGTTCTCATCATCGAGCAAAGTCTTAGACGCAACGGGCTTGCTGTTCCACACTGCAATCCGTTGGTCGAAAAGTGCATTGGTAGAAGGTATCGAGTATTCACGAGGAAGTTCCTTGAGCCAAGGAGATGACACCCAAGGAAAAGCAGGGGTGGGCTTGACAAAGGCGAATTTGTCTTTCCACCTAGGGACGTTCGACGGAGTGTCTGAAATGAAATGCACATCGTGGCGGCCCTTGAGGTAGATCCCTTGAGCGTGTTTGGAAGGAGTGTAGCAGTAATGGAAAAAATCTATGTCGAGTCGACCTAGACGGATGCGGTAAAGAATGATGAAGATAGTGATAAAACGGATGGCATTAGGCGGGAGTTGGTTCAATGGCAGATCGAACCACTTGCAGAGATCAATCAAATCTTGACTTAAGGGAAAACGGACGCCCAGTTTAAACTGAATCTCAAAGAAAGTGTAGCAGTTGGGAGGAGGATTATCGTAGGTGTCTCGAGGGCCCGGAGACATAAAGGCCCAGCCGGTAGGATAGCCAACTTCTTCGGTGTCCAACCAGCCAGCCACGAGAGAGCAGGAAGAACAAGAAGCCTACTTAGCAGAAGCAGACACCTTAGTCGATTTACCCTTCTTTGGAGCAGCCTGAGGGGAGGTAGAGACAGGGATAGATGAAGAAGCAAGGGGTGTAACACCGGTCGAGGATCTCGAAGCCCCCTTTTCAAGGAGAGGAGAAGGGGTAACTCGAGAAAACACAAAGTGGCGAGAGAGAGGAACAGTATCCTCATCATCCTTAACAGCGGTCTCGGTAGCATCGAGAGCCTCCTCGGCGGCGTCAGAAGCCCCGAACGCCGGTCGGCGGCGGTTTAGAGGGATGTGATCGAGGGTATCCTCATCTGATTCGTCGATCAGACGAGTAGATTGGCGAGAAGGAGAAGGTGTGACGTGGTCGGAGGGGCGTAAAACGCTGATAGGAACGGGATTGTAGATTTCCTCAACAGAGCGAGAAGGCGAGTGAGGGATAGGCTGGCGAATAGGAAAAGACGATGCGCTTGTCTCATCCTCACTGAACTGATGGCTCGGTGCGTTAGAATCAGCGGGATCTGAAAAGTAGAACAAAAAATTGAGGGAAAGAGAAGAGGAATTAGGGTTTCAAAAGCAAGAAAGGGGGGTTTTTTGCCGCAAGCAAAGCGAGAAGAATTGGAGAAAAGGAAGAAGCAACAGGAAAATCAAAAAATTGACAAAATAAACACATATAAATATAAAATTCAAGCACATGAGACTTACTCATGGTCGCGGTGGAGAAGTGATTGCTGGAAATTGCTTGAACAGGCGATGAGAGTAGGCAAGAACAGTTTGCAGAGAGAAAGTGTGGAGCGCAAAGAAGGTTCAAAATTGCAGAGGTGAGAAAAGCTGCAAAAATGACTAAGTATCGTATTTATAGGGGTACAGATGAATAAGGTGAAGAGTTGGGGAAATATGATCGTTAGATAAAAGAAGATCCAACGGCGGAAACAATTAAAGAGGCGTAGATATCGAAGCGACACAAATCGCGAGAAGACGTGATGATTAAAAGTACAGAGAAGGAAGGCATGTGGCAGGCGGAAATCACGCTAGTAATAAAAAGGAATAAAAAGTAATCATAGTGGGCGATAAAAGAAAAGTGATCGAGAGGAAAGGCCAGAGGACGACATCAAAGAAAGTGATCGAGAGGAAAGGCCTGATAGCGACACCAACAAGAATGATCGAAAAAACAAAATAATCGAAAAAGACAGCTCGAATCCACTCTTAGATCGAGTCATTCAGACTCGACCAGAGTAGGGGGGACTAGATGATATGGGATATTGTACGACTAACGAGCAGACCGGTCCATCATGTCGGTCAGGCAGGTGTGGCATGGAGAAAACCACGTCGGTTGAAGGATGATCGACCAGAACGGAATAGATCGAGCAGAATAGCAGAGCTGGTTGAGGATCGACTAGTAAGGGGAAGCTCGACCAGATTCAGCACGCAGTAGATAAGAAGCAGTCGAGCGCGTGACCTGAACGCGAATGGGCGCGTGGGCGATATCAGGGGATCCCAACGGCCTGCGCAAGAGAATAATTCCCCTCAGCTCAGAGGGGGGGACGTGGCGAGAATGTATTGGCGCAGAGTGACAGTGGCACCAACTACCTCTGACATTTCTGACAACACGCACACTGTGTGTGTACGGACGGGCAGCGCGGGCAGGACAGCTCACCAATATCCGGGCAGCTCTTAGGGCAGGTATCTCACTCCTATATATATAGGAGTGGGTCTTTTCTTAGGGTTGACGATTTATCCATTCTTTACTTTGGAAAATTGAACAAACATATACTGACTTAAGCATCGGAGGCTCTTCACCGGAAAACCCCACCGGTGTGAGAGTTCTGTGCAGGGACTGCAGTTTCTTTCATCGAACATATTCAATCGCATCTTCAGATATACTTATCACGTCCAAGGGTTCTCCAGAATAGGCCGAGACGTCATTGGCAATAATATAACGACTAGACAACTCATAGCAGTCGTCAGTGTGTGGCTCAATCCGTAAGACACTACCTCAACGGAAGGAATGATATATGACAAGTGGAATCAAATACTTGTCTTCACCGATACACAAGGTTGCAACACTGAATCAAAAACAGGAACAAGTGTTCGCGAGGGATTGCAAAAAATCCCAAGACAACAAAAGATTTCTCCCTAAACTCCAAAAGGAGTAAAAGGAACGAGATTTTTTTTTAAAGATAACGATTGGCAGGAATTACACACAAAAATGATTCAGCACCGCACGATGTGCTTTTTCCGAACTCGACTATCCTCCTTAAAAGATTTCTTCGTAATCTTTTAAGGTGGAAACATACCTCTAGATATCGCCGTCGACTTCACTTCATGGAAATGATTCTTCTTGGCTCCCTTCATAGCTGTGCATTTCTACGCGACATGGATTTGAATGTCCGCAGGATTTCTGTCACGCCGAGTTGTTCCAAGAGATGCGTCTGAGTCCTTTGTATCGATCTGCTAGGTGTTGGCTTCCAAGCTCGTCCGTCTGTAGTTACATTTGCCTCGATCATAGTTGAATGTGTACCGTCCTTCTTCCTCGTAATTGAGCTTTCTTACGAGAGTTGCTTTGGGATCCGCTTTCTAAGATATTCGCATTGACTAAGGGGTATCATGAAACAAGATTTCCAAATTTACCATGATATGGGATATTATATAGCTAAAGAATAGACCGGTCTACCACATTGGTCGGGCAAGCTCGAAGTAGAGAAAACCACATTGGTCGAAGGATAATCGACCAATAGGGAAGAGATCGAGCAGAATAGCAGAACTGGTCGATGATCGACCTAGCGATGGGGGGCTCAATCGGATCGAGCACACAACAGGTGAAGAGCGGTCGAGAACGTGGCTTGAATGCGAGAAAGCGCGTGGGTGACGTTGGAAGAGCCTAACGAAATTTACAGAGAATAATCTCTCTCTTCTCAGAGGGACACGTGGCGAGAGTACATTGGTGCAGAGCAATAGTGGTGATAACCACCTCTGACGCCTCTGACACACAAAGACTGTGTGTGTACGGACGGGCAGGACAGGTCACCAGATCCGTGCAACTCCTAGGGCAGGTATCTAACTCCTACATATATATAGGAGTGGGTCTTTTCTTGGGACTTACGATTTATCCATTCTTTACTTCGGAAAATTGAACAAACACATACTGACTTAAGCATCGGAGGCTCTTCACCGGAAAATCCCTCCAGTGTGAGAGTTCTGTGCAGGTGCGCAGCGTTCTACCGGCGAGGAAGAGGAAGGCGAACCGATTTCAAGCCGGTCGGAGTGTTTTGCGTTACCATTTGGCGCCGTCTGTGGGACTTTCGTTCGAAAAGTGGTGTGCTGAAATTTCTGAAGCTCGGTGGCTATTGTAACGCCCCGAATCAGTAAAAATATTAAGAACGATTTCACTGCTCGACTATAAGTGCAATTCGTAATTTTCAGAATTTTCTGAGTTATATTTTATATGATAAAAATGATCAAATAGAATAAATTGTTCTTTGGAATATTCTATATCAAGTTTAGGTCAAGATAAATCCATTATTTTGGATTGATAATTGATATTTAATCGACTTGAGAATTTATCGGCTTCGAACCCTAGATTCGTTCCGAGTATATTTTTCCAAGTCATAACCGAACCTTAGTCTCATGATACTTAGAATATTTTTCTAAGTGTTTTGGAGTACCAAAGTTCAAGTCTTAGCCCTTATATTCGAACCCTAGCACTTAACCGAGCCCGCTCGTGCCAAGCCTCGTGACCGCGCCAATTGCCGCGCCAAGCATGCGTCCTCCGAGCTAAGACTTGGTCCAAGCCTTAACCAATGTTTTGGAATTTTTCTAAGTCCAAAATTCGCCTAAGGACCAGCATTTCCTTCACCCCAAGCCATTTCATGCGCGCAGCCCGGGTCCAGCAAGTAGCCCCGCGCCCAGCCCGTGACGCCCAGCAGGCCGCGCCCAGGGCCAGTGCCCAGGCCCAACGCCAGCCAGGGCAGCCCACCATTCGAGCCCATTTCCAAGAGATTAAGCCCACATCTTTTCAGCCCAATTCCATGCAAATTTTAAGGGCTTAATCAAGGTTTAATTCAGCATCATTAGCCCTAAGTAATCATTAGCCAAAGTCAAATGGCATGGGTGCAAGATAGTGGAGTATGGACACATTATTTTATTCCAAAATTGTAAGTCTTTGTCCCCCATGTGCTACCAGTCTGACCAGAGCATATTCTCCTCACATGTGGTCTGAAACTCCACCAGAAACACCTCCAAGGACCGTGCAAAAGATTCCCCTCAAGTCCCCATGCAAGTGGAGTGGAGTTTTCCACTTAAAAATGCTCCCCACCTTCACACATTGTTACCTCCACCCCTAATGTAATAGCCCAGTTTTGTATTAATAAAAATGACAGTTTTTTGTTCCAAGTTGAACTATTTCTTCTTATTAATACTGCTCGTCTTGAGTTTCGAGCCCAGTTATCAGCTATTCAATCTCAGTTATTAATTCCGGTCCATTTATTTTAGAAATGGATTTTATTCAGTCGGAATTAATTATCCAAGTTGACGAATAATCGAAACCGAGTACGTTTCGATATATCGTCCAAGTAAAGCCGTGTACGGAATCGAGTCGTTCGGTCACGAGTATCGCGCCTAGTCGAGTATTGAGCCCTAGCCGTGCCGAGTCTCGTTCGAGCCCTAGCCGTGCTCATAATCTTACTTAGAAATTTTCTAAGTATGAGTCGATCATGTTATCGAGCCCTAGACCAAGTCTCTCGGTCACGAGGAACCCCGCACCAAGCTCGTGCAAGGGTTCAAGTTCCCGCGCCCAAGTGCCGCGCCTTGCCAAGTCGCGAGTGCTTCAAGTCGTGCCGAGTAGGCCCTAGCCATGGCCGAGTGTCTTAGGATTTTTTCTAAGTATTGGAGCTCATCATTTCAACCTTGAGTTTAAGCAAACTCGGCCCAAGAGAGTGCTGAGCCCCAAGCATGCCTTGTGCCCAAGCCACGCGCGCCCAAGGCCCATAGCCTTGCCAAGAAGGCCTAAGTATAGCCGAGCATATGGAGGATTTTTCTAAGTATTTTGGCACCTATAATCAGCCATCATTAAGCCTTAGAGAGTTAGCAATGCTTGGCCCAAGGTGTTGTGCATTTTCAGCCCGCGCAGCCCAACAGTGCCGTGCCAGTCCAGGGCCGCGCACAGCCCTCTCGCGCCAGCCCGGCGCCAGCAGCCCAGCCCAGCGACAGCCCATCATTTGGAGCCCAATTCTTGAAGTTTTTGCCCACTTCCTTCCAAGACCCAATGCTGCGTGTATTAAGGACTTAATGAGGGTCATTTTGAGCTAAGATGTGCCTAAGGAAGATTTAGGGAGGCCTAAGTATCATTAGCATTAATATAATGTGAGTGGGCATGTGCATGCGCATTATTCTAATGCCATATGTAAGGGCTTGTCCCTTCTGGTGGTACCAGACCTGACATACCACTTCCTCAACATATTATGCTCTGCAAGATGCTCGTAGAACCGTGCTAAGTCAGGTCATGAAAGTCCAAGACTATGCCTACTCAAGTCCACAAACTCCTGTGCACATGTGAAGGTTTTGGTCCCCCACTTTGTGGCATTGTGCAATCCGCCCATGACCACATTTATAAGCTCATTCTCAGCTGTTATTAGGGCATTTTGACACTTAGTTGCTCGATCAAATAGAGAGATTTAATAGAGAAGGCCGGGAGATACTAGCTAGCCCCATTTCACGCGCGCAAGCAGGAAGGGAAGGAAGAACCGAGCTCTAAACTATTTCTCTCGTGGCTCACCTATTCCAAAGAGTTTGGTGGATTTTTAGGAGCCCCTAGAACTCGTCATCTTTAGCCTTTGGCCATTGGAGCAAGCTTAAGCTCCCTAGGGCCCGAGCAAGCACGAGCAAAAGAGCCCTAGCACCATTTTGGTACTTGGTGAAGGTAAGCTCGTGTTTTCCATTTTTCCCAGCATATACATGATATTTTAAGATTTATCATGTAAGGAAATGAAGCCATGCACGCATTTAAAGTGAAGTTTCGAATTTTGGAAGTTATAGACCTTAATTTCGAAATGTAAGCAACATGCATGGTTAGGCCGTTTTTAGTAGCTTATAATTCCTCAAAAATCAAGAGAATGACATTGGTAAAAGTTAGACATGCTTTTAGTTCATTTGTTTGGTCAAGTTGATAGTGAAATCGAGCCCTTTTCACCTCCGAACCTAAGTATATATGCATGCAAGTTATGACCAATGTTCTAGCCTCCATAGTCATTATTTTTTATGTAGATAACTCGGCCTTAAGTGAATACATGAGTTGTGCATGTCCATTCGGTGACCTAGTGTGGCCATGAGCCTTATCGATCCTATAAGCCCACCTCATTATCCAACCGAGGTCTCTCAGTGACTTTTGGCATTTTTAAGTGTATTATGTCATGTTAGGTTGGGTTGGTTCAGTAGTCACCAGAAAAAGTGGCCGGAAGTCCGGCAAGGACCGGTTAGGGTCACCAGCCACGCCAACCGATCGTGCCGTGCCCGTGCCGCGTCGCAGAGGACAGGCAGTGCCTCTGTTCATGCCCGCGTCTAGCGCACGCGAGGCACCGTAGCCCCTAGCGCACGCGACAGCGCCCAGCAGCGCCTATCCGTGCCAGCGAGCGAGGTCTCGGCGCCAGCCGCGCCCGAGC
>BKCP01006294.1:0-35243 GCA_008636005.1 Striga asiatica
ATATATATATATATATATTACCAAATAGAAGGAAGATTATAAATAGACATATAAAAAAATTTCTGTCAAATACTATTACTCGATTTGAAAATTTTATATATCGTATTAATGATGATTGTGTGTTACTCAATACCTAAGAGAAGGACGCGTGGTGCCATGCAGGAGTTCATCTTTTGAGGACGAGATGTATTTTTGCAAGTCTGCACGAAATGACCACTTTAGATGGCGAGACGAAACCCTCTGGGCGGTGGTGTCACCGTTTTCAGCGGCTTTACTAGTTTAGTCTGTCAGATAACGTTCATATTTTACAAAGCAATCGGTGACCAAAAGATTGGCACTTTGCGATATATGGCGATCGGGCGATCTGACAGGTTATCTTCTCCCAACACAACGTTGATCATATTAGTGTCCATGGGCCTTTCTTATTAAGAGTGATGTGGCGATAATGGACTATGCTTCTGTCATAATCTTATGGGCTTTCTGAGGATGCTTTGTAGACGTATATAACAATATGTAAATATGTTGTCCAAACACACGCTCATTCAGCGTGTTTCATACACACACATTAATTTAAACGGTCGGGAGGAATTCGTGCATATGAAAATAAAACATAAAAAAGTATGATGCATTCTTTATAACACAGTGAGAAAACTCGTACATTTCGTTAAACACAATGAGGAGCGGCGTATTTTATCCTTGCAAAACAGGACGTGTAGGTTGGTGGTGCAAATTGGGATTAATCTCAAACTCACCTATAAATACTATTGTGGTGTTCCACTTTCTGCACCGCCTCACACAATAAGAGAAATTAACTAAAAAGAAATCAGATCATCAATTTCACATTAAAATGTGTGCCATTGCATTATCATGGACTACGGCAATGGCCTTCAAGAAAAAGCAGCCAATTGCTAGTAATCATTTTTCCTTTGATAGAAAATTACTCTCCTTTAACTTGGTTTCTTCTAAGGGACCTGAGCTTTGTAGATTCAAATGCAAGGCTCAAGTTGATGACCAGATTATTATTAGTTCAGTTGAAAGACGATCTGGAAACTATAAACCTTCCTCTTGGGACTACAATTTCATTCAATCTTTGAGCACCGAATACGAGGTATACATACATAGTCATTTTCTTGAAATTAATTTATATGGGTATATTTTCTCTTCGTTTATTTATTTTTTATATTTTTTTCGTTAAAAATTTGGTGTTGGTAAATACAGGACGAGAGGTATTTGAAAAGGGTGTCTGAACTCATAGAGCACGTGAAGATGATTTTGGACGACGAAACAATGGAAGATGTTGGAAAATTGGAGTTGATTGATGACTTGGAGAGGCTTGGTATTTCTTATCACTTTGAGGACAAAATCAATGAAGTTTTGAAACAAATCCATGGTCAAGGCTGGTCAAAACGTGAAATGGATTTGGGCACTACAGCTCTTGGATTCAGACTCCTTCGAAAACATGGATTTAGCATTTCTCAAGGTCCTATACCCATAACTTACTTTTCATATAAATAATTAATTCTCTCTTACATATACGAAATGTATATAAAAAAAAAAATAACTCGAATCTACTTTAGGTTGTAAATGAGTAGAACCGAGTCGAGCTCGGGTCGTTAACTAAACGACTCAATATTGAGCTTCGAACTCAGCTCGTTTATTAATATTAACGCGTCGAGCTTGAGACTTAACGAGCCGAACTCGAATCTTAACAAGCCAAAGTATATAAAAATTGTTATTTTCGAGTTTTAACAAGCCAAGCCGGATTCGAGACTTAGTGAGTCGAGCCGACCTATAAGCGGCTCGTTTCGTTTAATAGATCTACTCTCAATTCACGAAATATTGAAAAATTCTCGCTGACAAATATGTTTCTCTCTCTCTATATATATATAATATTATGATTTTAGCAAAAAAAAAATCCTACTTTTTTCACATGCTAAAATTGGAAGTTTAATGTTATTTTTATTTTTAAAGTCATTTGCATTAAATATTAAGGTGTATAAATATATTATCATATTAACTAACTATTTTTTATAATATAAGATTCTTACCTTTCTCATTTTCTTGAGTTAAATTTCAATTATATTTTTTAATATTAACATTGAAATATTCATATATCTTTTAAACAAAGTCTTGATAAACTTTTTATTTATCACTCATTTTTCTAATGATAAATTGAGGAAAATTTCAAAACTAGTCCCACAGGTATAGCGGGTGACAATTTTGGTCCCGACGGAGTGCAGAAAATATGAATAGTCCAACGGCTTTTAAAAAATGATCAAAAGTAGAACTTTTTCGCCGGATTTATTATTTCCAGCCCGGAACGCCACGTAGCGCACACGTGGCTTATTTTTTTACACGCTGGCATCCGACGTGTTCATATTTTTTTACAAGTTGTGGGACTAGTTTTGAATTTTCTGCATTCCATCGGGACAAAAAATGTCACCCCCTTATACTTGTGGGACTAGTTTTGAATTTTTTCCTATCTACATCGGATGCCAGCTTGTAAAAAAATAAGCCACGTGTGCGCCACGTGTCGTTTCGGGCCGGAAATAGTAAATCCGGCGAAAAAGTCCTACTTTTGATCATTTTTTAAAAGCCGTGGGACTATTCATATTTTCTACATTCCGTTGGGACAAAAATTGTTCCCCCCTATACCTGTGGGACTAATTTTGAATTTTTCCCTGATAAATTGTATAAATTAAAACAATAAAGAAATATTGATTATTATAAAAATGTTTTGAATATTAATTTTTAGTTTTACTTTTATTTTTATGATATATAATAGTTTAATATATAAATCATACGTTTATTTCACTCATTATAAAATAGTTGTCATTTTAAAGTTTCTTTGAAGAATTAAGGAACATAAATTTACATATTCGAATATTACAGATAATACTCACCAAAATACTTCTTTCTTTCTCTGTTGACTTATCCCCTTATATATAATTCCCGAATGTGCTGAGTCTAAGTGGCAGGCTCGCATACTTTGGGATTCTAAGTGTCAAAATTTCATGCTTCATTATTTGGCTTGGATAGATTTTAATTTAATTTTAATCCAAAAAAAATTGGGTTCAGATTACCATAAATATATTGATTTATTTATGATCATTTTAGATGCATCAATTGTATTTTAATATCATTCCTATTATACCCATTGAATTGTAAATATATTTTAGAAATTGATAACTTTTGTATTTTTTATAGGTTTTACATATATAATATATTAAATTAATCATCTTTTGATGAGTTTCGATTTGACATCCATATTTTATATATAAAATAAATAAATTAAATTTATTTTTATAATAATAATAAAATTATTTATTAAAATTAATTAGAAAAATAAAATTGTTTCTCAATTAAATTTATGTTTAATGTATTTATAAGTTATAAGTATAACTCAGGTAAGTCGCACAAGTAACAAGTGTCATACTAAATATATAATAATATATATTTTTTTATAAAAAGTATTTAAGTTTTCAACTACTTTTTCTCATTAATTTTAAATTTTAAGAAAAATAAATTAGCAAGCACCCGTGTAATACACGGGTGTTGTATTAGTCATATATTATTTCAATATATTATTTCAATTCCTTAATATTGATAGGATTTATGTTTTTGACCTCGAACTTAGATTGATATAATATCGTCAATAATTTATAGATAAAATAAATAAATAAATATTAAAGAAGAAATAATTAATTCACTTATATCACGGACCGTGCATCGCACGAGTACGCGTATTAGTAAAAATGTTAAACATTTAAAGTAAAAAGTAATAGTTTTCCGCAAAAGTAGTATTAGTTAATTAGGGCGTGTTTGAATACAAATATATCCGTTCAAAATGAGTTTTTTTTGTTAATCAGTGTTAATTTTAATAATATTATATGATTAGTTGTTAGTGGAATTTTGATTTTATATCAAAATATTATTTAAAATAAAATAATTAAAGTTGATTTAATGTAAAATTAGAAGATAAATTATATGAAATGATAATTAGTTAAAATTATGTGAGTGAGTAAATAGTGAATTAAAGTTGATTTGATGTATAATATTAATTGATTGATATTATTTAATTATATTTATAATATTGAGGATAGTAGATTTGGATTAAAGTTGAGTTTAGATTTTAAGTATGAATTAAATATGAATTGAGAAAATCTATAAACAAACACATTCTTAATATAATGAAAATTTTCAAATCATATTCTCTTTTGTTTGAATTCTACCTATAAAACCACTCATTAATTCCAACAAAAACTGATGAATTTAAATTCGTATTATTTTATGTTTGATTCTCGTGATAAAAAAAATGAAATAAAATCATTCCAACGATAACTGAATTAAGGATTCATTGCAAAGGGGCGAAAAAAGAAAAAACAAAAAAAAAAAGGTTAAACTATATTATGAGAATCGAACTTATTCGATAGTAAGAAATCTCTTTATTTTGATACCAACATTTACGCAATTCGATATATAAGAAAGAAGTTCAAATATTGTAATCCGCTTATAATTCTCAAAATTGCTAAATTTAATTGGCAGACTCCCATATTTCGGATCCTATGTAACAAATTTTCTTGCTTTGTCATTTCACTTGATTAATTTTAAATTGCTTTTATTTTGAAAATTTACTAAGCTTGGAATATTCAGAAATATACTGGATATTTATGATTTTTTAAGAGCATTAATTATGTTACTTTTTTATTTTAGATGTGATTTATAAAGCATAATTTTTTCTCAATTTTTTTTCTTCTTTTTTTTTTTAAATTATAAAATATTTACTAACTTAAATTATATGTAGATTTAAAAGTTAATAATTTTTTTTATTACCAATATTTTATATATAATATTATTTGACGAGATTCGATTTGACATCTATATTGTACATACAAAATAAATAAATAAATAATTATATTTGTTTATAATTATTGATATTTAATTAGAACTAGTGCAATTCTTGTGTATTGCACGGGTGCTTGTTAAAAAATTTATATTTAAAATTTTAAATAATAATAAAAAGCTATTTAACTTTTTAAACATCTTTTTTTTGGAAAACTATATTACGATATATTTAAAATGATACTCATCACTTAACCGACTTACCATCTTATATTATAATAATTTTTTTAACCTATCATGTAACAACTTTGTAGTTAAATTAATTTAAATAATTTTATTTTTAAATTAATATTAATAAATAATTTAATTTATCTATCGATAAGTGATTTACCGTCTTCTAAAATGTGTGTACAATAGTGCTGTTAAATTAAACGAGTCTAACTCGGCTCCGCTCGTTTAAGGCTCGAGTTCAGCTCGAGTTCGTGGCTTAACGAGTCGAGCTCGAGCTCATTTATAGCTCGTTTGGCAAACGAACCGAGCTCGGCTCGATAAGGCTCGAAAATTGAATTTTTATATAAATTCTTATAGTTCGCCTCGTTAAAGCTCGAGCTCGGCTCGTTAAGGCCTCGATTTCAGACTCGTTTACTGCCCTAGTGTACAACAACCAAAAATAAAAATATCCGACATGATAAAATAAATTTAGTCCAAACAAATCTTATTTATTTTGGTCCAAAATTGATGTAAATTTATTGAGATCAATTAATATTAATTCTTTCATAATCTTAGTAAAAACCATATGACAAAAATTTATACCATTGATGATCTTGTAATCTTTTTATAAGGTTAACTACATAAATCAATATATAGTGTTATTTAACTTGATAAATAACCAATTAATCATAATCCAATTAAATTAAAAACAACTACATAAAAAACAACCATGATTCCCACCCTATCGACTACTAACTCTGATTTTCGTATAGAAATAGAACTATGAACATGAATGAAATATGTGGATTGCATTCATGCAGAAGTGTTTGATCGTTTCAAGAATGAAAAGGGTGAATTCAAGACGAACCTTGGTGATGATACAAAAGGGTTGTTACAGCTATACGAAGCTTCTTTCTTGTTGATGCGAGACGAGGATACCTTGGAGCTAGCAATAAATTTTTCCACCAAATTTCTCAAGAAAAAAATTGAAAATGAAGGTATTGATCAGGGAATATTCATGGATGAACATCTATCCATATTAGTGCGCAAAGCCTTGGAGCTCCCACTTCATTGGAGGGTTCAAAGGCCAAATACAAGATGGTTCATAAATTCCTACGAAATCAAGCCAAATATGAATCCGATTGTGCTGGAACTTGCCAAATTAGACTTCAACATTGTTCAAGCAACCCATCAAGGGGAACTAAAACGACTCTCCAGGTTATTAATTTAAAATCAATACTAATTCCTAGAAACTTAAAGTTGATGTATAAAGGTTGTTAGTAGTCTCCTATGGTACTATTTTCTTCTTTTTCGTTTTTATTCTTTAATATATATATATATATATATATAAATGCGCAGTTAGTTAAAGGCATTTTTCTATTTTCTATTTTATTTTTATTTTTTCTATTAACTAGATAAAGAAATTAGACAAGAGTTGATTATTTGTTTGATTGCTTGCTTTAACTTATGCATAGGTGGTGGGAGCAAACACGCCTAACAGAAAAGATGCCATTTGCAAGGGACAGACTCGTGGAGTGTTACTTCTGGGCCACTAGTGGGATGTACAATGTCGAAAATGGATATGCAAGAATTATGTCCGCCAAATTCAATGCCTTAATAACCGTAATTGATGATATGTTTGATGTCTATGCTACCTTAGAAGAATTGCGACTCTTTAACAATGCAATTCAGAGGTACTCATTATACAAACTCACTGCACCTGTTATCTATAGTGCGTTACTACTTGATCGTATTTTTCTAGTTTATATATAAATTAATGCATACTCACTCTTATTAGCTTGATCATGTTCAGGTGGGACATTGAAGCAATAGGCAAACTCCCAGACTATATGCAAATATGTTTTCTAGCACTCAACAACTTCGTCGATGAGATGGCATACGATATTCTTAAAGAAAAGGGGTTTCTCGCCATTCCACATTTGAGAAAATCGGTGACAATTATATTCCCTTTTTTTTTTTTTTTAATTTCAATACTAGTGCATTATATTCTTGATTTTAACAAAATCCTTACCAACCGATGTGCATATGTGTTTGTTGACGGCAGAAATGAGTCTCATATTGATTTATCTGACACAATTGATACAACTGACATGGTAGAATTAATTACGTGAGGCCCATTTTCCTAATTCAAATGAAAATTATTGTTAGTGAAAGAAATGAAAATAAATCGGAGCATTGGATGTGATATATAACGCTTCAGGTCCGATTAAATGGTCAAAGAGGGCGGTGACATTCTTGTAATTTTGAGTACTTTTAATTTTTCACGTGGGGGCATTTTGTCATTGTGTAAAATAAGTCGCTATTGCGCATTTTCACATATATTAATGAGCATTTCATCGAACACTATAGTGCATTATATATATAGCACGATGACATTTTAGTAAATTTAGGAACTTTCAAATGTGTAGGCAGTAACAATTTTTGTAATTTCATAAAAATATTACGGTATGTTTAATGTGCATTTTCACACGTAATAATGTGCATTTCACTTAATGTGCAGTTATCAAACTTTAGAGAAATTATAGATTTGCCCAAAGATTTCATTGCAATATTGTTAGGACGGGGACCTTGAATGGTGATAGAACCGGCAATCGAGAGCTCTGATCGTCCTTGAACCACTGAGACCTGCAAAAACTCAACGCTGGGGGTATTCCCGACGAATAGCCTTCGATGTTTAAGTTAGTACCACAAAGATGAGATCTCAGGTCTGTATCTAGAAAGTTGTAACGTATGTAGAGTGTGGAAGAAGAATTAGAGTTTACCTCAGTCCCCTATAAAATACCTGCCCGAATTCGCCTGCCCGAGTTGCCCGAACTGCCCTCGGTCAGCCTGCCCGAGCTGCCCTCGGTCAACCTGCCTGAGCTGCCCGAGGATTGATTCTAACCTTAGTCGAATGACACCTGAGTCATTCTCAAATTCCTTCTTTTCTATTCTTTAGACACTCAAGTTGTGTCTCTATGTAGTTGTAATAACTTCCAACTCCCTACATGTATCTTTTAATGTGGATCATAATACAGATACCTCCTTATACTTAATCACTGAGACATCTGTATACTTAGTTACTGAGACCTCATCATACTTAGTCAACGAGACCTCCTTATACTTAAGACTTCGGTCCACTAATAGAGTTATATCAAAGATAAAATTTTTACCCTTGAGCCCAATGAAAATCCCTCCGCCTCAAGACCACTAACAACACATCGTCACACCGCTCGGCAGCGATGCATCTGATCTTGGGGTGGCACCCATGAGTAGAAAGAATGTGGTGGGTGAGTGGGGTAGGGGATAATGTCCAAAATACCTTTATATGAGTGAAATTTTAACTTCTTTTTTACCTTTTGATTATCTGATCCTATAACTGTAATACATTCTTATTTCTTTCATTAAGAACCATTCTTACTCTTACTTATCCTTATAGGAAATAGTGTGGTGGTTTAAATTTTTTTATGGTCATCATATATTCAAGAAATAGATTATATTTTACCATTCTTTCAGACACTTGACCAGAATTAACATATGTTTCCAACACTTTTGCAGTGGGCAGATTTATGTCGAACATATTTACAAGAGGCAACATGGCACTCCACAGGTTACAAACCAAAACTCCAAGAATATATCGACAATGCATGGATTTCAATATCAGCTCCTGTTATACTGACCCACGCATATTTTTTTGTGACGTATCCTATACACAATGAGGCTATTAGAAGCTTATACGGATATCACAACATAGTTCGATGCTCATCCATGATTCTAAGGCTTGCGAATGATCTCGGCACATCTCCGGTTTGTATTACGTGTATCATATTTTATTACATTAATTATATATTAACTCCACCAAATTAGGGGGTGTTCTTGTGTACAAATGTGGGGTAGTAGTTCAATACAAAATGATTTCATAGTTTAGGTAATAGAAATTCTTAAACCATACAATCATAACAAATTTTCTCATCTTTCCGTATGTATAATTTTTAATTTGAATTATTAGGATGAGATGAAAAGAGGTGATGTGCCAAAGGCGATCCAGTGTTACATGAATGAAACTGGTGCAAGTGTGGACAAGGCACAAGCGTATGTTAGGTTTCTAATACACGAGACATGGAAGGAGATGAATGAAGAACGAGTGTTGGCAAGTTGTGCATTCCAAAAAGAATTTGTCAAGGCTGCACTTGAACTTGGGAGAATGGCACAATATATGTACCAGTATGGAGACGGCCATGGAATGCACTTCCCTCAAATGGAAGATCGTATTTCGAGTTTGTTGTTCGAGCCTATGAAGTTGTAAATATAATTTTACTATTTCATTCATGTCTTTATGTTGCATTTCTCTCTGTCACCTCGTATTTACATCTTGTAATAGGAAAGAAAACAAAAATTCGTCTATTAAATTGTTTGATGCCAATTGAGAAAATTACATCTTTCATATTAAATTCATATTGATTTGTGGTTTATTTTTGTCATTATTTTTAAATTTTTTTTTTTTTATTTTTGGGTTTATGAATCTTCTAGGAATGGTTTATGTATTGTTTGATTTTTGCCAAAATAAAATGTTGTTAATATGTAAAACGGTTGGCTCAATTTTATTTTCAACTAAGATTTAGTTATCCTTTTTGCTAGTGGATCGATTCTATGTCTAACAAACGGATCAATTATGCTTGTTAAACAAGTCGTTAATATGTATTTAATTAAAATGGTGTTGCTTCTTTTTTATGAAATGCTAGTGTGCTATGCTTAATTATTGGTCATTGAAGCACGCGTTTATTTACAATATCTATAAATCTAAAGAAATAAGAGTATCTCAACAGATAAAGCTGCAAAAAAATCGTGATTTTCATTTCAATAATAATTTAAGAAAAAATTTCAATTTTTTTGCAAATGAAAGCGTGGGTTTCTAAGTTTTTTCAAATTGAGGGTGACATTATTTTTTAATCGGTTGAAGAATTAGCATTGAAGCGATATGTACCTCAATAACTTTCTTCTTATGAACCAATCTCTAGTACAAGCGCTGGGAAGATTTCCATGCATTAAAAATCTATCCATAGGTAGTTCAACCTTCAAACCAACCAAAAAAGCTCTCTATGAGAGTGCGTACGAGAGTTGTATACCAAAACGGCAATAGGTTTTCATACATTTACCTTGTAATAATATGGAACACGTTTAAAATACTTCTGATATCAACGAGTCTTTACCAAATCTTATAGGAGATATCTTCAAGATGCAAATGGGTCTCATTTTTTTAATCATAAGAATCTTCTTTCTATAGAAAGTCTTCATTAACCAGTGTTAGAATATCACTTGTGAGTTGTCCCACATCGTTCATATATGGAAAATAGACCCACCTTATAAGACTAATGGGCTACTCCTCCTTCCACCAATTGGTTTTGGGATGGAACCCCATTTGGGCTTTATATGGGCTTTTCCCTTCTTTCATGGTATCCTTCATGCTAGTGGGCCAGCACCCATTTTTCCCCAGTTTCTGTCATGGTTTTAGAGCTGGTTCTATCTTGGACCGTGTGATGACGTACCCATTGTTTATCCCCCACGTACCCGTTTATGGGAGCCTGTTTGTAGTAGGGCTTGGGGCACCCAGCCCAGTTGGGCTTGGGCTTTCGAAGGACTCACAAGTGAGGGGGCGTGTTAGAATATCACTTGTGAGTTGTCTCACATCGTTCATATATGAGAAATAGACCCACCTTATAAGACTAATGGGCTACTCCTCCTTCCACCAATTGGTTTTGGGATGGAACCCCATTTGGGCTTCATATGGGCTTTTCCCTTCTTTCATGGTGTCCTTCATGCTAGTGGGCCAACACCCATTTTCCCCCAGTTTCTGTCAACCAGGTTTCTGTGTTTGTACCAGGTCGATCAATGTCATTTTTCACCACCAGTGTGAATTGCCACGGTGGTCGTGCGCGACGCCTGCTGAGCTTGCTGGTGAATAGGTTGTTGGGCCACTCCTGCTGCGACAGCGTTGGCTATCATCCTCTCGAGCTCCTCTCTCGACATCGTGACCAACTGGTGGTCTCCCTGCTCTGTCTCAGTCCTAGCAACTGCAACATGAACCACCGATAACCTCCCTAAGCCTGTAGGATGAAGCGTCGGGATCATTGGTGTTTGAAGAGGTCCGGGGAAGCCTGATGGTGGGCTTGTTTAGAACAGACGTGTGCTAGGCCACACATCGTCGAAGGTTGTTTCAAGGTTTTTTCTAAGAATCTCGCTCGCCATGGATGAAGAAGCTCCGATGGTTTTTTAACGGATCCCCACAGACGACGCCAAATAGTACACAAAAGACCCTCGATCGGCTGGAAATCGGCCTGATATGAGCTTCTCGCCGGTAGAACATCCCTGAGACCTGCAAAAACTCTCACACTGGAGGGGTTTTTCGGTGAAGAGTCTTCGATGCTTAAGTTAGCACTTGTAGAAGATGAAATGCAATATGTATGTATGAGTGTAGAGAATGTCATGTAACAATGGACATATCTCACTCCCATATGTAGGGAGATGATGCCTTGTTGCCCAAACCTGCATGAGTGGGCTGCCCAGACTGTCCGTTCGTACTACCCAATATGCCCGAACTGCTCAATTCTGTTAGGCCACATAGCTCTCTATCCACCTGTGGTCCTTATCCTATTAATATTTATTCTTATTTGTTAGTCTTTCTTATTAGACCGCCTAATTGTGTGACTAGCTCAAGTCCTGTCGAGGTAAAATGTTGTGTGTACCGATATTAAGTGTTGTCCTCCTGGTCAATCATACGACTACTCATACCTTCAGGTCGAGTTTCCAACAGTCCATCCAAAGGCCCTAGCTCGACCTATCGTTGCTCCTATAAACCAATCATGTCTTTTTCGATTTGAAGACTCCTTGTTCTGCTAGCACCCGCCCTACGTTCGACCTTCCTGCGACTCAGTTCGACCAACTGGTTCGCTTGGCTAGTCGGCCAGTTTGTTGGGTTTGCTCTTCCTAGTCTGGTATCTCTATCAGTATTAATTCGGGATTCTTAAATAATTATTTTTGGATTTTAAGAGTTTTGGTATATTTAACTTGGGCTTCTTAAAACTCTTAAAAGTCTCGAGGTATTTATTTGATATTTCAAAAATCTTAATAAATCACGAGGTAGAAGTATTTAACTTATTTTGAGACTAGAATTTACTATGAATTTTTAAGATTTGTTGAGATTTTATAAGTAAAAACCATATAAATAATCTCATCTTCAACTTATGATAAACTGTCCTTATAAACGAAAGGAAAAAAAAGAATATGATAAAAATAATGAAAGGAAAATTATGAGCCTCTGAATATGTATTATTCCCCATTTGGCGATTGGCGGAAACCTTATATCCTCATCAGCACAAAAATACTGTAATATATCATCCTTATCCATCTTCTTATTCCTTGCGCCACCTCAATTGTTCCCCCATTTTTTATTCCAAGCTGACAATAAACAGTGTTAATTTCAACATTTCTCTTTCTGTTTTATCGTTAATTATACGATCCATTCACATATATTCAGCTAAATCTTTGTTTCTTGTTTTTCTATTTTATCATTTTTCGTATTGTATATATTCGTGTACTAGTAATAAGTTCATCAGTCACTGCCCAAAAGCACTCAGCAATGGCGTCGATGTGTTCTCCGACGTTTCAATCTCCGCGCACGGATTCGAATCATCATAATCTTGACCTCTCCAGTTCCAGATTTGCCTCTTCTAAATTTAGCAGAAGATCGTCACGATCGGGGGTTTCTTTTTCTAGGGTTCCTGAATCCGATTTCTGTTGCCGTTGCCTCAATAGTAGCGGCGGCGACGGCGTTGGCGGAGACAGCTCGGCCTCGGGAAACTCGTGGCGGTGGGATTTTGGCATCCAGGAAACTGTTAGGAATGCGATTGAGAAGATTGATGGTTACTTGAGTTTTTTTAGGGATCATGGAGTGGAGGTGAGTCAGGTGGTTCTGGATGATGGTGAGGAGGAAGAGGATGAATGGGATTGGGATAAGTGGAGGCGACATTTCGTGGAGGTCGATGAGCAGGAGCGCATTGTCTCAATTTTGAAGGTGGATCTGCCTTTGTTTGATTTTGCGAAACATTTGTCAGTGCGATGTTGGAAGTTTCGAGCGTTGCTTTGTTTTAGCTCAGAATTTGTTGATACTGTGTTAAAGTTGCTATCGTTTGATTGCTCCATTGCGCACAAAATTATCTTTTTTTCTTTTTTCATCTCTAGTGAGGAGAGAGATGCGGCTAATTGGCTGTGGGGGAATTCATCTCTACTATCCTTTTCTGAAATTTTGGGTTCTTGCTAACTAAATGCTCTTGATTTGTCTGATTAGCTACGCTTAGGGGTTGCTTGGTATATAGAGATTAATGGGAATGGATTTGAAAATAATAATGATAGGGAACGGTAATGAAAGTATTGATTATAGTTGTATGGTTGGTTAGTTATAAGGATTATCATTAATACCAAAGTTGGGGTATATGGAGCAAAATCGCCTATATTTCTATCGAATCCGTATCCCCAACTAAAACCCTCTACAAAACACTAATGGTCAAATTTACTGATGTGGTTTCTCTTAATTCTCAACAGTCTCAGCTGGCAAGTGCAGTCAAGAGAGAGGATTATGAAGATGCTGCCAGGATTAAGGTTGCAATTGCAGCTGCTGCTACAAATGATACTGTTGGCAGAGTGATGTCCCATCTCAAGGTAGCAATTCTCTCTTGCCATTGACAAATATAAATGTTTTTATTACTCTCTCTCTCTCTCTCTCTCTCTCTTTGTGTGTGTGTGTGTGCGCGCGCACGCCCGTGTGTGCGTGTTTGTGTTTGTGCGTGCGCGTGCGTGTGTGTGTGGATGCTCTCTTCGACTCTTCCTGTTATGACTGTTGATGTATACCTATAATTTAGCTTATCTGATATTCTACAATCCAAGTGCAGAAGCTTGTGGAGGAAGAACGTTATGGAGATGCAGCTCTTATACGTGACTACGCTGGTGCTGGATTGGTGAGTTAGCCTAATGTTTTATGAATGGCCTGTGTTTGTAAATACACGAGTATTTGGCAGTTTTACTAAATTATAATCACCCCCACCCACTTAGGCACCTAAGAAAGTGAAAATTATTGGGTGCAAAACATTTTGTTGCTTTCTTATTCTAGATTCTGATGTTTGTTCTATGGACCTGCTATTCAGGTTGGATGGTGGGCTGGAATTTCAGAAGATGCTGATGATCCTTATGGTCGTATTATTCGTATAAGCGCTGAGTATGGGCGATATATAGCTAGAAGTTACAGTCCTAGGTATATTGTGCTATTTACATAATTACATTACATTCCCTGTCCACAAATATAGGCATGCTTATTCACATAGTTTTATAATACATCAGCAGTAGCAAAAATGAAATTTATGAGTACTTATCTAATATAACCTGTTAATAACTTTTGCATATTTATGATTCCATTTCGTTGATAGCCATCACAATTGATTGCAGTGCCTCTGTTTTTCATTTCTTGACAGGCAGCTTGCCGCAACCTCAGATGGTGCACCCCTATTCGAGATTTATCTTACAAACAGCAAAAAGGGTGGTTATAAGCAACAGGTATCATCCTTAATCTTGATGCTATTAACTTAATATAGTGAATAGACATAGTTGCTTTGACGCCATCCTTTTTCTTTTTTTTTCCTGCTTCATTTTGCTTCCTCGATTACTTATGTACAGTTATTAGGAGTGAGCATATTTTCATCATTCATTAGAACACCTGGTTGACTATTCGTAATCACTAAAATATAAAATTTTATGAATCACTTGATGTAGGCCGTTTACTTAAAACGCAAAGATTCTCCCCAAGATCTCCATTTTCCATTCTCAAAGCCTACCGCAAGTTCCAGAAGCCGGGACGCTCGTGATGCGGGGGACAACAACAAAAGCAAGCTCTTTGAAATAAGCTCCGAGGATACAGACAGTGAAGACATGGATGATGATTTCAGTTTCGATAATATCTTACATGACATGATTCCTGGTGTGAAGGTGAAGGTTGTGAAGATAACATCTCCCGAGAAGCTTGACATGGATATGATATCTAATGTGATCAAGCAGATAACAGATGATGACGAGGAAGTACAAGATTTCGACTTTGAAGATCTGGATTCTGATGATGAAACTAAAAACGAAAATTCTGATGATGATCACAATGATGGCATTGAAGTGGATTCTGCTACTGGATTAACAGATGGCAGTGAGCAAAATCAGATTTCAGTTGGAGTTGTCATTGATGGGTTCGTCACGAAAATTTCGCATGGCCCTGATGTTAAGGAATTACTCCGTGTTCCTGCTAGACTGGAGAAAAAGGATCGGGCATCATTTACGTTTACTGTAGAGGAGGATGATAGTGAGAGTCTCTCACAGTTTAGGCAGAACAAAAGAGCTAATAAGTCTCGAACCCTACGTAGCATTGACAATGTTATGCTTAATCTCATGAAGTCCATTGCCAAAAAGAAAATCTCAATGAAGGTTTGTGTAAATTTTTTTATTAGTTCGGTGGTTTCGTTGAGAGTCGTTAAAAAATTTTACGCAAAATGTGGCAGGTTCTTAAAGATGTTAGTGACTTGTTAGATCATACGATCAGTCAAGCTCGTAACCGGCAGCCTCTATCTGGGTCAACCACGTTTCACCGCATTGAAATATCATCATCTTCGGATCCACTGAATGGTATCAATTAATTAATTAATTAATTATTATTATTACTTTTAAGTTTTTGGTTGGTGTTTGTGTGCTGTTTCATGCTGTTACAGAAAGTGTGTTCATTATTCAGGACTGTATATTGGTGCACACGGGTTTTACACTTCGGAAGTTATTCAAATGAAGCGTAGATTTGGTCAGTGGAAAGATGATGGAAGCAGAAAGAAACCATCAAAAATCGAATTTTACGAGTATGTTGAAGCTGTAAAATTAACTGGTGATGCTTATGTTCCTGCTGGTCAGGTAATTTAATGATCATATAATATCTGCTTATGCTGGTAGTCCACCTAATATTATTTCCTTGTCTTCAATATATCTGCATAACATGTTAATGTAATTCAAATTTAATCAAATTGTTACATCAACTACTATTGTAGGTTGCATTTCGAGCAAAAGTTGGAAAAAGATATCAACTTCCACATAAAGGGATCATTCCCGAAGAGTTTGGGGTGGTATGTTAATCTCTTACACTTAGTTTACCTATCAACAAATTTCAGTACTAATACTCTTATATCTTATTTCATCATATTTGCAGATTGCTCGATATAGAGGACAGGGAAGATTAGCTGATCCTGGATTTCAAAATCCTCGATGGGTTGATGGTGAACTTGTGATTTTGGATGGGAAGGTTCAATATTTTCCAGAACGATTTGATTTGATTTTATTTTATTTTATTTGCTGTGTGTTTTTACACTTTCCCAACTGATTGCACGCGTTTTGTCCACAAATTTCTGCAGTACATTAAAGGAGGCCCAGTTGTTGGATTCGTCTATTGGGCTCCAGAATTTCAATACTTGGTATTCTTCAATCAACTAAGGCTGCTGGATTGAGCAAATTTCAGATCTTCTTTGTTGCCATTTTTTCGGATCTTCTTCTGTTTTTTCGCCTAATCCTTTGGGAGGCTGGATGTGCTAGCAGCAGTTGAGGCCAAGTTCTTATGTGAGTTGTGACTCGGTCTTTACATCAGCACAATGTATGACTAGAAACTCTGTGTAAGTAACCTCCAATTTTTCAATTTTTTTTTTTTAAGTTGTAATAGTTACTGTATGACAGGCTCATGCAACACATACTACTTAGTCTGTTACGGAGTTGCTTTTTCCTCTGCGGAATGTATATATCATCTGCTGTATTGTGTTTCGACTTTAGATTTTGTTGTTGGATTTTTCCTCAGAATAATAGAACTTCATTAGCCTTTGTAGATACGAAAACTAAATTGAGCTAATGCACATTAATTTTGCAGTGTGTCATTTTCATGTTTATTTGCAAATCTCAAGTGAGTCATAAATCGAGCTAATGCGAAAAATCTTCTGTTTGCATATCAATCTGCATAATGCATTTAGACATAATACTTGAAACAGATGAAGTGAAATAAAACAGAGTCCTCTGTTTTATATAATGCCTAAAAGTGGCTACACAACTTTAGATTTTAGTTTATGATTCTTTTTTATAAAGAGACAGACGGAGATTGTCCTGGATATGAGATGAATGACGTATCACAATAACTTCACCCCATGTTTTGAAATAAGTAAATAAGTGTAAATTGCAATTTCCATCCATTATGTTTCCGATCCTTAGAGCATCTCCATAGCAGTGTGAAAGATCATTATTTTTAACACATGTCAATTAATGATTGTAATGTTAATCCACATTGGAATAATATTAAAAGACTAGAAATTTGAATGAAACTAGTATCTCCAATGCATCAATTTGATAAGAAGTTAAATGTATAGGTGGACCAATTAAATAATTCATTGAAACAAGAAAAATAAAAAATTAAAATAAATATAAAGTAAATTGATGAGTCATCATGTTTAACATGGTGTAAATATTAGAAAGTGTGCTCAACATTGTCAACATTAAATGACATCCACCTCATCATGAAAAAGTTCATGACAAGATGCATTGGAGAAAAAAATAGTAACACACTTTCAAAAATTGATGATATGGATGACTTTTTATAATATCAAAATTGCTCTTAGAAATTTGGAGCACACATATCATCCATTTTCCCAAAATTGATAACTTTGTGTGTTTAACTAATTAACGGGATATGTAATCCGCACTGGCGAATCTGGATTAGTGAATCCTGATTAGGAAAGTAAATTGAGCTATCTGCATTCTGCCACCGTGAATCAAGATTAGAGACATAATCTTTCCATGTTTGGCTGTTTGTTACCTGATGGATCATTTACGAAGTTATCAATTATCGACGACAAAATGTAATCCACACAATTATCGACGACAAAATTATTATATTTTTCTAATTAACTCATGCGCATCATTTACGAAGCATTTACGATCGATGATGGATTTAGATGGTCAGCAATATATTGAAACATTTAGCAGATAGAAATCAATTCTAGCAACTCAGATTGGAAATGGGGAACTCAATTTTTTGCAGATGAATAAAATGTATATAGTACTTGTTGAGAAATGAAAACAGTGAACACAAAGGTAAGAACACTTCTTAGTAAAAACCTTCATTTGTATTGCCCATCAAAAAGGGTGTTAACTTTTGGAAGTAGAAATACATCACACAGTGACATAAATCATGCAACAAATATTTTTTCACTAATTCTCAGCAAGACACTTAATATTTTTTTCACGAATTTTTAGCTCTTTACAGACACCTCATCAGTCGTTGCTGCTTCTGGTTTGAAGATAATTTCTACATTATCATGAACTCCTTGCAACAGTAATTCACCTTCATAAGTTAGGATTTTACGTTTTTCCAATCAAAAATTAGAATCAGCACAAAATTATCGTACGAAACGGCCTAACAATTAGATGAACTGACATGTCACACCTTTTTAACAAAAAAAAAAAATGCATACTTATGCTATGAAATGTCGTACTATTGTTTACGTTGATTTTTTTAGAGTACGCGTTTCAATTCGAAAGTATGTATAATTGTTGAAAAAATTATGGTTGCCTAGTCGTACATACTAATATTTTAAAAAATCAATTTGCTAATCCTATCAGTCATCACTCTCAATCACACCAAAAAAAATTGGGGAAATCTAAATAAAATGCACTTTCTGACCTAAGAAACAGTTGCACAACACTTTAATTTCCTCAGCAAGCATTATATTCTCGGATCAGAAAAAAGCTAGGAGCAAGGGTAAAACTTTATTCTAGAAAAGGATCGTTGGTTTCAGTTGAAGAAAACTCATGAAGCAACAAGAGAATAATCGGACATAACACCGTCGACTTGCTCAGAAATGAAAGTTGAATCAAATCAAAGACTNGAAATGGGGTCGAGAATGCTGAATGCGAGAAGGTGTGACCTTGTAGGAGCCATCTGGTTGGGCTTGGCCGAGACGGCGGATCTCTTCCTTGAGTCGCCCAACTTCTTCTTCAACGTTCATGCTTTCTGCTGATGCGATTTCTTTTTCTATCTTGTTTCGGCAGATTTTTTTATTTTATTTTATTTTTGTAGCGGATTAGAGATATTAAAAGAGATATTAAAAGTGCGGATTTTATTATATTTGGGGGTGTATTTAATTAGGATTTTTAAGGACTTTTTAAGACTTTAGAAATCCTGGTGTATTCAATTTAGATTTGTTAAAACTTTTTAAAACTTTTAAAAATCCTGGGATATTCAATTGGGATTTTCAAAAGTCTTACAAAATCCTGAGGTATTTAATTTTTTTGACACTAGGATTTATTAAGACTTTTTAAGATTTTGTGGGATTTCTAAACAAAAAAACCTTATATGAAATCTCACTTCAAATCCTACCTCCGGACTTGAGATTTCATAGAATTCTTCCAAAATCTGAAAATCCTAGAAAGTCTCAAATCTCGAAAAGTCTTAAAATGTCACTTAAATTCCGAATTGAATACATTAGAGCATCACCAATGAAGATTGTGTAGTATGACATGGAGAAAGGGAATTAAAAAATTTGTCTTCAATGGTTAGTGTTAATTGTGGTGTCATTTGTGATGTGTAAAATTGTAATTGGTTGGAGAAGAGAGATAAATTGAAAAAATAATACAATATATAATAGAAGTTGTTTAGAAGTACTTCTACATTTAGAAAACCTTCCAGACATTTTTATGCCACGTCAGATTTTTTATGCCATGTGGCAATAATGTAAAGCAGTGGAAATGGCATTGGAGATGCTCTTAGGATAAGACGCTACAATGGCATTTGAACAAATAAAATTGTATAATAAAGTTAATAAATAAATTTACAACAAATAATGACTAGCGGATACAGCGATAACTATTTAAACTACACAGATTTTTTCCTCAAATTGTCAAAATAATTATTTTAATTATATTTATAAAATTATATATGTGTAACACAAATATTATTTATAACTTTGCTAGGCGTCTTAATGAGGATAAAGGGGTATCTAATGATGATGAGGACGAGATCAAGATAAGGATTAAAGTTCGGGCAGCTAGGCGGTTACGGACAAGTTGACCGGGCAATAGAGCAGCTCGGGTAGCAAAATCTTAGGCACCAAAGTACTCTCCTATAAAAGGGAATTGAGGTAGCCTTGAAATTCTCTCTACACTTTTTACATATTCTATACAATTCTCTACATACATAGCACATTGCCATTTTCTTCTCTGTACTGATTTGAGTGTCGAAGTGGTCACACCAAGAACCTTCCTGGCACTTGTTTTGCAGATAGTTGGGGACTCAAGGACGATCAAAGCTTCACATCAGATGGTTCAACCTAGAACCAGGTCTCCGACACATCATTTGACGCTGTTTGTGGGAAGCTTTGTAAGATTTAATAGCTCTCTCACTAGATTTCGATCAACTGATACAGCTGACAGAGAAGTAGTACAAGGTAACTTATCGGAGGATTTCAGGCAATAATTGAATTGTTTTTTAATTAAAATAATAAATAACAAATTAGAACAGACATATAAATAGGATATCTAAATCTGAAAACTGAAAAGGAAAACAATTAATATTTAATATAAAAATTAAAATAGTAAACATGTAAGTGTGGGTAAAAATTAAAAGCTGATCTATATTAGAACTGCTTGGTAATATATAAATAGAATATTCATAATTGAAATCTTATTTAGATCCATCATTATACACTATAAAATTAATAATAAAAATATATGCAATTATACACCATACATAAAAGAAATAAAGAGTTACATATTAATTAAACCGGTTCGACCAGTTTGATCATTGGTCCGACTAGTAATCCATTGAACATCTACAATGCATTGGGTCTAGCTTTGCCTTTGTGCCATGTGAATTAACTTAAGTTTTGGATGACATTGATAACTATGTAATATTAATAAATTTCACTCCAAGGCAAAGAGACTAAGTCTCTATTGAATTTAAAAAAGAATTAAAGGTAGTCCGAGTCTCTTTTTCTTGTTGTCATATCAGCACGACTCAGTCTATTTGCACTTGTATTAAAAAATATATTTTTATAGACTGAGTTTATTTCCTAAATGAAATATAATTTTTTTTTATTGAACTCAAAACATTGTGAATGCTCTCAATGAACCGGTAGTTTTTTTCTTTTTCCTTATCAAATTGCTCAAATATACTACCTCCTATTCTTTTTAAATGTCATTTTAGCTATATCAACTACTAGTACGAATCCCGTGCATAAGAGATATTCATTAGTATTTATAAATTAAAAATAATTATTAGATAATATT
Source organism: Striga asiatica (assembly GCA_008636005.1). NCBI lineage: Eukaryota > Viridiplantae > Streptophyta > Magnoliopsida > Lamiales > Orobanchaceae > Striga > Striga asiatica. Next base: position 21,442 of record BKCP01006294.1, read on the forward strand.
TATAAATTAAAAATATTGAATCAATATGTAATACATTTACCTATATTAATTTATTGAATATGTTATATGAATTTTATATCGTGAAAAATTACATAAAACATGTCAATTTAATTAGTATACAACCCGTATGGTGCACGTAACTGATAATAAATTACATTATATTTATTTCAAAATAAGTGTCATTTTAAAATATTTATTCAAAAATTCGATTGGACTACAATGTGATTCCATAAAATAATTCTTTTGGTAAAATTTTATCATATATTTAAAAATCTATGTGAATAATAAGTACAATCATAAAACTTATAGTGTTCATTAATTAAAATGAATTTAATTTTGTATAAACTATCAAAATAAAAAAATTCAAGTTGTTGAGTAATTTATTAAACTATAATTAATTGACTATTTCATTTATGCCTAAGTTAATATTGACATGTAAGTTATGAATAATTATTTATTTGACTTTTAAAGTTGTGAACCTAACAAATATTTTATGTGGACCACAATCCATCTAATTAATTGACATTTGTCAAAATTTATATAATAACAACATTTATGCAGTGGAGATGCTAAAAGCTTAGCCATTTCAAAATCTTTTTAGATTAATATTTTAGTTATCCACAGATTTATCAAATAGGTGTTTGGTGAAGATTTATCAAAATCTTTTTAGATTAGTAGTTAGTTATGCACAGATTCCATCATGAGTTTCCACATATTATTGTTCCAATATGATCTCTACACCATTAATTTTGAATTCAAATGTGATCTTTATTTTTTTTTTTAAAATATTCATCTCCATCTCCATTAATGAGGGTTATTATTGACTAAAAAAGTTAAAACATTCATCTCTATTTTCATTAATGAGGGTTGTTATTGACAAAAAAATTATTTTTAATTAGTGTGCAACTTTCTAAAACGACACTTATTATGAATAGGAGGCGTATCTATTTATCAAAAAGTGCTCAATCTGCCAATATTTCAATTAGCATATAAATAATAATAATGTAAAAGTAAAAGCGGAAGCTGTGAAAATTACATACATCGGTTGACTCAGCCGAGTCTCGAAACTCTCTCCCATGTACGGGCCACCGCACGCCTCCATGAATAACCCCACCGCCGACCACCGCCTCCACCGCCAGGGTACAACTCGTATCGACGAAGACGATGAGGACGACGTCTTCCAGTGCTCTAATGGGGACGAGTCCGTGGAAAACCCTTCATCCCAGATCGGGTGCGACCCGGCGAACAACTCCCACTCGCCGCACGCGCTGGCCACCATAGAGGCGCCAGTGGAGGCGAGTGGCCCCCACGGTCTCTACAACCCGGACATGGATCCGGCGGCGCCGCCAGACGCCGGGGAGGGTGGGGCCGACCAGCTCACCCTGTCGTTTCAGGGGGAAGTTTATGTTTTCGACTCGGTTTCCCCGGAAAAGGTTACAATTTCAATCTTCGTTTTGAGATGGGTTTCATCTATTTTCCTTCAATTGGTGGTATTTTTTGTTTACTTTTGCCAGTGAAGGGTTGTTATCTTTGCGATTTTTGTGCGTTTTCCTTTTGGGCTTTCCTTCAGTCAATGTTTTTATCTGTTTTCTGCACACTTAATATTGGTTTAACTGGCGATGAGTATGAATCAAAGTTAATTATCTTTGTTGATTCTGCAGAAATTTATCATTTTTGTGCTGTTTGTTTTTGGGGGCTACATTGCAAGGGTTAGGAGTAATAAATGCTCTATATAACATATTCTTGTGTGAGGCGGTCTAACCGTTAGGCGGTTCGAACCATCATACATTTGTTGCAAAAATGCATACTTATGTTATGCAATGTCATCTTTGTGTTGGCATATCCAGTTGAAGCCTTACTATTGTTCTATTCATTCATATCTCAGGTCCAGGCAGTTTTGTTACTATTGGGCGGATATGAAGTACCCGCAGGTATCCCTACTCCTGGGATGACTCCTCAAAATCCTAGGGTATGCTCCAAATAGCTATGTCCTCAATAGCTAGTAATTTCTCTCGGCATTAGCTTTGAGTTTTCTATTGTCTTTGTTTGCCTGTGCAGAATATGGGCGATTTTCCTGCGAGGTCGAGCCATCCACAGCGTGCTGCCTCTTTGAACCGGTTTAGAGAAAAGAGGAAAGAGCGATGTTTCGAGAAAAAGATCCGATATACCGTTCGCAAGGAAGTTGCTCTCAGGTAGTAAAGAAGACTTGACACGAATAGTTTATTGAGAAATTCACAGAAGTGCAACCTTTTTCACTTTGTGTTGGCAAAAATGCCACCCTTGGGCGTAATATTGTTTTTGATCGTGAAAAATGAAGGAGGCAGTTTCAGCTAATACAAATTGAAAAAAGTGGCATTTTCGCTAATTCCCTAATTAGTTAATGCCCTACAGTCTCTGACGTGATGTGAGACTTCTCAATACTTGGGCTGTATCTCTAATAATGGTTGAGAAAGTTGATGTCAAACATTATTGGTGATAACAGGACAGCTCTGAAGGATGCTAAAACAAAGCTAAATATACTACCATTCAAGTTTTTATGTCAAAGTATTTATTCATGTACCATGATATTGGATATATATAAAGATAGGCTTCTTGCTTGTGGTTTTTTCTTCTCTCAGTACTTGTGTAGTCTTTTCCCATGGACTGTCCAGATTGTGAGGTTTTGTCTGCTGAGTTGTTTTTAACTGTTTTTTATATCTCGTCCCTTTTTATGACAAGTCCATATTGGCACCTATTGTTTCACTTGCCTATCCTAAAATTTGATTTTTATCTCACACATTTGCAATCTGCCAGGATGCAGCGTAAGAAAGGGCAGTTCACATCGTCCAAGTCAGTTGGTGAAGAAACAGGTTCATCTGCTGATTGGAATGGAACTTCGGGCTCAGAAGAGCAAGAGACCTTGTGAGTGCTGATATTTTTTATGGTTCTTTAGTTCTGTTAATTTTTCTTCATGCTTCTTGCTTTGGGCTAGAAAATTTAAAATTTGAAATGAACTTGGATTTTGAGCCACAGAGGTGACTTTTTAGTGTAGCCTTTGGCCCTTCATTACTTGCTAGAAATAATGCTAATTTTGCAAAGCTTTCAACAGGTGCCGGCATTGTGGGACTAGCTCAAAATCCACTCCTATGATGCGACGTGGGCCAGATGGCCCACGAACTCTGTGCAATGCTTGTGGTCTCAAATGGGCCAACAAGGTGTGTGTATGAGAATCATTAACATGGTGTAACTTGTTAATTTTGTCTATGGTGGCTGTGAGTTTTATATTTCCTTTTCTTACTGTTCTGTGCAATTGTTGCCAATCTTTTGAAAATTTACTGTCATTGCGTATGCACACTTTCATTTTCTTTTGGCTTGGAGTTGCTGTTTTTACATAAATAAGCTTGCTGACTGAAAGTCTTGCTTACTACTGATTTATTTTATACTAGAGATGAAATTATCTCGTCAATTGTCATCCTAGGAGCTTTCTTAATGCCTTAGTCTCCTGCCATTTCTGATAAAAAGTTTTCTTGTTCTAATCTAATATTTAGTCATTATATTTTCTTCCAAGAACAGGTTCCCAATCCCTTTTAAGCCTTTTGTATTGCACATTCATATGTATCTAAATCTTTCAATATATTTGGATCCTATCTTTCTTATTTTTCACAATTTGCATAAATATCAATATGGGTCGGGTCTATTTACCTACACCCAAGAAAATGATCATCCACCTTGAGGCGAACAATCACATTTTCACAGTTTTTGAAGATAGTCCCTTTACACACTAGTCCTTTTTTTACTGATATGAACATAGCAAGTTCCAATTTGGGAAATTATTCCTCAGGGGGTCTGATGTTTTCACAAGTATTATCGCTCTCTTAATCAACTCAAAATGTTGCAGGGAGTCCTGAGAGACCTTCCGAAAGTTCCCATCATTGGCGTGCAACAACATGCTATGAAGGCAGGTTTTTCACATATTTAAAAANAGAAAGATTACACAACCCACCCCTGAGCTTCTGCCTAAATCCTAATCATGAAAAGTGCAATCTGGAAAAGATTATCAAATATGTTTAAGTGGATATTTATTATATTTTTCAAAGGATAACTGATAACACTTGTTAAAAAGAGGTTCTGGAATTTGCATGTACCTGTTAATTTTACACTCTTTTTCTCTATCGATCAGCAGCTTGAGCGTGAAGCAAATGGAATAGATAGAGTCTTGCCACCAGCCAACATGATAACATCTTCCAGTGGAGACAACTGATTTATTTCACCTGCTCGGCAGTTAAAAATAAGAACTTGCCAGCCTACCTTCTCTTTAGCCATTAAGCATTAAGAGTAAGCTGTAAATATATTTTCCGTACTGGGTTTTGTCGGGTATATGTGGATCACATACACTACTCATCCTTGTGTATTCTTGGTTTTTCGTATTTTCCCAATATATGTTGGAATTGGGTTTTGCAGATTTGGCGTTTCATATATTTAATGTTAATAGGAAAGCTGCATATGTTCTTCATTTGTCTCTGGTTTTATGTGCAGGAGCTTTACTAATATTGCTTGTGCTCTCTCTCTCTAGGCACATTTGTAGTTTAGATGAAAATGGAGCTTATTTTGAATAATCTTATAATTAGCTCGTAACATGAGCTTAAGCATCGAATTTATAGTACATCGTGTATGTATCTTTATTCTTTACTAACCTGGTGTTAACTCTTGCATAAAAATGCATCAAGTAATAAAATGATGGTAAAATTGTGCCGTCATTGCAGAGATGAGTTGAACGCAATTTAAAAATAAAATGTAATCATTATTTAATATTTTTACCATAATTTTAACTACTAATTAATATAATTAGTATTTTAGTATTTTCATATCATATCTAACTTTGATCGTATTTTTTTTCTTTCATATACAATACACTCACATTTTTTCTTTTCAGAAAATATATTCGTTTTTTAATTTTTGATTCCCGGTTTTGGGATTGAGATATAATTTTTCCAAAAAGTCTTATACCAAGAACCAAGTATTTACCTACCCTACAAAAACAGAGAAATAAATAAATATTAATCCATCATATGATGTCGTTTTATTTTGTAAAATACAGCATGAGCATACAGTGAAGAAAATGCTGAAATAGTTCTATTGTGGGGGCAAAACTGCAAATTGAATCCATGAGAATTCTCCTTTCTCTCTTCTCGGCGATTTCAACCTAATCCCCTTACTTCCTCACAGTAACTTTCCGATTTGCGCCGCTTAGCCTTCCTCGGCGACGGAGAGGCTCGGGTCAGTGGTCTCCCTTGACTGCCCGGCCCGTCCTTGACGTCGCGCATCCCCACCGTTGCTGCAACTGTTAGCGATGGACTTTTCGCCCTCGGTCGTCGGCGAGTTCGCGATTGTGGTGGTGCGCCCTCGATCTGAGTCCCGTAGCTTCCCCTCGCCAGCGGGTCATAGATTAGAGTGGTTTTGCCCCTTGATCTTCTTCTTGTCTGCGATTGGTGGTCTCCCAGTCATCTCTGCAGTTTCTGGTGGGGCTTCCAGTGGTTGCGGGGGTCTAGTCGCCGACAGTCTGCGGTGGGGTTGGGTGGAGCGCGGGTCTGCGGGCGGGGCGAGACTTTGGCGGCTGCGACACCCTGTGTCGGGGAAGCCAGGGTTGTGGGACCGGGCCGCTCTCACCTCCGGTCCTCTGGTGTTGGGGACGGGTGGGGTCCGGAGCACCCGAGCTCGGCTAGTGGTGTTAGACGAATTAGAGCTGTGATGGTGCGAGGAGTTGGTGCCGTCGTTCTCTCGGTTGGAGGTGGGTCGTTTCGGGGTTTGGTTTGGGGCTCGGGCTCGACTTCTGTATAGGCAGTTTCGCAGTTTCGGTAGTGGTGCTTAAGCCTTGGGAGCTTCCTTGGATCGATTGTTATCTGCTGGTTGGACCTGTTTGTTTATTGGGGAATGTTGTGAATTTTGGTTTTTGTTTTTTGTTTTCTGTTGTTTTTTGACGTCTGTGTTTGTGTTGTGTAGGTCTGTGTTTTCGGTTTGGGCCATTGGCCTCTGTGTGTCCAAGTGTCAACTTATTATTCTGTTGGGATTTTTTTTAGTAGTTTCCGTTTTTATTTGTGTAGTTGGTTTAGTTTAGTTGCAAGTGTTGTTATTCTAGATTTGCTAATGTCGGGATTCTAGACGGTCTTCTGACATGTCCTCCACTTTTTCGGCTGTTGATTATTCCATTCAGCTAGGGGTTGTGTATTTGCACATTTGTGTTATTTTGATTTATAATATCGTTTCGGGAAAAAAAATCCATGAGAATTTAAATATTTGTTGAAACATCCAACATTCACATATTTCGGCCGTCACAGATGATGACGAAATCGTTCTTGCTTGTGCAAGACATTTTCTGGAAAGTTGATCCAAAATTAATAGAATTGTCTCCAATGATGTCCATATAACTTGAATTTAATATCCAGACATCACATGCAATTTTTTAACTTCATATGCCTAATGGTAGCTGCAGGACTAAACATTGCAATTAAAACTTGGACTGTAACTAGACTTGTAAACGAGTCGAGACAAGATCGAGCTCTTAATACTTGAGCTCGGGCTCGAGAAAGTCAAGTCAAGTCAAACTGAAGCTTTAACAAGCCGAACTACGCTAATTATTCTAGAATTACATAATATTTTCTATTTCTCAAGCTTAAAAAGCCTTAATGAGTCGAACCAAGCAGATGAGCAATGTGCTTTAACCATAACTAGACAATGTTGGGCTTTATAAGCATATATCTGGCTACGAATATCCATCACAAGTCATGGACAAACCGCTTAAGATGCAACGAAGATACATCACAAGTCCTCAGTACAAATGGTCATAACAAGTTGTGTGTATGAGAGAGAGAGAGAGAGAGAGAGAAAGAGAGAGAGAGAGAGAGAGAGGGAGAGAGAGAGTGTGTAATATCCCACATCGGTTGTTAAGGAGAACGAAACATGCCTTATAAGAGGGTGTGGATACCTTAACTTGTAGGACGCGTTTTGGTGAGCTAGCTCCCAAAGGCAAAACCGTGCGGGTAAGCGGGCCCAAAGCGGACAATATTCTACAACGGGTGAGCTGGGCTGTTACAGATGGTATCAGAGCCAGTATCCGGACTGGTGTACCAGCGAGGACGCAGGGCCCCCAAGGGGGGTGGATTGTAATATCCCACATCGGTTGTTAAGGAGAACGAAACATGCCTTATAAGAGGGTGTGGATTCCTTAACTTGTAGGACGCGTTTTGGTGAGCTAACTCCCAAAGACAAAACCGTGCGGGTGAGCGGGCCCAAAACGGACAATATTCTACACCGGGTGAGGTGGGCTGTTACAGAGAGAGAGTGAGAGAGAGAGAGAGAGAGAGAGAGAGAGAGAGAGAGAGAGAGAGAGAGAGAGAGAGAGAGAGAGAGAGAGAGAGAGAGAGAGAGAGAGAGAGAGAGAGAGAGAGAGAGAGAGAGAGAGAGAGAGAGAGAGAGAGAGAGAGAGAGAGAGAGAGAGAGAGAGAGAGAGAGAGAGAGAGAGAGAGAGAGAGAGAGAGAGAGAGAGAGAGAGAGAGAGAGAGAGAGAGAGAGAGAGAGAGAGAGAGAGAGAGAGAGAGAGAGAGAGAGAGAGAGAGAGAGAGAGAGAGAGAGAGAGAGAGAGAGAGAGAGAGAGAGAGAGAGAGAGAGAGAGAGAGAGAGAGAGAGAGAGAGAGAGAGAGAGAGAGAGAGAGAGAGAGAGAGAGAGAGAGAGAGAGAGAGAGAGAGAGAGAGAGAGAGAGAGAGAGAGAGAGAGAGAGAGAGAGAGAGAGAGAGAGAGAGAGAGAGAGAGAGAGAGAGAGAGAGAGAGAGAGAGAGAGAGAGAGAGAGAGAGAGAGAGAGAGAGAGAGAGAGAGAGAGAGAGAGAGACAGGTTGGTTACGAGAATGTCAACATTTAAATTGTGGTGGGCCCAGTAATGTGGTGGATTGTTTGTATGTGACTAAATATCCATAATACCCTTAATGATGATATAATTTTGCCTTTTTTTTCAGCAATTATATCATCCGATCTAATGGTTACAATTCATTCTTATTTCTTTCATTGAGCAACATTCTCACATGATATATATATATATATATATATATATGTGTGTGTGTATATGAATTATATAAGGAATTTTACCGTGTAGTTCGAATTTGGGTTCCAAATTTAAAAGTCAAATGAGTAATTCTTCATAACTTACGGATCAATATTTTAAATTGGACCTAAATGAAAAAGTCAATTATTTATCGTTTAATAATTACTCATCTACTTAAATGTTTTGATTTGGATAGCTTGTACAAAAATAAATTCAGTTAATTAATAAAACAATATAATTTTTATAATTATACTTATTATTCACATAAATTTTTAAATATATGATAAAGTTTTACCAAAATAATTATTTTATGGAATCACATTGTAGTCAAATTGAATTTCTGAATAATAATTTTAAAATGACACTTATTTTAAAATGAATATAATGTAATTTACAATAATTACGTGTACCGTACCGGTTGCGTACTAATTTTAAAGTGACATGTTTTATGTAATTTTGACAATATAAATTTCATATAATATTTTAAGTTCGATTTAGACCTTGCCAAGCTACATGAAACAGATTTCCGGAAGTCCACAGAAAAATGATTGCTAATTGCCCGAAGTGAGAAGCAAAAATTAATATATTAAATTGTATTACATATTAATTTTATATTTTAATTTAAAATATTATTTAATTAGTATTTTTTATTTATAAATATCGTTGAATTTCTCTTAACCGTGTATCACACGGAATTCGTACTACTTAAAATTTAAAACCAATAGAACAAACGAAATGCTTTATCACAAGGCTAATTTTGTCAAACAACGAAATCAATTTTGACCTGGCGAAATGACATTCCGTAGCTTCCTCTCCAAGAAATCAGAAACATCTAGAAGGTAGGTGACGGCCGCATCACAATACATAAAGAGCTTTCGTTCCATTTGGAGCCACAAAACCGTATACAATTAATTTCCCTTCCAATTACTTCTAAGGTTTACGACGTCGTTTCTCGATACTCAGAGAAATCAATGGGTCGCCGAAGCTCCGGTGGTGAGTTTTCCCATTAGTTTTTTTTTTATTATTATTATTTTTTTTCCCGATCTGTGGCTGTTAACAAGGTTTTGTATCGCGTTTGTTTCAAATATTGCGAGTGGATTTTTGTGCTCGAGCTGTTGTTATGCATGCCTGTAATTCATACGTTTCCTTGTTTTAAGTGATGTGTTTCTATTCATGTTGGAGTAAAATGCTTCTGATTTGCTTGATGTCCATACTTGATTGATAATTAGGGGAATGAATTGGTCAATCGTTTAGGCTAATTTGGTCCTTAGTCTGTGTAATGGATGTTTTAAATCAATGTTCATTGGGAATAGCAAGATAGTGGGTGAAAATTGATTGAGGAGCGCATGTCGATTTGAGATTTTGAATGTAATTCTACGACTTTTGAAATATTTTGATTTTAGTGAAATTTGTAGAAGTTTAATGTCTGGTGGCATTTGACATATCTATTTTGGTTTTGAAATATAAGTTTTAAAAAGTCCAAAGAAATTTTAGTGGTAAATAAATTTACTTTTTAACACATTTTAAAATCTCAATTGAATACACCATAAATCTAAAAATTTCCAAAAGTATTTAAAAACCTGAATGATTACACCCTCCCCCTCCCTACCGAGTTCCGTTGTATTGTTTTATATATATATATATATATTCTAATGTAAATGTTTTGAACGATTATTTGCTAGTTTTGAAGTATTGACTTGCTTTGGATATTGTGTACATTATGAATTTTAATATATACCACCTTGCAATCTTCCGTGTCGAATCAGTATTTTATGAGTATGTACTTTGAATATGGTTCGAATTCAATAGTTTCCATGACATTATTCCAATTGGTTTGTTTGTCACTATCATGAATTTTTGCTGTTACTATAGATCTGAGGCGTGTTTGTCTACTTGTTAATGGTTTCTTGTTAATGGTTTCTTGTTGTTTAGTTGCAATATAGTGGCTGAGTCCTTAATTTTTGATCATCGGATTCTAATCTATATATATATAATTGCTAGCTAAGCAATAAATTTTACCTAATAAATAAAACCTAATAAATTTTACCTATGTGGCAAATCATTAATAAAACCTAATAAATAGAACCTAATAAATTTTATTTATGTGGCATTAATACACCCAATCTCATTAATAAGAAAATATTTCATTATATTTTTTGGGTTAATTAAGACAAAAACCATTATATTTTATGTTAATTGATTAATAATTATATTTTTTATTGAATAATATAATAGTTAATATTAAAATTAGTAATTATATTTTATACTAAATAATATATGAAAGTTACATAAAATTATATTTTACACTAAAATCAATATTTTTTTTATATGATGAAGCGGTTGTTTATTAATAAATTAATTTTTTTTATGTCATAGTAAAATTTCTTAAAATCACATAAGCAATTGTTATAATAAATGTAATATTTTTCAGCTATATATTTATTATATTTTATGCGATCAATATAGTGATTCATATACAATCAAATCGTGTGTACTATTTATTTTAACTAATGATCAAATTTTAAATATAAACTATTATACAATTTATAATTTTAATATTATATACATAAATATAACTTATAATATTATATGTTTGAAATATAAAACAATTATATAACTTATAATTTTTATATTATATACATAAATATAACTTATAATATTTATTTTATTTACATCTGTGCAAATGCACAAGGTCGAATACTAGTTGCCTTTAAAGTTATTGAAGTTGCAAACTGTGTTTTAATAGCTTTATGTGGTTGGCATTATTTTGGTGTGGCATGTTCTTTCGAGGTTTATTAGTATAACTTATGAAGTTGTTAAAATGGAGTGCTTGCTTATGCCATGACGCTATAAACTTCACCTTATTGTATTTGAACTTACAGGAAGATCTGCTCGACCGGCTTTCCGTCGTGCTGCATCAAGTAACCCGGCTCCTCAAAAAGGTCATTGTCCTAAGATATTGGTTCTAATATATGATCTTGCAAATATTTTTTCTCTTTCTTTTTGATATTTTGAAAGCATTGTAAGTGTTTATACAAATCTCCTTCATTGTCCTGCTTTATTGCGTAAGCTCATTTTTTTCCTCTATCATTTTGACAGTGAGCCATGCTCCTCCGCCAGCCAATGTCCAGAGCTCTGGTGGGTCCATCTTTGGGTTGATTGGCTCGACCATAGTTGAAGGTACGTAAATGCTATGTAAAAACATTCGATATGTAACCATTCGTCTATATACTTTTCTAGTTCACTGTTTAGCTGACACATTTAAATGTATATTGCAATATTCTTGTATGAAGGAATGGCGTTTGGTACTGGAAGTGCTATTGCACGCAGGGCCGTGGACTTCATAATGGGCCCACAAACTATTCGACACGAGAATGTTGTTACTGAGCCTGCACCATCAGCTCTGGCTGCTAACAGCATGGGTGTATCCAAAGCTTGCAACATGCAATCTAAGGCCTTCCAGGATGTAAGTGCCGCTTTTTTCTCCTTTTCTGTTTTGCTGTCTCTCTTGTGAGGAAGGGTTTTAAATGGGATTTTATATGAAGTGTGTTGTATGGATTTGATTTGGTTTTGATTGGTTTTTTTGGTTGATCATAGTTAATTTTTTTGAAAAAATTGTTGGGTTAGGTTTGAGTGAAATTTGAGTTTGTATTAAAATAATATATAAGGTAAAATGATTAATATTGATTTGATATTATTTAATTATATTGATAATATTGAGGATAGTGGGGTTGGGTTAAAAGAAGTGATTGAAAATGATTGGGAAAAACCAATCAAATCCATATTTAATCACACACTAGGAGGAGGAGGAGGACGACTAGATAATAGATATGGATTAAGTCGGTTATGATTCAACTTGGTGAGTTAAAGTGAGTTATTTTGAATAAAATAGATTTGAATTAAATAATATTTAAAATGTAATAATTAAAGTTGATATGATGTAAAGACAAGAGAGAGAGGTTGTAGGAAGTGATAGGTAGTTAAAATTATGTGAGTAGATGAATAATGAATTAAAATTGATGTGATGTGAGAATGATTGATAGGTATTAGTTAATTATATCTATAAAATGTAGGAGAGTTGTGTTGAGTTAGATTTTGAATTAGGAGATTATGTATGAAATAACTCAACCGGTTATAATCGCGATTGAGTTGGATCACAACTCATATCCAATCACGCCTTAAGTTGTTGGTGATTTAGAGAATCTTTGAGTAGAAAACATCTCTTTCTGATATCACAGTGCTTTGATACTTGGATTAAAATTCTCGATTGTTAGCTGTTTCTTTGTTAGTGTAAATTCTTTGGTTATGGTAACTTGTATTGCATCTTGTGGAATGTTTGTTGTGAAGACACTGTGCTTATCTTCTTCGGTTGCGCATGGTTTTTTTTTTTTTGGCCAATAAACAAACATTTTGGTTTCATTCAAATGATTTTTCATTTGTGGTTTACTTGAACTTATTTTTTTCGGCAGTGCCTGAACAGCTCTGGCGATGACATCAGCAAATGCCAGTTCTATATGGACATGCTGGCCGAATGCAGGAGAAACTCGGCTTCTGTTATGAGTTCTTAAGTTGATAATTTCCGTCTAATAATATTTGTCCCGGGAAATTGAATTAAGTGATGATGGTGATAAACATCCTTTGGGACTCCATTATTTGATGTTATTTTTTGTAGACCTTTGGGCCGTGTTTTCAGGACTGACTGTCATTGATTATTTGTTTTATATGCTTTATATATGCACTCATCTAAATCATGTTGAAATTTAGCCGTGCAGATCAAATGTTGACTGAAATTATATGACTGCACTGCACTGCACTTACTGTGTTGAGAATCTGCTTAAAAGTGTAGTACATTATGAAATTCAGATGTCTAAAGTACGAAATTCAGTAACTGGGAAATTCAACCTAGAGGAATATCATAGGTTATTGTTCATGTCCCTCAATCAAGAATTCAACTAGAAATGTGTACAGTGTACACATTCATATTTAGTCACAGTTTCGTATTTTCTAGTGATCTTATCTAGACGTGTCCATTTGCCGGGCCGGGTCGAAACCCGGCCCGGCCCGCCAGGTCGGCGGTTCACCGTGTACTGAACCGGGCTCGGCCCGCTTGTAACTAAGGGCCGGTTTACTGAACCGGCCCTTAACCGTCGGGTCGCAAACCCGGCGGGTCGAGTCGGTTCCGGGTCGGGCCCGGCGGGTTTGCGGGTTTATTAATTTTTTTTTTTACTTTTTTTGTTATTTTAATGTATATTAATGTTTATTTGAATAAATAGTTTGTATATACTTCGAAAATATAAGTTTTTGAGTATGGCGGAGAAGTACAAAAATAATGATCGGGCGTCAATTCTTGGAACCAAACGGTTAACGGTGTTGTATTTTATTGAGTATGGTGGAGAAGTACAACTTGAGGTAGTTTAGAAATGCTAAATTGTACGTCAAATGAAGTCGAATAAGTGTAAAGAAAAAAATTATTAATGTAATGGACTTGAGCTTAGTTAACAGTTATTAAGTTCGAATATCGTGCACGATGAAAAATTTTGTTGCCAAAAAATTATACTCGAACTTAATAATGTTAAATAAGGTGCCTACGTATCCCTTTATTTGGGAATCAAAGTCCACGTAGTTCTTCTAAATCACATACCTTGGCTGCATACCTTTAATATTCGTATTCGTCTTCGACGTCCCCCCCGGTTCCACTTGTCGACGACGTAAAATCGGATGCATCGTCG
>BKCP01006294.1:58731-70823 GCA_008636005.1 Striga asiatica
ATCAAACGAAATTTCAGCTCAGCCTTTCTGATAAGAAATAAAGGATGCAGGCATGCATGGCTATTTTTCTGATTTTTTTTCTACTTACTGGACTAAAACCCATAATGAACATTTCAAAGTGCTGAAACCAAAAATGGTGTATAATAAGGTACTAAAAAACTAATTTAGCTGTCCTATATGGACATGTTGGCCAAATGCAAGAGACATTCAAAATGTGGTAAGTTGCTTTAAGTTGAAATTTAACTAATCATACTTACTCGTGTAATAGATTGGTTTCGGTTTTTCACTTTCATGTGGGAATAAAAATAAAAATATCATCAAGTTGATTTTTAACCATGCAGATCAATCTGAACACTTGAAAATTCTGTAATTAAATCAGATTTCGATGCTAAAATTCGGTCAATAACATGCTTAAAAAACTGCTACTTTAAACAAATAAAAAAAAATCCAAATTACTTGGCAGTGTTCAATAAAAATTATCTTTAGGCCACAAGAACAGTTATTTGGAGACTGGATATTGTCATATTTCAACCAAACCGCGCGACATAATATAAATTTACACTTCCAAATTCCCACAAGTTATTTTTTCTTCATCATCACAATTTTCCTTTTAGAAAGGCGGTACAAAGTTTCTTCCAAGCTTCCCTGTCAGGCTCACTACCCTCCACCTTAGTCTTGGCCTCGGCTGCAATTGATTCCTACAGAGCATTTTCACTCATGACTAATAACTCGGGAAGCTCGTGAATATATCATTGTGTTATGGCGCATTTTTATTCATGAGTAAGAACTCAAGAAGCTTCATAGTTTACCTTGACGAATAATTAGTGATCATAATTGTTTGGGAAAACTATAAGTTTCTCTTCGACATGGCTTCAACTACTTTCTGATCAAAGATTCTCATAATTCTTTCTTTTGTTCATTTTTCTTTTTTTCTTTTTTTTTTTNAATGAGTTCACGGTTTAAGAGACGGTCGATTAGGTGCAGCAAGATATCCTTGGTGTATTCAGGGTGACCTTGGATACCCATTATGTGACTGCCGTACCTAAACATTTCGACCCCTGTTTTGTTTGACCATGCTAAGACCTCTGCATTGACAGGAAGCTCCCATACCTAAACCGGTTTTTTTAAGTCGGTATAAGTCACATCATTGAAAGAATACATTTGTTTGAAAAATTGGAGATTTCGTATATAACTAATCACCAAAATGAGAAATAGTCCAGTAATTGCGTTGATTTAAAAAAAAAAATGACTCTTGGTCCTTCAACCGGCTACTGAGTTGGATTAGTCCATTGTCATGTGTACGGAAAAAAATAAATAAATAAAAAATAAATAAATCCACATCAGCAACCGGTCACAAGGACCGGCTTTTGCCGCTGGAAGGACCAAAAGTCTAGGTTTTTTTTTTTGGGTATTTTGTAAAATCAACGCAAACACCAGACTATTTCTCAACTAGGAATTAATTACAGGACTAAATCTCTAATTTTTTCTCCTTAGTAATTCAGTAATTCATAAAAGGTGGATGAAAGTTTTAACCTCATCCCTGTGGAAAGTGACGACTGAGAGGGAATCTGGCATTTTCAAGGAAGTGAAAATAGGTGATGGAAATAAGTGGACTTTGGTAATTCCAATGTCCCATCCGGTACTGGCTCGTCCAATCCTGCCTCCAAGAGCTCGTCCGAGTATCTAATCAACATTAAAAAAATAAAAAATATATCCTTTCACATACAAAAACACAGGTCATGTAAATTGTTATTCAGATGTGATTCTCTATTTTAACTATTCTCAAGGGTAAGCAGTTAATGTTAGAAATATTTATTGGACAACATATGTAAATTAAATGTGTATAGTTCTCACTTATTGAATATACAAAAAGATATATACCAATACAAACACTACAGATAAAAATCTGCTATAAGGTTTCGACCATTTGGAAGACCATACCAGTCTAACAAGATCGTTCAGAAAATCAGAAAACTCCAACAAACTGAAGAACACAAGAATTCTCAAAACTATGAATTCAGGTACGCTTCTACTATTCGGTTTGATTCTCAATTATTCGATATGAATGCTTTTAGGATAAAGCGGTTTTCGCATAAGTTTAAATTTCCTACCGTTAATACCAATGTTATCAAAACCGGACCGGCCGGTTCGACCGGTTCGACCGGGAACCGGACCTAGTACCGGTCCGGTTTAAGTGTTTAAACCGCTGGGAACAAGAACCGGTTTCGAACCGTTCGAACCGGTTCAAAACCGGTAAACCGGTACCGGTTCGACTGGT
This sequence comes from Striga asiatica, assembly GCA_008636005.1. NCBI lineage: Eukaryota > Viridiplantae > Streptophyta > Magnoliopsida > Lamiales > Orobanchaceae > Striga > Striga asiatica. The sequence goes on from BKCP01006294.1 coordinate 61,010, forward strand.
CGAACCGGTTCTGAAATTTGAAAAAAAAAAAAATCTTAATGAAATAAAAAAAATCAAATAAAAGGAAAAGAGTGAGAGAGTATTTTGATGTTTGATGAATTGTAATGTTGGATTGGATATATTTTGATGTTTGATGACTTTGTAGTTTGTATTTGTAATTTGGATTACCTTGGTTATTAATCTATTGTTTTAGTGAACTTAATTTAGTATTGCTTATGGTAAACTATACTTAAAATATTGATTTATCAGCTCTTATTTAGAAAAATATCATTATATGCTATTATATGCTATAATATTAATGATAAAATATATACATATATATATAATTATATATTATACATATAAAATAAATAAATAAATTGTTTATTAGTTAAACCGGTTCGACCGGTTCGACCACTGGTCCGACCAGTGAACCATTGAACCAGTAGCTTCACCGGTTCGATGACCGGTCCGGTTTTGATAACATTAGTTAATACTTACTTATCAACTTACAATTTTTTTTTTCTTAATCCATTTTTGTTTGGACACATCCATGTGTGTGTGCATGTGATACAAACGTGACCACTGTACACATATGCAGCATCAAATCTACCCTGCTTTTTTTATACAATTTTCTTTTCAATTTGTCCTAGTTATTCAATCAAATCTACACACATATGCATCAAATCTATGATTTGTATATAGTACGATTGGTATTTCTGAATTATTCAGGACCCAATAGCTTCTTACTGCACGACAAAATAATAGTTATTTCAGGCATTGAAAAAATTCACGTGAGCAGCTCACGAGCTTTGGTACCTACTTCGAAGTGGACCGCAAATTATGGGGAATAAAAAACATGAGGCGCAATTTATATCCCCTATATATAATTTCAAAATACATGAGTCTAAGTGGTAGGCTCTCACGTTTCGAAATCCTATATGACAAATTTTTAAAGTTTATAATTTGGATTGAACGAATTTCAATTTATTTCCAGTCAAAAAGTGACTAGCCTTGGAATATCCATAAATATAATAGATATTTATCATTTTTTTTAAAACATTAATTATGGTTCAATACCTTGATTGAAATCGTTGGATATTGCCTGGATTTTTCCAACTCTGAAAGCTAAACCCCTTTGGAAAGTTCCAAGTTCCAGATTAGAGATTATTTTTGTTGTTTATTATTTAATTTTAAAAAATAAATTTTTAACAAATGCGTGTAGTAGTAACTAGCAAATCAAACAGAATAGCAAAATATTATGTGGTAATTAGAAGTTAAATTAGAAGTTTGAGGCCGAATTAGATGTTTGATCCGTCAAACATTTAATTTTAGAGTTTCGTAAGCAGCCGTTTGAAACTACTTTTCCGATCCAAAAAAAAATATTTTAAAACAACTCAATATAGAAATTTTCTTAAATAGATAATTATAATTTTAATTATTTTTACCTAATAAACACTTAATTGTTTACTAAACTTTTCTCCATATCAACCTATCAAGTAACTCAATCAAGTATCATATATTCCATATCACTAAAAAAAATTTGACCTATATATGAAGAAAAAACTAAAAACTCTCAAGTCTCATACTATATACTAGTACGTAACTCGTGCGATGCATGAGATGTAAAATTTGGAAGAGTAATATAACCTCACGTGCATTAGGATCGAAATTGAAATCATTAAAATACATAGGAACATTATTGAATCATAAAAAGTTCGGTAACAATCATATATTATTAAAACCTCCTTGTACACAACATTATGAGTTTGATTATTTGGTAACTCCTCATTATCACAAACTAATATTTTCAAAAGAGACAAATCTTAAAAATCAAACTAATGTTTTTGGTGAACAAACTAATATTTTAGGATTGGTGAACAAACTAATATTTTAGAATTTCTAGGATTTGTCTCTTTTTGGTGAACAAACTAATATTTTAGGATTGGTTATATGAATAAGGCTACCTGTTTTTGGTGTTCTTTTCATTCATTTTCATTCAAACAATCCGATGACTTGTATAATGAAATTCGAATCTTAAGCCGAAATATTTAAAAAAATAGTTTTTAAAAATTGAAAAGTCAAGGCAATCAGTTCAGATTAATTAAAGGTCAAAGAATATTCGCTCTTTGAAATAAAGACGTGTGCTATCATTAACCAAATATCCGGTTATTGATATAGAGTGGTTACCAAAAAATAGAAGGCGATAAGGACGCTTCATGGAAGTATCAATGGGATAAGGTCATAACAGAACACTTTACATTTTAACGATAAAAGCTCAGATGAAATGATTTATGATAATTATGTCGTAATTAATGATAATAAGGTCATAACAGATCGCTTTACATAATTAATGAGATGTGTGAAAATGACATAATTAATGAGAAGTGTGAAAAGGACAAAAAAATTACCAATTCTGGAAAATATTTAATGCAAATCCGACATTAACCATAATTTGACCTACTATTTTGGATAAATGTTAATTCTTATTATATAAGTATAGATTGCTGTGCACACACAACCAAAAATGCAAACGGCATGACCCCGAAACTAACGCGACGCAACCCACTAACTGGCACTCAACAATCGCATAGCCAAAATAACTAAACAAATCAAACAATCACAAAAAATAAAAATTAAACAATTCAAAAACTGGAAATACGAATAAGACGAAACCTGATGTCCGAAGCAAATGCCGAGGACTCTCTTCTTCATGGCGTCCAACCGCTTGAGCAGGACGAGGAGCTTGCAGATCCACAGATCGCCGCCGTGGGCGTCGCTGCAGCTTCCGGTGATGACGAAACCGTCGTAGGCGGAGATCTCGCCGTCCGCCGGAAACTCGCCGCGCGCCACCGGAAAGACGTCCCACACCTCGCCCTCCTCCCTCAGCATTCGCACGAAAACCCCGAAGTAGCCGCCGTAGACCTTCTTCACGTAGTCGGAGTCCTCGGCGCACAGAAGCACGGCGAACTTCCGGCCGCCCATTCTCTCTCTGTGTATGTGTGCCCGCGCGCGTGTAGAGAGAGAGAGAGAGAGGGCGAGATTTATGAAAATGGGTTCGATCTGACTCGGAGTTTAATGGGGGCCATTTATATAGATCGGTGGAAGAGATGGGTGATAGTGAATTTACATTTCTACCCTCGGATTACTGTTGGCTTTATTTATCCTTGATTTTTCAAGTATTTGTTTTGACAACTAAGAGCACGTCCCAAATTGCTATCTTCGTGGTGATGACTAATGATCATTATAGGTTATGTTTGACAAAATTAGTTGATAGTTAATAGTTTATAAACTAATTTAGAGTTTATATAAGTGATATTCGAGTTTATAGCTTATAGTTTATGAAAAACTAGCTTATATGATAAAAATGTGAGAAAAATTAGTTGATAATCTAACTGAAATAAAAAATTCAATTAGCTTATTAGAAAAACTATCCAAAGAAGCTTATGAGATAATCTCGAGCTTTTTAAAAATGCTCGTCCTACCAAACGATGTTTATTTGAATACAAAAAAACTTATAAGATAACCAAATAAGTTATAAGCTAACTTATTTGATTACCGAACACATAGCCCTAATCCTCTTGAAAAAATGGGTCACGAAAGAATTGATCTTTGACTGTGACTGTAACGCCCCGTTTTATTTTAAAGAATTTACCAAATTTATTTAAATAAAAATCAGAGTTTTTTTTTTTAAATCCGAATTAAAAAAAAAACATCTAACGAGAACCGGGGCTACTTATTAATAACAGCAAACCACACAACCAATCATTCAAAGAACCTACACCTGCTCGAGCTATCAAAATAACCAATCCCATGAAAGAACATAAGTCTAAAAATCATTCTCAATCGTCTAGCATAAATCAAGGTTCAAACGTAACTTAAACATAGTTCGAAAGAGAAAAAAATAAATAATCCAAATCGACGAAGCACTAACAATCCAAAACAAAAGCAATTAGTTTAACATAAATAAAATCAAGCGGAAACAAAGACACATCCAGTAAATGACCACCATCTCGAGCCTCCAGCTCGTCTCAACCTAAAGCAAAGGAAGAGAAGACACAACAAAGAAAAATAATGGGGTGAGCATAACCAACAAGCTCACCATTATCGCACAGTTTATCTCGCATAACATTTTAAACCATCAAAACCATAGTATCCAGTATGCATAAAATCCAACAGTCTAACTCCCTACTTGGCCCTATCGCAAACATCCTATGTACATACAACAACCTTCCGATCACACACGGCAAGGAAGTAACTGGAAACCTTCCCATCACCGAATGGCTCCGGGCCTGGGATCCTTTCCAGGAGACAGTAGAGATGTTTTTCCCATTCACGAATATCATACGGACCTGGGCGTCACCTCTCCGAATCTACGGGCCGATGACCTCTCACTGTTTATGCATCCTCAAAGGCACTAACATACGGGACACTTAGACTAGGGTTCTCACGCATACATCATTTTTCAAAACAAAGCATTTATATGAAATATTAAGTGCGATAAATATGTAATACATCATAAATGTAACCACCTGATTGCAGCAACAGTTCAAAGTCACGAATCTCGAAATGAGGCGAGGTCAACACCTCTAGACACCTACATTAAGTCCAGATACTAAAGTCAACACTTTAATCTAGACCTAAGTAGAAAATTCCCAAATTGACTTAGCCGAACTTGATTCGACCAAGTGGTTCGTGAAGTTCTGTGGATATGGGAACTCTAGGACTTAGACTCGATCAAACCACATATTCAAGTTCACATAATCACAAATGAAAAACAATCAAACGAGCCACAAGTAAACACATAGCACATTTGGTCAACAACACTTAACAAATTTTATTATAGAAAACAATTTTCAAAATTCACACTTGAATTAGAAGGTATATCAAATCAACGAATTAGGTTCTGAAAATTTTACATAAAATTCACCTCCCAGTTCTAAGAAAACTCACCAAGTTTCAGCTTCAAACTCATTATACATAATTTTATAAAATTCAAACAAGTTTTTCAATAAAAACGAATTTAAATTAAAAACACATGATAACAGACGATTCAGGCTATGGAACTTTATCTAAAATACTACAGCATGTGAACAGTAACATATAAATTTATCAGCCTTAAACACTCAGCATGTGAATTTACAAAATTAAAACAACACTCAGCTAAGTATCAAATTTATATTAAAACTGAACCTAACTGAACTCCGAAAATTCTAAACTTTTTACAGCATGCTCTACATCACATAATCAACATCTCGACCAAGAATCAGAATTTTTCAGCTTTGGACCAATTTATCACAATTAAAACAAATTTGAGCAGAAAAACCAATTAAATTTTTAACCTTATCAAACCTAGTCTAAAAATTCTAAAACTTTTACACAACACAAAAATACACCAGAGACATGTCGTACTCAAAATTCAGATAAAATGGAGCACCACAAAATTATTTATGCATTTTACAAGAAATTGAACAGAAATCAATTAATTTTTAAAAATAGCTAAAGACCTTTAAAAATCACAAAAATTTTACACAAGCTACATATTCACAAAAATTAAGCTGCACCTAAAATTTCAAGACAATTCGACTAGTATTCAATTTATGGTGAATTTTTCATTCCAAACAGCAATTATAACTTTCGAAAAATCATAACTACCAATTTACAAGTCCAATCGACACAAGGTCAGCGCCATTGTGTTCGAAATAATCCTAAGTTCCTAAATCCACAGCAACTAATCACTTATATTCAGTTCTCGTTTGATTCGCACGAATCGACGAGTTTCACATAAAATCACGACGATATATATACAACGAACAATTTCAAACACATATATTATAATTCAATGAACACGTAAAGCACAACCGATCACAACATTAATTACGAAAGAATAAACGACAAGTCGAGACTCCATACCGTTCTCGCGAAACGCTCAAAAACGGACTAGAGAGGGGGGACGACGGCATCTCATGGCGGCGCTCGTGAACTCGAACGGCCAAATCGCTCGTCGAAGAACTCCCGGCAAGGGGCTGTTATAAGAAAAAAATGAGCCGACGAGGGCCGACGGGGGTGACGCTGCTGTTCGGGCGGCTGAACGAGCGCCGACGGGGTGCCGCTGCTCTTCCCGCACGGGCCCGAAGGGCTGCCCGCTGCTGTTTCGGGCTCCCCTTGCGCGTACAGGCCGCTCGAAAAGAAACCAGCAAGGAGTTGTTGCGGCTTGCTGAAAATTACGGGCTACACGAAGGTCGCCGTTGCTGTTCGAGAAGGGGGCTGAGAGTGGTTCTCGTCGTGAACGGGCCCAACCGCCATGGCTTCTTGGTTTCTGCGAACAAGGGCGATCATGACGATGGGAGTTCCGTTGCTGGTCGCGTGTGGTGGAGGACGGGATCTCTTGAAGAAGTCGCGTGGCTGAGATGGTGGCTTCGACGTGAACGGGCAGCATGGAGTTCTCTTCTCCGGCAGGCTCGAGTCACTGCGGGGACTTGCTGCTCGCCATGGGCGGTTGCTGCTCGAGGGTCATCTGAGGGAGATGCTGAACGGACGGAATCTTGACGTGGCTATTGGACTGAGGCCGCACCTCCGGCGATGGCGATGAGCTTCCCGGCGATGGAAAATCGCGGCTGGGATTCTGGGCGGCGAATTGACAGTGAGGGAGAGATCGATTGAGAGAAAGAGACAGAAGAGGCTGCGGCGTTACTTTGCGAGAGAGAAAAGATGGGTTATCGAGAGAGAGAGATCGATGACTGCTGGGCGATGAGATTTTTCTTTATCTGCTGAGAAACGAAAGAGAAAGAGATAGCGGCGCTTGTGTTGACGGGAAGGAGAAAAAAAAGATTGAGCTGATAAGAGCACCCACAATCCTTTTTGTCTTTTTTTTATATATGGCATATAATTGGATTTGATTCTTAAATAATGTGGACAAACCCAAGTAAAAAACTTCAATAACTTTGCAATTCAAAAATAAAAATACTAGGTCTACCATATATGTCAACCAATAAAAATGATCTAAAATGTTTTTTTTATTAAAAGAAAAATTAAAGTAGGAATAAATGATTAGTGTTTGGGTTTGTACTTGGGTCCAAAATAGATCCAAATGTGGACTTAGTCTCTTTTTTTTATTGCCACATAAGCTAGACCATGTCCACTTTTAATTGCATTGGGAAGCATTTTTTTATAGACTATGTCTATTTCTTACATGGCATGTGATTTTTTGTCAAGAGCAAGCATTGTGGATGCTCTAAGGGTTTGCAAACGGGAGTCTTAACATCTATTGGGCTGAGCAAGTAATGCGCCGTTTTTTTCTATTCTTTTCAGTTGGGCTAGTTCGCGACATTAATCCGACTCATGGGCTCGGATTCGATACAAACGAATATTTTCGGGCCCAACTTCGATTCAAACGCACGATAAAAATAAATCGAACAATATATATATATTTACACATATATATTAATACACATTATTCACATTTAATAATTAATCACAAAGATAAATTAGACATTTAGACAATTATTAATTAATCACATTTGGGCAAACAATAATATCACATAAATAATAATAATAATCATAATAATAATAATAACATTAATAAAAATAATAATAATATTCTCAAATAATCCACAAATAAACTACAAACAAATGGGGCATTACATTGACCGGTCAAACTAGTCAAACTGACTAATAGATCTCTCCAACTCTTCTTGTTTGTCCCATTTTTGTTACATTTTTCGTACATATTTTACTTTTATTTTTCTCCCATTTTAGGTTTTTTTGTGAATTTTTAGTTCATTTTGTATTTTATTATGTGTTTCGTTTTATTTTGGTTTTCTTTGTGGTTTTCGTGTATTTTTCTGGTTTTTTGTCGTTTTTGGTGTGTAGGTCGAAAGCTTCGAGAGGACCAGATTTTGGGCGAAAATTGTCTTTGAAAGCATCATTATATAGAAGAGTTCGTTGGCGACAAGTAGAAAAAAAATGGAACTCAATTCCGAGTTCGGACGAGCTCAAACGAGCCCAAAATGCAAAGTTGCGCATAGTTGCCCAGAATTCGCGAGTCAAATCGCGATTCACCAAGAAAAGTCGCGACTCGCGGAAAAAAAATAGGCTAAAACATCAATTCTCGAATGGACGTCGCGACTTACCTGACTGGCTGCACATGATTTTATGAACTTTTGAGCCACTTTTCCACCTCCTACACCACTTATCCGAGAATCATGGTTTCTTTTGAGTTATTAACTCATTGTGGAATTGATAATGGAGCACTTAAGCATGATGGGTGGAAAGAATTATACAAAAATGATCAAAGGGCCATGGATGTTCCCTTCTTGAACCTATATAATCCCCCCTATGGTGATGTTTAGAGAATCCTTCATTCATATAGTTGTATAACATTTTAATCCTTTATTCCTCTTCTTAAATACTTGTCTTGAGAAAGAAGTGTTTAGGAGAAGGAATTTTGGAGAAGTTTGTATTTCTTTTGGTGTGCACTTATTCTCGGTTTAGCACTTGTATCAACCTTAATTCTCAATTTGGATTTCTTGTAAGTTTTCTTTATAATAATGATGATTTGCAGTAAAGTTTATGTTGAGGTTATTTTTTATATGAATAACTAAATCACTTGCTAGGGATAAGGGATGAACCTTTGAATTAGTATGTGATTATCGTGCTCGTTATTTGTTCACTTTATGTGAGTTAATTCTTATTTCGGTTTTTTATTTTCACGTTGGAATAAATATTATTGAAAAGTGACATTTCAACCTTGCTAATTGATTTCTAAGTATTGAAGAGTGACACTTCAATGTTAAACTTGTTTTCATATTTGAATATTATGTATTCCATTGTGACGATCAAGATCCGAATAAAATAGACGACTAATAATCTTTTCTAGTTTATTCTAATCGACTCTTGAACCGAAAGGTGAAAAGTCAATCGATCGAGACTTATACAAAATAGACTTGTTCCGAAGGTATTGTCTATGTGTTAAACAATTCATTACTTTACCGTTTATATTTATTCTCTTGTTCCGAAAGGTATTGAGGATGAATCTCTAAACGTGTAAGTGACTCGATTCCTTTAACCGAACGATCACAAGCCGATAATTGCATTACTATTCAACATGTTCATTCCCGATTCCCTAGCATCTTTCTCATCATTGAATTTGTAATTTAATTTGGTAAACAAATTTGTTTAAAAGAAACTTAGTTAATAATCAAAATTCCACAACTTGAATTAGAGTGTTTAGAACTTATTTATCTTTTCGATTGAATACACGTACAAAATAGTCCGGCTAACCTTTCTCGAGAGACACGACCCGGTGTTTGAATCTTTTGATTCTACTCCGGTAAAAATAAACTACAACATGTTGCGTCTTTGTGTGGGTTTGTTCGGGGGCGGATCCTTAAAGGGATCCGTACTGAAATTTCAAGAACATTTTTAAAGAGTATCTAACCATATTGAAAAAATTACACTTGAGGGAATATATGATAGTGAACAATACACATGTTAGCTATCTCTAAGGTATAAAATAACCTATTGTTTGTCTCTCCTTCATCAATTAATTTTTATTTTTGAGAATCAACATTATTTATCTTATTTTGGTTAGATTATAACTTGATATATACCTAATTAATTGCTTAATGTAACTTATAGTAAGAAGAACTAATTACAAATATTGTTATTTGTGTTAATTCATTCTCGAACATTGTTGATTTGATTATAAATTTTCATTTGAATTAATAATTTGTATAAATATATATACTTCCACATAAATCACTTTAAATTTTATTTTTGACTTTAATAGTTAATCTACTTTTTTAAAAATTAAAAAAAAAAAAAAAAAAAAAAA
>BKCP01006294.1:71441-85186 GCA_008636005.1 Striga asiatica
AGAAACAGACGAGCAAATGAAGTAAGTAACTCATATAGGAGTTGGGCCATATCCCAGTTGCTTCAGCCCACAATACGTATGAGAGAAAAGAGAAAAGAGAGAAGAGCTAAAAATGAACGGCCCATTGGGACGCATCAAGCGCGGGAATCGAGGAGATCCCGTCCCCGACGACGGGCATACCGTGCGTGGGCTCCACCATCGACTCCCCTTGGCTGCTCAAGAAATCCCTCGAGGGCATTTGGTGGTGGGCCCCACCGCCAAACGGCAAGGACACGACCACCCCACTCGAGAATTCCCCACCAACCGGAGGGAAGTCCACGTGGTGCTCCTCGTCATCATCATTCGTGTCGGACACTGGGTGGTGGGCCCCACGGTTGGTGAGGTCCCTCCACTGTTGGGTCACGGTTTTCGTCCGGGTGTAGAACTGGATTCCGGTCTTGCCTGCAGTTCGTGAGAACAAATTCGGCGGCCTAACTGTTAGACAGATCGACCGACCGACCGACCTGTGGGTCTCCCACATACATACATTTGTACAATAATGGCCTACTTTTTTCGTTTATGTTGATGTGTAGAATGACATTTCAGTTTGCAGCTACTATCACGAACTTTCATACCTGTAAACGAGCCGAGTCGATCTCGAGCTTAGGGTGCTCGAGCTCGACTCGTTAAATAAACGATCCTGAAATCGAGCTCGAGCTTGGCTTATTTATCAATAATAACGAGTCGAGTTCGAGCCGATCTCGAGCTTTAACAAGCCGAACTATAGAAATTATAAAAAAAATTCTATTTTCGAGCCTTATCGAGCTCGAGCCGATTTGTTTAATTCAGCAACACTAGGTGTGATGGGTCGACCCGTCAAATGGGTAGAGGCCATCTCATACAAGAACTTTGTTCAGTTGTTGGAAAGAAAGTATGCATATCTGTTGAAAAAATACGTTTGTCTAACCATGAGGCCTGCCTTACTGGCCCTCAAATGGGTGATATTTGGGAAAAAGAAGGAAAATATCATGGGGGTAAATTGTAGTTTTGAATATCTTGTAATTTTAGACTGGAAAATGTAAAGTATTTCATTGAAAGAAATATGCCGTTGAGGGCGAGTGTGTATCTAGCGTGTTTACCGTAAATATTGATATCTCCGGTAAATGAAGCTTTGGAGCCGGCAAACGAGAACAAAGGCAATGGGGCTGCGATAGCTACGTTCACACCAATCTGAATCCGAAACAAATTAGTCCCAAACAACAGAAAACCAAAAAAACTATTCAGCACAAAAATGAAAAAAATTAATAACAAAAATGAAATTTAATGTAAACAAATTCAGTAGTTTCCTAAAGAAAGTCGTCAAAGAAACTTGCCTGCCCAGACTCAATCTCAAACTGAAATTTCCTTGCAGTGGCACAGGAAGATGTAAAAATAGAAGCTCCATTTCCATTTCTGCTCAAAACATTAAAAAAGAAAATAAAAATAAAGTCAAAGCCGATCGTTAAATAATATTGCGATGTACTAATGACCAAGGAAGACCATGTACTTGTTTCTGTTGACAATTCCTATTGCCTCATCTAAGCATCTAGCCTGAAAACAAAAAGTTCAAGAAAAGACACAAGTTAATGTGGCTCAAGGGTATATCTGTAACTTACCAAGTACTATGTAATAAAACAGAAATGTATATCCTTTAAAAACAAACCTTCATGCAAAGAAGAACCGGACCCAAAATTTCTTCCTGTGTACATCAGATCATCGTATTTAGTTCCATAACTCGAAATCGAGTCTCTCATGCGTTAAAGCAAAATATATATACCTTGTAACAAACCATGTCCTCTCTGACATCAGTTAAGATTGTCGGCCCAACAAAGTTCCCAAGCTCAAACCTGGGAACCTACAAAAATTAGACAGCATAACAAAACAGAGCAACATAAACTGTTAGTATAAAAAAAATCATAATATGGGAAAAAAAAAAAAAAAAGGAAAAACAAAAGGAACATTGAAGAGAAAATTTCACGACATACCACAATATTTCTCCCATCAAGAACTAATCGAGCACCATTCTCAACAAATGTTTGGATGACTCTGGATATTCGCTCCTTAACCTGAATATACCAGCTAATGGAGATTATGAAGCAAAACTGTATACTATAATTTGGAAAAAAGAAGATGAAAATATTTCAGCATTAAGAAGCAAAATTATTCACTATCTAACCTGCTTGCTGATCACAGGACCAATGTCCACACCTGGTTCACTTCCAGCACCTACCTTCAGACTCATGGCCCGCTCCACGAGCTTGTCTATCCTGAGGGAATTAAAATATTCCAAAATAATATTATTTTCCACATGGGAGTCTGTGTAAAAATGCTTTATAATAAAGTTGTCCAAAAATACGATAAAGCAATTGAAGTATCAGAACATAAGACATTGCACAATCTAAGATTAGAAAGAAAATTTTATATAGTAAGTATTATAGATGAAAAAATAAATTATACATAAATACCAAGGCTGAAATCGTGATATTATCGTTAGTTACATACCAGGAATTTGATCCTCCAACAAAAATAACTGTACTGATTGCTGTACACCTCTGTACTGCAGAACCAAAACCGGCAGAAACTAAAGCATTTAAAGTAGCATCCATATTTGCATCTGGCATGATGACAGCAAGACTCCTTGCACCAACATTTGTCTGAAGAAAAAGATCAAGGACCACTAAGCAAAACCACAGTCCATTGATGAACTGAAGAGAAGTTATTTTATTTTACCTGAACATGTTTATAGTTGGCTGATGCCTTTGCATGAACATACATACCGGGCTGAGTGAGAAAAATCATGTGAGGCTTTCTATAATGTTAACTCACAAATGACTAAGAGGCAAAAAGGTACAATAAGACGCTAAAAGAAACTCACAGCATCTGATCCAATGTAAGACACAGCTTTGATTTCATCATCATCACAGATGGCATCGATTATGTCCTACACAATATCGAAATAAAATAAGCAAATAAATTAGTTGTATGAACGCACTAATAAAAAGAACCTAAAAAAATTAAAAGATAAAAAACAATTCTTTGCACTATATTCACTGAAGCAGATATATGAAGTGAAAGCAGAGAAAGGTTGGACAACCATACAAATAGATAAACAAGATTTAACAGAAAGTGCCCATATTCCTAAATTCGTTGACATAAAACAAAAATCAAAAGAGAGATCCTAACGCAAGCTCACTGCATACATTAGTCCCATGAATAATATTTAGGACCCCGCTTGGCAAACCAGCCTCCATTGCTAACTCAGCAAGATGTACACAAGCCCCTGAAAACATATATGGATATATCAGCAGATTATAAAGCTTAAGAAGAATGTAAAACTGAAACCAAGTGGTAAAGGAACGCCAGAATTGAGGGCACATTCAACATAACCAAAGCCAAAAAGATGATTACATTAACAAAAATTATTTCATATCAACAATTATAAAACTTTTAAAAACAAAAAAAACGAAAAANCTTTTATGTGCGTGTGTACCTGGTGCTTTCTCGGATGGCTTTAATATAAAGGTATTGCCACACGTAACAGCTACTGGAAACATCTGCAGAAGAATTGCTGAGCAGTGAGAATAAGAGAACCACAGAATTAAGAGGCTCGAAAGTAGTTTCAAGAGAATAACATTAAGAAAAACATAATTTTAAATTTCACCAGGAGCGTTTTCACAATTCACATGTACTTTTTGCAGTCAACAAGCAACAGAATTCCATTCTCAACCTCAATTTCCAGTTAGAAATTAATATATATACTCTGTTGGATTTTTTAGATAATGGCTGTCGATGCACTGAAAATGCCAGTATGTGATGTTAAGGATATGTTAGGAATTCACTTTCGGGAATCAATTCTGTTTTCCCAGTTTGTATAAGAGCAATCCAGCAGCAACTCTGATGATCTCTACTATTGTTCACACTTTTGCAGAAAACTATATCGTAACAAGTTACAGTTAACAGAATCATCATAGTGATACTTTAGTAGTGCAGTGAGAGAGATAAAAGCATACAAGTAATGGGATCATGGCAGGAAAATTGAAAGAGCATATCCCAGCACAAATGCCAAGGGGCTCACGGATGCTATAAGTGTCAATTCCATTTGATATATTTGACAAGAAGTCCCCGGCATGCAAATTTGCCATCCCACAAGCTTGTTCAACAAGCTCTGCAATAAACATAAAATAATGAAATGATTTTCACTGACCCCCCAGACACGAACCTGTTGAGAATATACTGGGCATGTTGTTGTTGTTGTTGTTGTTGATGATGATGATTTTAAGTGTATATATAAACTATTTTTAAAGTTTCAATTCAGTCCATCTACATAGAAAAACCTATGTTTAAATTCCAGGTACCATATGAACTTACCAATCCCACGGGACACATCATTAAAGGCATCCTTCAAAGTTTTGCCCTGTTCTGCTGTTATAACCCCAGCAAGCTTATCCTGGAGAACAATTTACAGTTGACTCCAGATACTTGAATATTCAAAAGCTGCAACTGGGGAAAAAAAAGAGTGCAACAAGTTTACAATATCTCGGCGGATAAGCTCTTGAAGCTTGAACATAATGCGTTGGCGAGTTGTAACGGGAGTATTTCGCCATAACGTGAAAGCTCTTTTCGCTGCAAATACTGCAGCCTTAAGTTCCTCACCTGTGGATAAGGGGACTTGCGCAACCACTTGCTGTGTAGCCTGTGATTGATTCACAAACTAATTTAGCAGCAGAAAATTACAAAACGCAGACTCGTAGCACAAGTAAATTTTTTCATCACTCACAGGGTTTAATACATCTATGGAAGTTAATGATTGTGAATCGATAAATCTACCACCAATGAGGTTCGGGACCCTCTGCAAGACATGAAATTAATACTTAATAAAAAATAAACACATTAGACGTGATAATAAAAAATAAAAATTACCGGTGGATAACGTCTCTTCCATGATGGCTCTGAAGATGATGATGGTTCAGAGTAAGCCTCAACTGCTGCAAAGGGTGTCAATGTCTTCAGTCTTCTCACTGTCTCATATGACATAATAAAATGCTTTAACAGCGATTACATTCGGTTCTCTACCTTTGGACTGTGAGAAAATAAAATTCAGTGACATGATAAAAGGATCAGAATTGCACAGGTCCATTTTCATCACCACTGACCACTCTGGTTTCTATCTCTCACTAATATTATAGAAGAGGTTTCAAAAATCAAGAAAAATCTCACAGAAGGAAATTTTCTATAATCATCCGCTCTGAATCTGTGATAGCTATTTGAACTCATAAACAACTATAACAATTATAGAACATATCCACCGCGAGGAATCTAAACAGTAACAACAAAAAGTAAAACTTACACCCGNAAAAAAAAAAAAAAAAAAAAAGAGGAAACTCATACCAGTGAGATTCCCCTGACGCAGCTTAGCCTTCACGTTATAAACATGCTTAGGCGTAGACGAAAGCTCGGGATTCGTCTGCCTCAGCTTCTTCAGAATCTGACGTGGCTTCAACCCGGCCTCCGTCATTTCTTTAATCAGTATAATTTCCTTCTCATTGAACCTACGGGCAGAAGGATGTTCTGACATGTCCTTCATCGGCTCGTGATTGTGTGAGCCGTTCTTAACAGAGAGGACCCACAGGCCATCCTCCTTCTTGCCCACGAGCTCAAAAGGGCAGTTTGTAAGCCGCGAACCGGACTTCCTTTTCCTAATGGGCTCAGATTGGGCCTCGTCAACGGGCTTACGCCTGTCCCGATAAACACCGCCTCTGTCACATCCAAGGACCACGATTCTTTCCTTTTTGGACTGTTTGATTGTGACAACATAGCCTTGTGAGACTGCAAACTCACCAACATGCTGAATAAGTTCTTCACGGTCGATAAAGCTGCCGGGAGGGGGAGGGAGCATCTGTGGAGTCTCATCGAGCTCCATTTGACTGAAAATTGTGTGTATATATATATGTATGCATATGAAGCAAATAGTTAGATAGAGATGTATGAGCTAAATAGAAGCATGCAGATTCTTGATAACACGTGTATGATGATTTCGGTATGACTTCATGGTTTCAAACCAAAGTGCGAACAATTTCGAGTTTTCAACGATGATTATTAGGATGGTGATGGACATTGTGGCTGACTAATAATTGAACACTTGGCAAGTCTATCTTGAAAAATGCAGTTCGGTTAATTATGTCAGGGTTGTGTCAAACAGTCACCAAGATGTGAAGATGCAAAATGACCATATGAATTCGAATTCTACTGGAAGTTTAGATATATCTACAGAATGTTTTTTCATTTTGAAAACAAATACAATCAGATAAGCATAATTCTTCGCTATCTCGAACTGCAAGTGCATTTAACACCACAAGCGATTCTTTATTTTGTGGTTTTTATCGCAATCTTATCAACCCATCCATAGCACTAGCGATTGGCCGATCAGCATAAGGCAGGAAAATTTCTTCTTCATTCCTAATTTTACATTCTTAAAATCCAGTACACCAATTGTTTTATAAATAATACCTAAAGTTCTGTAAGCACAAACTAAACGATCAACTCTGCCATAGCAAAACTACATTTCACAAATGCATTCCATCACGGGCAATAATATACATATGTAAACTTATTTATTTATCACAAATTCTTGTATGAGGTGGCCAAACCGTTAGGCGGGTCGACCCGTCACATTTTTGACGAAAATATTTATTTAGATATTTTACATACGAGCAAAATAAAGCCACATTTCATTTCAGAAAAATGGTCATGGAGCTAGAACAGCAAAAATGGTACAATCATTACACCCACCAGGATCAAAACATGAAACAACTAGCAAGAGCACAAGATATAAGTGACAAACACTCAGCAGCAAGTAAACTCAAAATCTTTTGGATGATCCTCCACAACCCGCATTACCCTTACACAGCTGAAAATCTACAACGTTTCTTATTTTTATTTTTTTTAAGGACAATAAAATGAAGCTTTACGATCACAAGCACTTAGGCACTTGTTTTCTTTCCAAGAAAAGTCACTAATCAAATTGGGTTCATCGTGAATTATAGTCCCAAATTTTTTAAAATTTAGAAGACGGTTTTACCGGCAAATTGGGAGTTCGAAGGGGACTGAACGGCAACGGCGAGGTTCACTTTTCCGGTCAGAGAAATGAAAACGGTTTTTAGTGATATTATTTTCTCCTCGGGATATTTTCTTTTTTATTTTTCTGTACGCAGTGTGGAAGCAACGATGGAGAACTGGAGATAGCGATAACCCTAATTTTATCTCATTTTTTTGTTTCTTTTGTCCGAATGTTTCTCTCTAAAACCGTGGCATTCGTCAACGGGTCGGTAAAACCCCACCCATAGCCCGAAAATTGGTGATGGCCATTGGGGAAACAAAAAGAAAAATTAAGAAGGCAAAAAGAGTTCAATTTATTTATTTAAATATCAATATAAACTTTGCATGTATTTTGGGTATCAAATCAGGGCATAGCCAGAAATATTCTTACTCTGGGCTAATCGATCTGATAAGGAGTATAACTCAGTCGACTCGTAAAGTTAATCTTGATTCATTCATATAATAAATTATAAAATAAAAATTTAATTCAAATGAACGGAGCTTAATTGATCACACCCCATGTATTAAATGATCCAAGCCAAACATGTTCATTTATTGAACGAGCACAAGTTCGAACACGACGTATTCGATTCAATTTGACTGCAATAATACCACTACTGTTATGTGTAAAAATTCAAAGTATTATATTTTCTTAAATGTTTAAGGTGCAAAACGAATTAAAACAAAATTATTAAAAATATGTCATGTTTTTGTAATAAAAACACCTTATGTTACTTTTTTAGGCGTATTTATACGAAAATCGATTGCATTTTACATACACTTGTAGATTTCTTTTGTTGATGTGAGGCGGCCTGTGGTTGCTTGGTTTTGAGTTGGCAGTACAAGAGGCCTACAGTACAACGACTGAGCTTCCAAATTAAAGGCCAGCAGAACATTGTTTTCGAATATGATGACGATATAAAGGATGTTGTGAATAAACCAAGTGTGTATGTGAGTCAGTTTCTAGTGTCAATTGAGGCGAATAAAAAGTACCCATAAGTCAGAGAGCTTAATTATGTAGAGCCACCTTCAAAATTCGTTTGGAATAAGAAAAAAATAGAGTGAACGCCTGGTCCCCCACCGTCGCCCCGCAGTCACTCCTCCTACCTCGCCATCGAGGTAAATCTCTTAATACCGCCAACGCCGTCAATTTTTTTGATTCAATCAATTTTGACTGTTGGGCTATTTTTCCCTGTCAATTGTTGGGGTAGAACACCAAACGCAGCGGACAAAAATACCCCTCCAACAAATATGGCAAGCACTACTCCAAATGAAAATAAGCCAAATAAAAGACAAGAAAGAAAAAGAACACAAAAATTGATAACGGAGTTCGGTGAAAATAGCCTACGTCTCCGGGCACCGCCAACCGCAATGCCAAATTTACTAAACTCATCAACAAAATACAACTAGGGTTAAATAACCCACAAATTAGGATTTCCTTAATTAAGGTTTTCCTTCTAAGAGAGAGAGAATAGAATAAGGTGCAATTGTAACCCAAAGGCAACAGACCTATTTATACTAATAAGATCATATACATCTTTGGTATACATCCGATGTGGGACAAACAAATTAATCAATATCTAACAATTCTCCACCTTGACTAATTTTACTCCCACTTCAACTCTTCAATCTAAATCAACTACTGGCGGTGCCTCCAAATGCGCCTCTCGGCGCCAACTCAAATATGCAGAATGTTAGTAAAGTCCAAACAATGTTCAAACTTGACTGTTGTCACTACCTCGGTCATCATATCTGCAGGATTCTTCGTCGTCTTGATCTTCTTCAACACAACGGTTCCATCTTCTAGAATCTCCCGCACAAAGTGATAGCGAACATCAATATGCTTCGTTCTTGCATGAAATACTTGATTTTTCATTAAGTGATTAGCGCTCTGACTGTCACAATGCACTAAGACGTGCTTTAGACCAACTCTCAAGTCTTCAAGCAAACTTTGAAGCCAAATAGCCTCCTTCACAGCTTCAGTAACCGCCATATATTCTGCCTCTGTTGTAGACAAAGCAACTGTTGACTGTAAGACTATCATTATCCCCAACCCAACCCAACCCAACCTAATAATTAAAAATTATTTCTCTCTCCTCCACCTACATAACTCAACCTTACAACTTAATTTATCTTTATCCCCAACCCAACTCAACCTAAATATTTATTTTATATTAAATTTAATTTATTTAAAAATTACAATTTTATTCTAAAATATATCAAGTGTGGTCTCTATTTGTAGAGAATGAAAAAATACAAATTTTAATATCATTTTTTTTTTTAAACAAAAAAAAATACACTTATCCAATCAAAATAGGATAAATGTCCATTCTCCAACGCGACCCAAGGTCACAATGTGACCTGGGTCGCTCACTTTTCGTGACCTTCCTTGTTTTTCTTTTATTTTTTATTTTTTATATTTTTTGTTTTTTTAATTCGTGACCCAACTCATGGGGTCACCGTTAAAGATGGTCTAAAGTAGACTTCCAACTGAATGGAGCTTTTGAAAAACTGAACAAATATCTAGTTGTTGATCTTCACTTATCCAAATCACCCGCGTAGTCAGAGTCACAATATCCAACTACACATTGACCAACTTCATTCTGCTCATAAACTAATCCAACGTTTACAGTATTATGAATGTACCGTAGAATCCATTTCACAGCTTGCCAATGACCTTTACCAAGGTCATGCATATACCTGCTAACAACACCAACTGCTTGTGAAATGTCGGGCCTTGTACACACCATCGCATACATCAAACTGCCAACTGCATTTGCATATGGGACTCTATCCATGTACCACTGCAAGAGTAACATCGTCCTTCCCATGGAGCAAAGTAGTCTCCAAGTGCTCGAAGTCGTCTGGAAGTGATGATAACAACATGAGAGCCAAATCTTCATCGCTGAATGTGACGTCCAAATTCAACAAATCTGCAACCAATTGATTGAATGCAGTGACGTGGTCATTCATCGATGTGCGATGCTGGTACTCAAATCGGAACAATCTCTTCTTCATGAGGAGCTTATTCTGGCTGCTTTTCTTCATAAATTTATCCTCCAAAGCCTTCCACAGAGTGTGGGCAGGATTCTCATTCTTGAACGCGTACTTCTGCTCCTTCGACAAACACGAACGAATTGTCCCACATGTTAAGCGGTTGATATTCTTCCAGTCCTTCTCTTCAACGTCGGTTGGCAATGTCGACGCCTTGCTGATATAGGTAATCCAGCACCTCGCCTTGCCACATGCCGAAATGACCGGTCCCATCAAAGATCTCCACCGGGAGTCTGACGTTCGGTATCACTGTCCTTGTCGGAATAAATGCAGAGGATGATGCGCCCTTGACCTCCTTGGACATCTCGAACCCGAATGCAGTGCTCGCCTCTTCGAATAAGCCTAGGGCGAACCTTCGACTCTGATACAACTTGTTGGGGTAGAACACCAAACGCAGCGGACAACAATACCCCTCCAACAAATATGGCAAGCACTACTCCAAATAAAAATAAGCCAAATAAAAGACGAGAAAGAAAAAGAACACAAAAATTGATAACGGAGTTCGACGAAAATAGCCTATGTCTTCGGGCACCGCCAACCGCAACGCCAAATTTACTAAACTCACCAACAAAATACAACTAGGGTTAAATAACCCACAAATTAGGATTTCCTTATAAGAGAGGAGAGAATAGAATAAGGTGCAATTGTAACCCAAAGGCAAGGGACATATTTATACTAATAAGATCCTACACATCTTTGGTATACATCCGATGTGAGACAAACAAATTAATCAATATCTAACATCAATTGGGGGCTTTTTTATTTATGGGACAAAGAACATCAATTGGGGGTTTACTGAATTGTGGCCCCTTTAATATGATTAGGTATTAGGATTAATTTTGTGTCCAGGCAAATCCAATTGGCGATGATGAAGGATGAGGAGCTGAACAAGCTTCTACTGAATGTTTCGTGTAAAATACTATAGGGCAAATTTTGAAATTTTAATTTTAAATGAAGGGTAGAACAATAATTTCAATCTAAAGGTTTTGATTTAATATAAACTTTACTTTTGTTTTGAAGAAGAATTATAATTAGCCAAAAGTAGTGTTTGTATTTTATTGATATATCAATGCAAATATCCATTTATTTTATATTATAGATAATAGTGTATGGTATCACACCAAAGATCATATTTTCTATTACTTATAAAGCATAAAAGCAGCTCATAACATGGTTTAGAAAATCACACGAGACTGGTCGGTTTTACTGGGAACCGGTCAGCTGGCCGATTAGTCGAGGGTGCTATAGGCGTGAGGGTTCGGATAGGTGGTCGGGGGTGCTATAGCCGTAACCCCAATAATAATTCCGAATCATAATGTATGGTTTAAAAGTGGCAAATTTTCATTTTTAATCCACAATGTTTGTCATTTTTCGAAAAAAAAAAAATCATCATATAGGACGTCTTCAAAAAAGGTCCACGTTGTTGCTACTTTAATCAAGTTTCATACAATTTTCAGTATGAATAATAACATGCTGACGTGGATGGATTAATTTCTGACGTGCAAGGATTAATTTGTGACGTGGATGGATGCAGAGTTTTTAAAAAATTATAAACAAGCCCCAAGGACCAGAGTGCAGTTTCTTAAAAATTCTCAAAATCGCAGATTTACCCTAGGCCTTAGTTGCAATTAACTAAAACTTTTAAAATTGTAAAATAGTCCCTAGAACTTATCAAATTTTCAAAAAAGAGCGCATGCAATCCCAAATCCTATTTCAGTCTCGTCTTCACCCATCCGCCTCCGTTACTCAACCTCTGGCCAGCCGCAGATTCCCAGAACCACGTTAACCCGACGACCTCCCTCGGGTGGTCAAATGGCAGTTGAGGTTGCCCAGTTACTATTATTATTTTATATTAAATCGTAACAGCCTGCATCACAGCCCGTTGACAACACTCCTTCGACCACCTTCTTCGAAGAAGAATGGCCGTCGACTAGCGTGCCCCTCATCGAACGGACCTAGTGCAACCCCGCCGCCAATGACCGACGGCGAGCAATCGAACAATGAGGTGCCGAGGAAGTGATTATTTTAATTTTATAATTAAAATAACTTTAAAGAAAAAATTAGGTGGAAAAAATTAAAGTGTCCACAACATACATAAATTAATGTGTCCATGTCAATCCATCTCGAAAAATGTATGAAACTTGATTAAAGTAGCAATATCGTGGACCTTTATTGAAAAGGCACTTTAGGATGAAACTTTTTCAAAAAATGATCACTATATTAGACCAAAAATAAAATTTTGCCGTTTAAAATTCTTTTTATCTTTGCAATTTCCATTTTTCCCCTCGTGCATGTACTAAACGATTAGGCAATTTGTATACCACCATCATCATCATCATATAATTTAATTTCCAGTTGACCTTGGTACACATGCAAGCATCAAGTAGTACATTTTTATATGTGATGATAATCGTGCGCATTGAAGAACAATATAACCCAAGTCCCATACAATCTAAATCTTAAAAGCAGAGAAATATAGTTCAGGCATATTATACTGGTCAACATTATTAGTAGAGTACACAAAATCATTCACATATGATTGATGGGGGGACCATTAGATGCATAATAATGTTCTCTATTAACACGTATCCATCATCATCAAAGTAATTCTACAAGTATTACCCAGATCAAGATTCCTTCATCACACAAAGCTAAAGAAATTCCACAAACTAAACTCAAGGAGACAGCAAATTCGGGTCACGCGAGCTATAAAGCACATTTTCAAGAGTGTCCAGAATGTTACCGTTGAACGAGCTCATTCGAGCTTCCTCATCATCTTCATGTTGGACACTTGAACAGAGCTTCAATTTTTTCCGGCAGTATTTGAGCTGGTCTTCCAGTAGGCTCCTTTCTGATTCGTGCCTCCAGACGAGCCACCGCAAGGACCTAATTACTTCTTGGTCGTGAATCTGCTTTTCCTCTGCCAATCTCTTGTACTGGCTCGACTCGAGTTCGATCAAGCTCTTTTCGTTCTGAAGGCGTAAGATCATGGCCATGGCCTCCTCGGCTGCAGAAGCTGAAGCTGCTCGTTCTTTAGCAAGCTCGGATAAAGCTGCATTGGCTCTGCGCCTCTCCATTTTCGAAATTTTCATCAATTTCCACAAATCGGACTCCAAATCTTCATCCTTACACCAATTTTCATCGTCTTCCCAGTTTTCGGCATCATCAAATTCATCATCAGAATCGAAATCAACTAAATCAGTATCAGGGTTTGGTTTTTGCAAAAGCATCCCCTTTTTATCACCATCAGCAGCGTTTTCTGAGCAAAACCAGTTTCTCGAATCACACACAAATCGAACCAAAACCCTAACGAACCTATCGGAGCACAACAATTTCATTCCAAATCCAAAGAACAGAAAAATGCAAAGAAATTGAGGAAGTAGCTTAAACAACAGCCCGATAGTGTAAAACCCAAACCCGAGTTCGTAATCCATGATCGAGCCCTTCAAAAGAGCGGTAAAATCCATGAAAGCCAAAACCCCCGATAAAGGGCTTTCAGAAAATCCTCATGAAAAAAGAAAACAGAGTACAAAATCAGGAAATTGCAGATAGGAAATGCTGTCTGCATGTGATCAAAA
>BKCP01006294.1:85298-101688 GCA_008636005.1 Striga asiatica
TCAGAAAGTATATAAGCTTTTGCTTATGAGAGAGAGAATACAAAAAGAGTAGCGTGGGCGCAAAGAACGAGGATAGAGATTTGGCTCATCAATGGCGGCAAGCTCACGTTCTGTGGCCAGAAGGATATGGGAAGAAGATGAATATATCCAACGGAAAAAATAATTTAATCTTTCTTGAATCTTTTGAATTTGGATAATAATTAATGTGAATCGTGATGGCAAAACGGAATGTATGGTTAAAATATTGGAAGGATAAATTATTAAATATTAATTAAGTGCATTTTTTATAAGATATTATAGAATTTGTAGGGTTGGTATTTTTTGTCCAAAAACCGAACACCGAACCGAACCGAACTGAACCATACCATGTGTAACGGTAATCGATTTTCGGTTACCGAATTGTTATCGGTTCGGTATCAGTTCCGAACCCATAAGGATTCGGTTTACCGAACCGAAACCGAAACCGAAACCGAACCGACAAAAATATATAAAAAAATTAAAATACTGCTTTTGAATAAGTATTATATTAGTTAAATAACATATTTGGTCTTAATTAATCTATCATTACATAAAAAGAATAACCTTTTTACAATTTTAGAAATGTTTTCCCGCCAAATACATTAAATGTATCCTATATATAGTAATTGTTGGACAATATTGATAAGGCAACAATATCGGCCGATTAATTGTGTTAGAATCTATTTTTCTGTTTTTTGGAATTGAAAATGGCGTTATAAAATCTTTATCTCTTATCTGTTACAAAATCTCATTGCATTTATAAAATCTCACAGCATAAATCTAGAGTTTATCTCTTATCTGTCTCACGTTAAAAAATCTCATCTCTTATCATTTAAAAAAATAAAATAAAATAAAAATCAATTCATAATTACTACTAGAAATTCATTATCTACTTTAAAAAACTAATTTTGTCTAATTACTAATATTTATCTACTTTAAAAAAACTAATTTTGTCTAATTACTAATATTTTTATAAATATTATAAGCTAACAATACATCCTCGATACCAACGTAAAAAGTATAATAATAATGGTGTGTAATCAGATTTTTTAGATGGAAGTAACGCCATAAATTCGGTATCATCTGGCATAATATCATTTTTAAATTATGCTTATAATATTTTAGATATTTTAAACAAATTGTTTAGTCATTTTTTTTACATATTCGTCTATATATACACACACACATATATATATATACATACACACATATACATAATTGATATTAAATTTAAATATTTGTAGACATGTTTTCTTTACAAAATAGTCTAGAAAAATCTTTTTTCCACAATGTTAAATTCAAATATTTTTAGATATGTTTTCCTTCTAAAATTGTTTAAAAAAGTTGTAGGTGACTTCACATCTTTCAAAAATAATATAGAAAATTTTGAATACGTTTACATATACTAATATAATATGTTAGGTGTTTTTAATATTAAACATATAAATTTTATATTCTCTTATACAAAATATCATATTCTCTTATACAAAATAGTTTTACATTGTTTGACCCCGAATCTTTAATTTATAATTATTAAGTATTGTTTATCCTCCTCTTTAATTTATAATTATTTTTTTTTCTTTCTCTTTTTAAATAGAATCAATAGTAATTTCCACTTCCGTCATTGAGTGACTTAAACTTGAGGTCTATTTATAATATTCTTAATTTAATATTGTTCCCGTGCATCGCACGGGGTACACACTAGTTATCAATCATAAGAAAAAGCTCAAAAAGGACAGAACTAGGGCTGGACCAGACCCGTTCAAATTTCAATCGCCTCATTCGTTCATCTCATAATATTGTTTCGTTCATCAATCTGCCGTTCATTAGTCGTTCACGGTTCACCACCTCACGGTCCTCACCTTCAATATTTTAATGTGCTGCTGATGTTCATTTAAGTTTCTGTTCATTAGTTCATTTGTTACTTAATCTGCTGCTGTTATGTCATGGGCATCATGGCTGCTACTAGTTCATTTGTTAATTCATTTGCTAGTTCATGGGCATTCAGGGACATCATATTCATGACTGCTGCTGTTAATTCATTAGTTCATTTGTTACTTAATCAATAAACAGCCTCGGTTACTTAATCTGTTGCTCTGTTTACTTAGAGCATCCACAATGCTTTGGGTCTCTTGATAAAAAATCACATGCCATGTAAGAAATAGACCTAGTCTATAAAAAAATGCTTCCCAATGCAATTAAAAGTGGACATGGTCTAGCTTATGTTGCAATAAAAAAAAGAGACTAAGTCCACACTTGGGTCTATTTTGGACCCAAGTACAAACCCAAACACTAATCATTTATTCCTACTTTAATTTTTCTTTTAATAAAAAAACATATTAGATCATTTTTATTGGTTGACATATATGTTAGACCTAGTATTTTTATTTTTGCATTGCAAAGTTATTGAAGTTTTTTACTTGGGTTTGTCAACATCATTTAAGACTCAAGTCCAATTATATGCCACATATACAAAAAGAGACCCAAAGTATTGTAGGTGCTCTTAGCATCATATTTTGCTGCTCATTTGTTCATTAGCATCATATTCTGTGCAAAATGCTATGAAGCCAATGGTTGGCTCCATAAAGGAGCCAACCATTGGCTCCATAGCATTTCTCCATATTATGTTGCTCTGTTTACTTCATCTGCTCTTCTGTTAATTAGTCTCGGTTTTTTCGATTTCTTATCGGTTTAAATTGAAACCGAATCATTTTATCAGTAACTGACTTTTCGGTTACCGAATGTTTATCGGTTCTGTTTCAGTTCGGTATCGATATTATGGTATCGGTTCGGTTACCGAACCGATACCAGCCCTAAGAATTTGCCTTCCACTAGATGACCACACACAAAAGAACACTTGTCAGCGTCGAAAATGTGTTTGTAACTTTGTATACTAGGTCCAAAATGCAAATCTAACCAATGTAAACATATTTAAATGTATTTGTGTTACATTCTCGGGATTCTTAACATTAAACTTTCATTCGTGGATAAAAATATTAATCAATGCTTATGATAGGAGGATTTAAAAAAAAAATACTTAGAAATACTTCTCAAATGAACTTTTAAATTAAAATTTTAATTTAAAAATAATTTATGTTTGGGTAATTAACTTTTGAATTTAAAAAAAAAAATCATTTTTACAAAAGTAATAGTACTTGTATAAAAGTGCTAGAAACAAACACGAATTATTAAACAGTAAAAAACATAGGAGTAGTAAAAAGAGTGAGTAATTTTGTATGCAAGAATCAATGAATAGACAAATTAATTATCTTACTTTATATTTCCCTCGTGCCTCTCAAAAGGGAGATATCTCTCACTCATGATTGGTGTCCTTTCGATGGCACGAGCATGCACCTGTCTCTCTCAAATCGACTTTATATCTGGAATTTCTCTCTGGAACGACTTCTCTGAAATGGACCTTCTCTATGGAATTCTCTCTATGCAATTTGTTGTTCTGGAAAAAACTCATGGAAAAATATGAAGATTAGAATTTTGATCCTCAATTAACAATTCATCTTCCCATTTATTTTTCCTCCATTAATTTTGATTACGTAGTTTTTTTATTTTTTATTTTTTTGGTTCATTTTTTTTTAATTGTTTTCTTTGCCACGTTCGCCTTTTGACATGTCAAGTCCGAGGAACCGGGCATGAGGGCGTCACGTGTGGGCCACGTGATAAATCTGGCCACAATTTTGAATGTTGGGTTCCGAACAAATTGAAATTGCATCGACTTTTGAAATTACACGATTAAATAGAAAAATACTCCGATATCAGGACTAAAATTGCACCCGACCAAAGGAGCAATAAAAAAATGCAATTTTTCTTAAATAAAATAACCAACCGGCCAAGTCTGCTCAAGTGCTCAGGGTCG
This sequence comes from Striga asiatica, assembly GCA_008636005.1. Classification (NCBI taxonomy): domain Eukaryota; kingdom Viridiplantae; phylum Streptophyta; class Magnoliopsida; order Lamiales; family Orobanchaceae; genus Striga; species Striga asiatica. Next base: position 89,188 of record BKCP01006294.1, read on the forward strand.
GGCCGGGTCAAGCCAGTGGCAGCACCATCATACCGTGGATGGCTCTAACTGCCCTATTCAGCCGTCGGTTCCCCGCCTTCATGTTGCCGCCACAGTATCTACTCTTCGTCCACCGATTCCGGTCAGACGCCGCTCTGGAAGCTATACGCAGGGCGTCGGAAAACAAAACTCCGAACCTTGTCTTATACAACTATCCCTCGTTTTCCGGCGCGTACGGTGCACTGTTTGCACACCTCTACCACACTCGACTAAACCTACCTTGCTTGATTCTACCGTTCTCAGCCGTTGCACCTTTCAGGTACTGTGCGTGTGTGGGCGCTGATTCATTTTGTCGTGACTAATTTGGTTATGCTCGTTCATTTTGTTGAGAGCTGAAGGGAAAAATGTATGTCAGTGGCTCGATATGGAAGTGAACGATTGAAGTCTCGAGCTGTGTATCTTGTGTTGTACTATGTACAGCGTGTTCGCAGAATCGAAGAAAATTGAGAAAATTCTAGCTTGATGAAAATTAGTGGTATTTTAGTATCTGCGTATTTTCAAATGCGTGGAGTATGTTTATACATCATTATCAGATATTAAGGTGCAGGAGAAGTGTCTTGGACTTTTATCTGCTTTCAGTTTTTGTTTCTTATGCAAATAAAGTACTTGATCCATACATTATGCTTGATTTGTGCACAAGTTGCAGTTCAATCCATTTATCAACATCTTGAATCTTGAATATTATGTAAATATAAAAAAAAAAAAAAAAAAAAAAGGTTTTCTGTGATGTCCTCTGGGCCATTGCATGTGAGACGGAAAGTGGGTGGTTCTTAGTATTACCCCAATTTATTCATGAAGTCAGCTAAAACATTTCAATGTTAAACAGCTTACTGCAGTATTCTATTTTCCTTCATTGGTGGAAATAGTTTATAGGTTGTGGATTCTTGTGTTTTGTCTTTTCTCCGTTTTCAATCGACAACCAAAAACTTCGTTACTTTTTTTTGCCCTCCCAATAGCCATGCTTGTTATTCTGGTAATGACCTTCTTGCTTCTTTAGGGTTGATGACTTATGCATTGAAGGAATGAAGACATGCTACTTTCTCGATCTTATAGGCCCAGAAGATTTTGCATTGGAACTATCCGGGCGAACATCGTCCAAGTTGGTGCATTTTGACATTTCACAAATGAATCGTTATAGTATATTTTGCTTCATATTATGTAGCTTTCGGCAGCTAATTGAGTATTTCTTCAAGTAGGGTTATTGTCTTCGATCATCGGAAATCCGTGCTTCCTCGAATTTCTGTAAGGGAAGATTCTGATACAAACATCACATTATATGTGAATATTGAGAGGAGTAGCTCGACTGCTGCATATAAATACTTCTCTGCTAAACTTTTAGAGAAAAGAGAAGATAGTGTAAGTGAGTGTGATGTACAATATATCTTAACCTTTTCTTTTCTTGTTTATTTTCTCTTATTTTCTAGGCTGTAATTGATTCCACCTTTCTGCACAGCATTTAAGTAAATTTTTCTTAATTACCAAGTGTTTAAGTAAATTTAAGTGTTTTTCTTTAGTAATTATGCTATGTCCATTAGGACAAACGAATGAGACTACTAAGCCTTGAGGACTGTGAGCGGGTGGACGCAATGCTCCAGTATATTGAAGATGGAGATCTTCGCCGGTGGAGTTTACCTAATATTAAAGAATTTAATATTGGGCTAAGAGAGTGGCACTCAAAATTGAATTGCATCACTAACTCATCCATGTATCAACAGGTACAAATTGAATCTTTATTTTAAATTTAAGGGGACGCACTTGTCGATATTTTCTCTTCCTATTTTAGTTATTTGTAAAAAGTAGTGATTAGTAAAATGTTATCACGACAGTAGAAAAAAGGATAGCCCAGTATTCAAGTATATAGACTATGCTAATTGGACAGTAGTCACAGTATGTTAATAGGAGATAAAGTGACAACTTATGTTACTTTCATTTGAGAAAAGGCCAAAGCGGGTAGCTCCAGTCACTATGTCCTTTTGGTTCTCTTGGCTTCTGTCATTTTGACTGTCTGAACTAAGGTTCCTTCCCTTTTTGTCCCTTAACCTGTTTGTATGAACAGTTGATGGGGATCTGCGCTGCAGACTTGATCACGAGGGGAAGGACCCATCTTGATCGGAGGCTTACTGATGCAAAGAAATTGATGACTAAGATTTTCCGAGTTCAGTTAGGACGAGGATTTTATGGGGAGTGTCTGGTATAAGCCTTTTTGTTCCTTAACATTTTCAGTGAGCTTTAGATAGTTATATGAAATGTTCTATTCAGAACTGATATATTTTATGCTGAAGTTAATGTTGAACTAATGATCTGGTACATCCTAAACATTTTTCTGGGTGCGTATCAGGGCTGGATATGGTTGCAGAAGTGACTCACTCTTTACCTTGTTGGCATTTTATTTGGTTGTTGTGTAGGGAGTTCGAGTTGATGGGGGCTCAGACTTCAGTGATGAAATTGGGAAGGAACTCAGCCGAATGAGTGCAGAAGCAGGGCTAAGGTGATTTACTTTTCACTGTTTTCTTTTTATTAATTGATTTCTATTTCTTTTAGTAATAATTTGTAAGGTTGAATTCTGCTTTGTCTGTGTGTGTGTTCGTATTTAGTGTTTTAAGCTGGTTGGTTAAACCTCAAATGGCCTCGCTTTTTTTTTGGGTGGCAATTTCATTAGTAAACATTTACTTGGAAAAGCCTCCGCTGTTGGTTCTGGTTGTACAACAGAGTTAGTTCAGCCTCACCTGCATCAAGTCCCATCATAATAAGTACTTTGCTCAGACTTGAGTTTGCTGTTGCAAGCAGATAAGAATTTTCTGTAGGCACACACACACTGGTATACATACTTGGAAATTGTCTCGATACAGTTCTTATGTGGTGATAATCAATACATAGGGAATCTAGTGAGGCATGAGGGAATGATGGATCTTCACAGTCAAGATGGATACCAACTTCTAGTGTCCTTTGTTTCTCATCCGTATAAACCTCTATTCTACAAGTTTTGCAGCTGTTGCAGTAGGAAAGTGTCTGGAAAAGTTGTAAGATGTGGATTTTACGTTATTGATGTTTTGTGACTTTGTCTGTAATGTATGCTGTTGATAAGTTTTTTTTTATCTATTCAAGTTACGATGCTTAGCTCATGGGGTTTTAGTGCATAACTGCATATAGTGGCATCTCTGCAAGAGCATGGATGGACACTTTCAGTTGGAGCGGTGGTCTTTATCTGAGGCCCTTGCTTTAACTAGCTCAAGTTGTTAATTACTTTGTTGTCTTGATATATTTGAACTGAGGCTATTATTTGGCACTAGCTCACTGCCTTTCTTAAATTACCTACTGATGAAATAGGCCAATTGGAGCTGTTGTGTACATGCAGCGTAACAATCTGAAAATGTGCCTGAGGACCATAGACAGTGGCACTGATACATCTGAAATTGCAAAGGTGTGGAATATGTTAACGAACCCTGCTTGTCGACTCTCCTTGCTTTACTGTTAAAGATTTGTAGCAGAAGAATGTTCTCAGAAAGTGGTTCATGTCTATTTTCGTATATCTGAACCTTGCAGGCGTATGGTGGTGGAGGGTCTCCAAGCTCCAGCTCCTTTATTATTCGTATGGATGAGTACAATCAGTGGCTTTCAGTTCAGTCTTCACCGACTCGGTAATTCTCAAGTGGTACTTATCATTGTTATCCATCTGCAAAGTGTCTCCCTTGTTTTTCATTCGCTAGTAGTTAGTGTCAGGGCTTCAGAGAAAAATAAGGAGTGATGCAATTGCTTTTAGAAAGAAAACTTTCCAATATTTAAAGTTGCGAACTGGTAATTGAATGCCTTGTGTTGAAATATGATGAGTACCATTTTAATGTGACATTGTTTTAGTTTAGTGCTCTCTATTATGTTCATAGGTAGTCAAGTGGTGAAGGTTGTATGAGCATTTGAAATCTGCTATCTTTGCTCATCGTAGTGTTTAGATTTCTTGTCCAACAGAATATTTTGTTCAATTGCATTGAGAATTTGAGACTTGAGAGTCACTTGACCGCAGCAACCTGCGATAATATTGTAAACACATCAGAGTCGTTTGTCAATGGCACATTTGCAGTGGAGATAGTTGATTGATCTTCCCCAACAACCTGGCAACCTACTATAATATCTTGCACACATCAGTCGTGACATGTTTGTATTGGAGATAACTGATTGATCTTTGTTACACAAGTACACATTTTTCTTATAGTGTATTGTTTTCGCAATTGGCAGATTTCACCAATCTGTGGTTACGATGGTGTTGTGTGTCAATATGGAATTTGTTTCAGTTGGAATATTAACAAATGAATTATAGGGTTAAATTTTTTGTTGCTTTTCATGATTGCGGATAATATGCAGCTAAAAATTGTGGAAATGATAACCGCAAATGAGGAGTGGTGGCAGAATTTGATGCTTTTCCTTGGATCGTGTCTGACGTTTTAGTTCACTCCATACAGTCTCTTGGTTTCGTGCTTTCCGGTGGACAATGACACTTCTAATAAGTTTCTTTTTAAACTAGAATAGCATTAAGCTTTTGAGTTTGGTACCAGGATCTGGTAACACGACCAGGCCCGATAACAAGAAAATGGGATCTGTATTCGGCGTTAATATTTCCATATATTATACTGGAAAAGATTACTGGTACAGTATTTGAGGGACATGTTCAGCCTTAAGTATCTTTCGACTGATAAGTTCCATCATTGGATTGTTTTCGTAATTCTTGAGAATACATACAGAAAGAAAAAGAAGCCATCGTTAACAAGGTGTGAGGAAAACGCTAAGTACAATTACATTAGTGCACCGGACAGCCTTCAACTTGTATCCCTTTGGCAGTCGGACAAGTTGCCAAGTCGCAGTGTTCACCACTCGTACCCCACCAATCTATTCCTTTTCCTTCCATGCTAAGAGAGAAATAGAGCACCACTGCCATGAAAGCTACTCCGGCATCTAAAGCTGCCGACAGAATGTAGTTGTACCTCTGCCACCAGCTCTTCCGATAACGGAAAACAAAAAAGTTGAAAATTGTCCCGACTATTATCCAGGCATTGTAATTCAATGGTGTTGCTGGTGGCATCATACCAGTTGCCCCTAGAAGTACGGGCAGGTTAATTAGTGGAAGCCAAGATTGTTTTGGAAATGCCTTGTAGAGAACCCAAACCAGGATCGGCCCTAATGCACCGCCAAGAAAGAACCAGTTCATTGAACTGTAATTTCCTTGACTTCCGAAAATTCTTCTGGGTCCGACTAAACCCCATATGACTGATGCATCGAAGAAGACTCTATCTCCTGGGCATGTCCATGGGCTGTCTGGTGGAAGGAGTTCGTCTTGGCATATGTTGGTGATAGTTGTAAGCTGCCACCACGCCACACCAATGTTGACTGTTCCGGCGATGATTGTGCCTAAGAACTATAGAGCAGTTGGAAGCATGGTTAGATGATAAGGATAAGTGCACAAGGTTGTAAAAACGTTATGACCCAGAATAACTTTCAAGGAGTGAATTCTGCCCTATTGTTGTACTCCAAACATCTACGTAAAGTGGTGAGTGGTTTGTTTAAGTATTAGAAGAAATATTTTTTTCATTTTCTCTCTGGAGTTGTATGCACGACCTATGTTGACATAACGTATGTGTTTTTTATGGAAAAGGTGGCAAGAAAGTACGATCGGGCAATCCAGTGATTGGTGATGTATTGTTGTCATCTTACCTATAGATTCTTATAAGCATGTAACAGAGGGGCTAACAACTTTATAGAATATATTGGGAAAAAATTAGTATTAATACTAGTCTAACCTTGTGAAAAATGTGTTGACCCAGAGAAGATGTCTATACTTGTTAAAATTATTCCTCCCCCTTTCCTATCCCTTCGTCCCTTTTCCCTTTGGTCAAAATAGAGATTTTATAGTCTTGTCATTTATTCTCTAAGAAGACATTATTTTCTTTCTTCATACAGATGGGATGCAGTTAAACATGAATTGTTATATTTGTTGATTAATTTCTTAAAGCTTCACAGGTGAAAACACAGGACAGAAAAGGATAGCTGATAAGGTTACATTAAAAAGCAAGTACATGCATGTAACTTTACTCCCCAAAATTGAGTACCTGCCTACCATCAATTTATATGAGTAACCTGGACGTGTTTATTTGCTTTTCTTGAAATGTGATCTTTTCAGTTATTAGATACTTTGGTAACATTGTCTAGAGTTTGGAATTATTTTAGACCTAACTTCATCCTTAGATTTGTTGTAATAAATGGGGACCAGAACTTTATACATTATTGAAGAGTCTGAACACCCATCATATACGACATACGCAACTATATTGGAATAATGTTGTTTACCTGAACTATAAACATCGATCTGGGAGGAATCTTCATGTAGTGACCTAGTTTGAAATCACTGAGAAATGAGACAGCCTGGGCCATGCTCATGTAGCCATAGGTTTTGAAGCAGACGTTAGCAATTGGCCTTCCCGGGTATATGATACCCATAACATACTCTGTGATTATGTTTAAGCCCGGTGTCTGCAAATAAAACATGGTCAGTTTTGCATTTACTTCAATCTGGGAATTTTTTTTTTTTTTTTTTTTTTTTTTTTNNNTTTTTTTTTTTTTTTTTTTGTTTTTTTTGCCTTTTATGTGTCTATGCTAGCAGACAGACTAGACTGTCTTAACAAATAACAAGTCCCTATTTGGATCCATATGTTGTTGCTATTCCCTTCTTAATTTTCAGATTTATATCTATCTGAATAATATTTTTAACTGGGTTCCGTGCTGATTTGACAGCTGTTTTTTTTGCTTGTACAGTCACTCAGGTCATCGTCAGTGATATTGGCTATCTTTTATCTGCAACAATATAAACAACAAATGTGTACGAATATGTTGGCTTCAATTTACCTGGTTTGTTGTGGCTGTAATGATGCTGATTGGGAGTGTGAAAATAAAGGCAATGAGGCTGGCAAATACGAGTCCCCACCATGGCATCTGAACCTGGTCGTTTAAGAAGATGCAGAGTATTAAAGAAGCTGCAAGTGTCACTACCAGTAATATCTGAAACCACCATGACGGTATGTCCTTGTATCTGCGCATAAGCCTTGTGTGGATATCTTCTTTTCCCTTGTATGAAGCACGGAATCTCGAGTAGATTTCTCTGTGGTTATACAAGATTTGCTAGCTGTTTAGTGTTTAATCAATCTTGGATGAGGAAGAAAAACTCATAGAGTGCTTTTTAATATACGAAGGACGATTACATGCTTCGCCTCAATTTAGGTTGCTGATAGGGAGTGGAGGAAAAAAATTCTGGGAAAAAATTTCAGTTTATGAAAACTTAAACCAGATTATTTTCATATATGCTTTAAAATTTACCAATCACGACCTTTTTTAATCCTTCGCTTGATTATTTGTACATAAGTTCTTTACTTGACTAGCGTTGTAATCTCAAATTTTTATACTAGCTGTCCTACTTCAACTATCAGTTTAATTTCGAAATTTTAAAACAAACTAGTATAGTATTAGTACCTCCCATAGAAACATCCTACATGCGTCATAGTGGATGCAATAGTTGCAAAGCCGAACCCATATGTCAAAGCAAAGAACATGCTGAGATGTATTCTGCCCTGCTCATTGTATCTCTCCATATCCAGCTCGAATTTGTCATTCACAATCGCAGATATATTATATTTCTGACCTTGAGCTGTGAACAAGTGTGAGGAGAAAATCGGGAATTTGCTTGCACCGTATAAGTCGAATCCCCAGTAGGCTATAGGGAGCACTATGTAGATTATCAGTGCATAACCCGCTAAGACATTCATAATGGCAAAGAAGGGACATACGAGTGGGCTGAACAAGAAAGATGCTACAACTGTCCAATCTAATGTTAAGGCCCCAAGGCCCAGACCTCTTAGGCCCGACCCAATCTGTTGGGCCGTGACTGACTTTGAGAATGTCCAACATAGCCATGAGATGCTACTGAGAGTGGGGAATAGATAACCCGGCACTACGTACCAAGAAAAGCTGCAGATTAGTGCAATCAGGAAAAACTTAGCCCTCGACATGCGTCTGTCATCTTTTTCGTGCAAGGCCCTGCATAGTTTAGAGATGAGGATTATTCAGTAAATATTTTTTAGATTGTGTCAGTTTGGAAATAGTATGCCAAATGTGTAGCTCATTTTATCACCTTAACTAGAATAAAATATATTTGCATTTTGAATCGACATTGCAGCTGAATTGGAGAAAATGCGATTTTGTCTGGTCTTGCAAAGTGGATTGGCTTTAAAATTAGTTAGTCTACCAGAAAGACGAATGTGCATAGAACATTGTCACATTTTATCTCTTTTGCCTTGCTTTTATTCTTCCTTTTCACTTTCAAGTTCCTTTTCACGTTGCATCCATGTTTGATATGGGATGAATTTGGAAGTACCTCACATGCTTTATGTATTATACGCTAAAGTAGAAAATAGATATCAAAATACCGTAATCCTTGAGTTTGACCCTAGTACCATTAGACCCAATTCTTTGAAAATTACAACAAAAGAAACCCTTTTACGGTTCCACTCAGACTCAGGGTTGTACTTAAGGAGCTAACTGTATTAAATTTATGCATGTGAAGGGGGCTTTGACATGTTTTTGCTCGTCCAAGGGATTATTTCCGTGATATTGAGGATCGACTGGTTTTTCTGTAACTAGGGCAAACCTCAAGAGATTTGTAGTTTGTTAATTAGTTATATCATCCACATTTGTGTTCGAATTTGTTTTAAAATTTGTGGTCCTTGTCATTTTATCTACTCTTTCATATTCCAGTTTGCACCAGTTTGTTCATATGACTGCTATTATGGAAAAGCCAAGGCTCTGCAGCAAAATTAGAGATAAACCCTTGATGTTCGGGAAAATTTCATCCTACCTCGTGAGTAGTGCCTCCACAGGGACTTTAAGTGTCTGATCAACACACAACCGAACAGGTGCGTGAGTGTGATTTGAAGCTAAAACTGTTGTTGGGGCACTACCCACGGGAGTAGATTCAAATTTACCGATATTTGGGGATTGCACCATTTGAAAAGGGGAGCTTGATAAACAGAAACACCAACTCTACTTGCCTTATTGGATATAAAATATTTTAGATTTGATTGAATTTATTTCAAAAAAGTTGATTGAGTTTGATTAAAGTTAAATTTTGAGTTTATATTTAAGTAATATTTAAAAATTAAAGTCGATATGATGTAAAAGTATGAGATATGTGATGGAAAGTGATGAGTATTTAAAAATATGTGAGCGAATAAATAGTGTGTTAAATTTGATGTGATGTGTGAATATTATTGATTGGTATCATTTAATTATATTGATAATATTGAGTAAAGTTTGGATTGAGATATGTATGAGTTGAGTTTTAAGTCAGATAGACAGTTTTGCTATGAAGCCAACAGTTGGTTCCATAGTGAAGTCAACTTAATCCGAGAATATGGTATGGTTTACTTGTTGTATATAGAAAGTTAACTCCACTATGGAGCCAACTGTTGGTTTCATAGCAAAATTGGTCAATAGATATTTTGTATCCAATCATGCCTACGACGTGGTTTGTAATATTAGAATGAATTAGAGCATCTGCATCGGGAGCATTTATTTGTCCCGTTTAAATGGCCACTTTTTTTCTATTATAATAAAATAACAAAGAAGTCGGCTTCTTCCTTGTTAACGAGCGATTTACTCCCGTTGGGAGTAGGAGAGAGATTGTTAATGGTACTTCCTTCAAGCCATACGTCGGTTCATTCCTTCTCAGTAAATCCATTTTGAGAAGGCAAAAGAACTTTCGATTAAGATGGATGCAGCCATCCTTTAATAGGTGGGCCCCTCCTTTGCCAGTTGAGCGCTCTTCTTTTTCTTTCTTTTTTTTTTAATAAAAAAGCTAATTGTTTATTCATATTATTTTTTGTTTTTATATTAATTCATTTTTTATCTATATCATATTTTCCATTATTATTAAATTCAAATTTTATTTATATCACTTTCCAATATGTATTAATAATTTAAGTTATTTTGGTCTTGTAGTGTTGTTTTATTTTTATGAATTTTAAAATTTATTAATATAATTTAAAAATATTAAATATTATTTTTATTAAGAATATTGAATGTATAGATAATGTGTTCATATATATGTACTTAAATGAATGGATATGAATGTGAGTGAATGTTTAAATAGAAAAAATATTTAGTGAAATGATGATGTAGACATGTGGTGGATGAGAGAGAACGTAAATTGTGATTGAATGAATGAAGTGGGATGTGAATGTCTTATTTGTAAATTCAGAAGATGTCTAGAACTTTTGACTAATTGCTCTGAGGTGAATTTTGTGATTTAGAAAGGATGAACTGTCAAGTGAATGCCTCGAGGGCTATTGAGTGGGTAACCGATCCATGAATGTAGCCGTAATATGAGAATTGTTTATGCATTAGGCTTGACTTGAATGTGTAGTTGAAACTGTGTTTAGTTGTTGCAAGTTGCAAAAGCTTTGCACGTGAAGCCTATGAAATATGGGCATCTCCAGCCTGTTCAATGTGAATGCAAAATGTGTTGTTTATGATGATTTTTTTATTTTTTATTTTTTCTTGGAAGGCATATAGTTGCAAAAATTACCCAGGTGATTCATAAATTTACGGTCCATAAAACATGCAAAAAGGCAAATTGTAATCTTACCTTTGAGATATAAATATTGCTACTTTTGCTAGATGTGGGTTTTTACCTAGGAGCTGAAATGTAATTTGACAGGGTATATTGTCCTAGATGGATAAAGCTATTAATTTTAAACAGTTTTGCTATAAAGTCAATTTTCTATATACAACAAGTAAACTTATCATATTCTTTGATTATTTAAATAACACTAATATAATTTTATTAATATGGTAGGTTTATTTGTTGTATATAGAATATTAGCTCCATTATGGAGCCAACTGTTGGTTTCATAGCAAAATCGTAATTTTAAAGTTGATGTGATGTGTAAAATAATAAAATTGTAATACTTGTTATTATATCAAAGAAAAGATTATATAATCCTTTATGTCACTGTGATCCAAGTGGAATTCAAAGTATAGTTATATACAGTGCGAATTGCAAATATTTTCAGAACCAAAACACATAAAGTAATAAATAATTTATGGAGGGAAAGTTACAGACCTGAAGAGGGAAACTTGAACCAGGGTGCCAGGCCACCACATATGGGCCGGTTCGATCACATACTTTCTCAAGAGCCCGGCCCAGCCATATCCCAATACCTGCAAATTGCCCGAATAAGACAATCGACTTGAGCTATATTCAAACAAATAATGATCAAATTGAGATTCGAGCCATCCAAAAAGGACAATATAAAAAGTAACCCAAGTTGGTGAAAAATACATGATTGGATGAGGGTTGATTAGCAAGGACAAAAAAATATTTAGTAAACTGAAGAAGATTCGACCTAACATTATTGCTCAAAATCACAATTGGTCTGAACCGTCGGATTATATGAATGCATACACATCTCTATGTAGGTGTGTGTTGATTTCACGATCAGACTTCCACTCATATGCTTTTCAATTGATTCATTTATTTGTTCATTTGATAATATATATACAAAATAACAAAACCATTTGAAACCCTTCAAAATTCACGTTTCTACTAAAACCCAATATTATCTTTGCTGCTTCAGTATTATTAAGATAAACCGAACAGTGTTACATGCTCAATTCATACTTTTATAATGTATTATTAATGTTCAATCAACACTAGAACCTAAAATAAATTCTGACATTAGACACGGACAAAAACATCTTCCATTTAATTACTTTTTTTTTTTATCACAGAAAAATATGCATGACCTTTGAATCCCATGTACCTACTTGTAGGTGTAAGTGCGTGAGAGAGAGAAAAGAGAAAGAGACTCAAAACCTGAGTTGTGATAATAAGCAACCAACCAGCCAAGAAAGAAATATTCCTTCCATAAAACGCCTTCACGATAGTCACAATCCCCACCGCATAAGCCGACCCGTTACCAAACGCACTACCCGCATTAGCAAAAATCGATATCAGCACGTGCTCCTTCATGTTAAACGGGCCCGGGTTTAATGAGAACCTTCTCGACCCGAACCCGGGGACCCGAAACCCACGACCCGGCAAGATCGCGGCCAGGAAATGGCCGATGGGTAGGGTTGCCACCTGGACGGTGATCTGGGTCACGACAAGTGGCTCGGTTCGGTAGGCGAAGAATTGGTTGATGAAAGAGAGGAGCCCACAAGAGAGGAGGCCCAAGAACCACATACGGAAGGTCCATACGGGTAGGGTCGGGTCGTCACTGTTGGTTACGGTTAGACGGACTTCTTCTATGGGGGACACGTCATCGCTGTCTTCTTCTTTTGCTTCTTCTTGCTTTGGAGTGTTTGGATATGGAGTTTCTACTTGAAGAGTGCCCATGAGCAAGATTCTATTGGGAGATTTACAAGTTT
>BKCP01006294.1:102520-163046 GCA_008636005.1 Striga asiatica
TGTCATAGTGGTTCGATAAACTGAAGACCGACTTTGTGTTAGTGGGGGCCCCTCTTTTAATCATTAAGCATATAGACATATATATTTTATATATATTTTTACATAAATTTGATAAATGAAAAAAATGAAATTTAGACAAAAATTAAAAATTTAACATTTAAAATTTATTTCTAGTGCTTAGCTAAATAAGAATAATTCATAACATTTTTATTAAATTATACAATATACTCAAAATTATTGTATTTACAATTCTAGCTTAGTTTTTGAGAATATTTCTAACTCTTCAATTTAACTTTGAAGAGTTAAATTGAAGAGTTCAAAAAGAGTTCAATTGGCTTTTCGAATTCTTTATTATTATCTGCTTTATTTTTTGTGTAACTATACATTTTTTTTTTTTCTTTTTGAAACAAACGGTTAACTATCTCATCAACAAAATACTTATGTAATGGGCAAAAAAAGTGTTGTTAAATAGTGAAATCTAAGTATTATTTTTTGATACAAGTTTTAGCATTGGACTTGGAATAACTTTCGTGAAATCTAATAGATATTTTTTTTTTTTTCAAAAGTTGCAAGGGAAACAAATATTAAATATTTAAGAAACTAAAATGTACATTGATTGAAAATTGTAATAAATAGTGATACAAAAAGGACACCCGTAATGAAATTCTGGTTCCGTTACTTTGACAGACAACTCAGTAGTTTTTTCTTAATTAAAAAACATACTAAATGTTTGAAATAATTGTTTACACTCAGTTCTGTATTTATTTTTTCGACATAATTCTTTCTATCATTCACTTCGTCATTTTAAAATTAGAGAGTTGAATTTGCTTTCATGACTTGTTGGAATCAATGCAACAAGTCACTCGTGCATATTCTAAATTAACTTTTATCAAACATCACAATTACTCAGTCCCCTAATTGATCTAATTAAGGAGTCCATATTTCTTATGTGTTGACTTAATTTTAACCCTCATATAATATGCGAAGTTACTTGTTTTTCTATCAACTCTGCATTAATAAAAGGAAAAAAAAATGTTTATAAATCATTGTCAAGAGTATGACATGCATGATCACTAGCTTCCACCACTAGAAAAGAAATATTTTGCCACTATAATTCAATAATTGTGACTAAAAAAACATGCATGCAAATATTTTTTAATCATTGACAAGTGCGTTTTTTATACTTTATTTGTGGCAAAAAGTTTATTTATATTGTTATTTGTCATGATTTTTTTAACGATTGTTTTTATTTTCAAAATGCCATGATATGCTTTAGCTTAAACTTATAATTCTGTCACTTATAATTATTGCTAATAGTTAGAATAAGGAAAAAAAAGTCGTTTTTAAATAGTGAGCTCGCATCTCAATTCTTAATGCAATTAAATGGTTTTATTAGGCAGTGAGCCCACCTCAATTTGTTAATGCAATTAAATGGTTTCTATATAAGTAGCATGCCAATTAATTTCATTAATTGCGTATCATGTAGGCCTTATTTATGTTAATAACAAAAGATAATTTAGTTAGTATACTTGAGATATTAGAGAAGAGTCCAAATTAAATATCATCAAGTGTGAAAAAGAAGAAAATAGTCATCAAACACAAATGCATGACTTAGTCAACTTTGCAAATGTCGCGTAAGTCAAATTCTAAGAGATGTGAGATTTAAAGATATGGGACAATCTTGTCGGCAGCAAAGCTTGTGTATTTCAATATTTGACTTTCAATTTGCAAATTGGCGAACAAACAAGTGAGCCTTTTCAAATATATCCAAGAATACAAAGAAAATGTATTTATACATTGGTTGGTAAATTCAATGCTATTTTTATAGTTACTTAGTTAGTGTCCACATAAAGTTAATTATTGTTGGACCATACACAATTATATACATAATTTACCTCATTGCACACTTGGAAAAGATATCATATATCAATATTTCATTCTGCTGAATGATTGATACATAATAATTGTAACATCATCATATACTCACGTTGATTTCATAAGAAAAAATCAGAATTTATATGTAAATTTTATCAAGATAAAAAATAATACTCCAATATATGTTCAATTCTAGATAAATACACCCAAGACAAATAGAAAATCCAACTAAGATTTAATAAAAACTGACTACAAGAATGTCAAATCTATGGAAGGAATCCAATACAAATCGGGTGTTATTTTTCAATCCTTCATGGATTAGGAATCTTGATTAAAGTTTGAAAGGAATTTTAGTAGGTAAGTTTTAGTGAGACTAAGTTTTGGGAACAAAAACAACTATCGCACTCCAGTTCATGGTAAATATTTTCAACTCACCAGATTTAAGTTTACCAGGGAATTAACAAATAAATATAATAAAAATTTGGAGACTCACATGTCCGGCCAACAATTTGGCCCGTAAATTTGGGTGGACCAATTTTTGGGAGCAATACTTTTTGACGAGTCCAAAAACTCGCGAATNATAAAAAAAGTTAAATCATGACCACACATCTTCATCTCTAATTAAAGGCATAGATTGAGTCTTACATGTTCACTGTAAGTATTTAGACTCATTGGAACAAATATATTAACCGATTTGAACCAAATATGTACGCTATGTCGACAAATATTTGACATTACAGTCCCCGTCATCAAATATTTCACAATTACAACCCCATCTTCCAGAATATCATAGATACGCGGAGCAATTATTCGTAAGTTTTTCAATTTTTCTCTAACACCACCCCCAACAATGGCAGACAAACCACCCAACCACAACTCAAGAGCAAAAAGCAAAAGCTCTCTCAACTACCTAAAAAAATTAGATTAAATACCTCATTTGTTTATTTATTTTCACTTCCTAAAAATAAAAATTCTCTCAACTTATAATACATACGCACACCTAAGTCCAAATAATAATATTAATATATGATAAATATAACATGACAACAAAATAATATAATTAGTATTTAAAACAATAAAAAGTTGCTACTGTCTAGCTGCTTGACCCATTTTTTTAGCCGATTCGTACAAATCGTAGACGGTCCAGCGACGCTGCTTCATAGTCAAATAGTTATTTCCTAAATCCTAAATCCTATTCCCCGAGAGAGAGCACACGTATTAGAAGCAAATTCGAACACTTAGCGTGAACAACCTGACAACTTTTGTTTTTACATGACTAACTTCAGTATGTTTGGGTTGTGCAGGTATTCATCTCAACTTTGGATAATTGCGACGAACGAAATCCTTATCTAAACAGAACAACGGGAATCAAATTGCCAACAACCTAAGCTTAATTTAACAACATTTTTATTGATAATTCAAATATTTTGTATAAAATGTTTAACTATGTTTTTGAAAATAAACATTAATTTCCATTTATAATCATGCTACATAAATATGGATCATTTTCAAAAAAAAAAAAAGAAAGAAATTAATTCCCAACCAAAAATAAGGAAAAAATAATCCAAGAACAGTAAAATAAATTAAATTAAATTATTTCCTCCTTCTCGATTCCTTCTCCACCGTCGTTCGACCTTTTCTTCGGATTCCACCTACTCACAACCCTCTCCTCGACAATATAATCGTCCAAACGTGAAATACAAAGCCCGTCATTTCCTTTCCTTCTCCTCACGTGTAGGACCAGCAAAGTTTTTACCACCCCACCACACAACCGGAGGGTGCAATGTAAATCCGACCAAGAATTTAACCGCTTGTTTTTACTACTTTCACCCTCATCAGACAAAACAATAACAGCATACTCAGCATGAACCAGGGATGGATGGTGCCTGTAAGCAACAAAGTCAACTCCGTACTGAGAACCCGATTTGACCAACCAATTTTTCATTCGGAGGTGGGAATACGCTTTGAACAAAACCGGGAAATTAGACTTGTTGGACAACATCAAGTGACGCCATAATTCTTCGTCATTTGCAGATTTATTATTTTCCCTCACGAGTTTCATGCATTTTAAAATGGAGCTCAAGTAGATAGCTTCCTCTAGACTTAGTTGGAACCATTGCTTATCTTTATTGTTTTCTGCAGAAATAATGGGCCGGCCAAAGCATGTTCGGAGGAGAAGTTCGGTTTGGTCGGTTGTTGCTGCAAAGAGCACGCTACAGCCTAAGAGAAGCCCTTGGGAATTTGACTCGGTTAAGGAGGTTTTAAGTCGTGCGATAGTGGAGGACATGGGCTCTGCAAGAGCTTTTGCTTCGGCCGTTCTTTGTTTCCAAATTCTCGACATGTTCTGGGAGAANNNNAAGGTACAAGACAAGATTTTTAGTGAAAATGCCAAAGGGTAAAATGAAAAGTAAAACAGATAAAAGATAAGTTGTTTTATTGAATCGGTTTTGCTATGAAGCCAACAGTTGGCTCCCCATAGAGGAGCCAACCTTCTATATATAGAATATGGTAAGTTTATTTGTTGTATATAGAAGGTTGACTCCACTATGAAGTTAAATTGTTGGCTTTATAGCAAAATCGTTTATTGAATACTGTAAGAAGGGAACAAAATATATAAATAGAAAAAAAAAAAGCAAAAAGTAAGGACAATGAGTTTTGGTATTCACATATAAAAAGATTCAGGAGAAAGAGATTCACATAATTAAGTAGCTCTGTATTGCATAGTTGTAACATGAGAGAAAAGGAAGAAATGCACACTGTGCAATATTTTTGGTAGGAATATCATCTGAAAATGCACTGGATAATAACACTATAACACACATCTAGAAATAGAAGCAAAATCCATATTTTTCTACCAAAATACTGCACAGTATCTTTATTAGTAAAATCTTCTACATATTTCACTATTTAAAATATTAATTAACAACTCTTATGCCACCATTTTTTTCAAGAAGAAAATATTCTTCTGCATCCAAAATGAATCTTCAAGCCTCATAAAGAAGCCGCTTATCAAAAAATAATTGTATTGGGCCATTAAACAATATAAAATACTAGGTCGACAACAACCACTTTATACGATAAATTTGGACATTTATTAATAACAATACATTCCCTACCAAACAAAAATGGCCATTAGATACCTAAACTAAAATCGGCCACTTCATACCAAAATCAAATTTATTAATTTTGTCAACTTTATACCATAAATTGATTAATTAATTTCTAGATGCGGGATTTTTTGAAAACTTTTAAAAAATATTACCAAGTTTAGTAATTTTAAAATTTTTAGACAGAATTTTAGTTTCTATTTCAAGTAAAAACAAACATTTTTATATATATACTAGTGCGCATTGTTAGTTAACAGTTTTGCTATGAAGCCATCGCATGGCTCGACTTATGGAGTCATCTACACTTATTCACCAATAGTGTGCAATAAATACACTTTGGACAGGTGTCAATACGTTAAGTGGTGGATGGCTCCATAAGAAAACCATCCGATGGCTCCATAGAATTTTTGTGTTACTTAAAACCTTTTTAAAAACTTTATTTTAAACATGATTATTTATAATTAACATCTCATTACTGCAATAAAAGAAAATACAAAATATGAAAAATTATATATTATTTATTTGAATATAATGAGTGTCCCCAACCAAACCAATAAAATCTATATGATAAAATAATTATATGAATCGTCATGCTTTTTAAAATTATATAATAAATATTAGATATAAGGTTCGCATTTAAATTTGTAATTTGGATATTAGATGAAAAAAAGATGTGTACAAAAAAATAGGTACCAAGAATCCGCATGATATAAGATTTTTCTAAACTTTAAAAGATTTTGTAGTTAGATAAATATGGACAAAAAAATCATCTTAATAACAATCCACAATATAAAAATTAATTTCCGAAATTAACATATTTATTAACTAAATACAAAATTTTAGTTGTGGCCTTTTATGAGATTTATAAATAGATAAATATGGATAAAAAATTTAATGATTAAGTTAGGATTTCAAAAAATTTCAAATGTTTTATTCGTTAAATGATTGGCCGGATTTTTGTAACCAAATTTACACGTTTGACCAAAAAATTTAATGAAAATGATTGACCGGATTTTTTGGAAGCAAGATTTTCAAGATTCTTTCTAATTATTGGCGAAATTTACTCGTAGCATTTAAAGAAAACATTGCTCATATTTTAAGGAATTAAGGTTACATAATATCTTTCTCAAATAACATTTTTTAAAAAATTTGAATTCGAATTTTCATTCAACCGCCATTTTCTAAAAAAAATACTGAGAATAGTAACTTTGAAAATTTGAGCGAAAATTTTAATATTATTTCAAGTTCCCTCTCCCTATATAGTAATAGATATAAACATAGATTTTGGTTATTAAAAACAAATAAATGAAATATAGATTATATGATAATATACATGAACTTAACATTTTTGTTAATGTAGGTATGAGCTGTTATAATTGCAATTATATACATCACATATGAACTAAATTTTGATTATAAAAAAACAAATAAATGAAATATTGATTATATGATAATACAAACGAACTAAATCCTATAAGCAATGTAATATTTGAAAAAAAAAATCATAAATAAAAGAGCCAAACCGCAATTCAAACAATATTTTGTGTTTCCCCACCCATTGGAGCAATTTGGAGTTGCTCTCGAATTAGTTCTTTAAAAAACAGAAAGCAGACATGCTAAACGCTTCGTATGAAATCTAGAGAAGGTCTAGTGCACCTTTGAAGAAGAAGGGAAAAAATATCTGAAATAACTATAATTTCAGACGTGTGTATTCAGTTCATTTATGTCAGTGTATTCAGTTCATTTGTCTAATAATCCTTCTCAAACAATTATCTACTATATCTAATGATCCTGAATAATTAAATTGCAGTTTGTGTCCTAATTATATGGGTACAGTGCCAGATCTGAAGCCAAGGATTTCAAATTTGTAGATTTCAGATACAACACAGCGTATGACAAAAATCAAAAGTTAAAGCTTAGCCATCAATACCTTAGTATTTCTCTACAATTTCTCCCGGGACGATGCGCCGGATGATCCCGCCGGAATCTTGCCGTGTCTCTCCCTCTCCGTCGCCGCCTCGCCGTCGCCGTCTCTCTCTCTCTCTCTCTCTCTCTCTCTCTCTCTCTCTCTCTGTTTCCGCCTCGTCGTCGCCGGGCAACTTCTCGTCGTCGTCGGGTTCGTCCGGCTGACTTGGGGTTGGGATTTTATTGGGTTGGGGAGATGGGTTCTGTGCAATAAAAATATAGGTTGAAGGATTTATTTATGTCCATTTTTTTTAAATAATGTTATATAATATACTTATTAATTGATTTTATTTAACAATTCAATAATTATAAAATATTTCTAATCATACAAATTACATCTTTATAAAATCTATCACTTTTTTTGTTGGTATGAATAATACGATAATATTATTTAAATTGAATTACAAAAAATTTATTTAATAATATATAAATATAATTATAGTCGTTTATCTTAAATTATGTATTACTTTCATTGCATTTTGTTGGTATGAATAATACGATAATATTATTTAAATTTTAGTGTACTTTGTCAGTCATAGAACAATCAGTTTATCATATTTCAGAACTTACGAATAACATATTATAAATGGTTTCATTTAAACTATGATAATATTATTTATAAATATACGCATAAGTTAGATATAATTAATTTTCATTTGTATTCTATAATTTGTAATTTTAATATATGGTCAATGATATACTACATGAATCATGATTTTTTCATTATATTAACATATTTAAGGGGAAAAAATAAGTTTTTTTTTTTTTGGTCAATTGGGTTGACTAAACAGAGTCACTCATCGAAATAACGGGTCATTTGTGTCAACTTGTTCGAACTAAAGTGAGTGTTTAAAACTAAAATAGAAGAAAATGATAAAAAATAGAACCAAGATCAAAATTGAGAATGAATTATAAGAATCAGAACCGAGTTTATAGAATCGAATCGATTTTATGGAGACTCTGGCACAAAAACTCAAAAGTATCTCTTGATGATATTAGAATTGAGAACCGAGTTTATAGAACCGAATCGATTTTATGGAGACCCTGGCACAAAAACTCAAAAGTATCTCTTGAGGATATTAGAATTGAGAAGAAGTAAGAGTGCGTTGAATATGTCATGAAAAATCTGATTTGGGTAGAACTGAGAAGAAGTAAGAGTGAGTTGAATATGTCATGAAAAATCCTTTGAACCAAGTTTGTGGGTTCTCCACTCAGCATGGTTGGGTTACCACTATGATCATTCTTTACATTATGGATTTTTAAGCCCATTCTCTCTAGCAAAACTACCAATTGATCTCTATTCAATCATTTCATCAAAGGATCAGCCAAATTTTCCTTAGACTTCACATAGTCAATGGAAGTAACACCATTTGTGATCAATTAGCATACGGTATTATGTCTACGACGAATATGTCTAGACTTACCATTATACAAATTGCTTTGTGCGCTACCTATAGCAGCTTGGATATCACAGTGAGTTATCACATGCGACAAATTCTTATCCCAACATGGAATATCGGATAAAAAATTTCTAAGCCACTCGGCTTCTTCACCATCTTTATCTAAAGCGATGAACTCCGATTCCATCGTTGACCGAGCTATACATGTTTGTTTTGTAGATTTCCACGAAACTGCACCTCCTCCAATACAGAAAACATATCTGCTAGTTTAGCGAGAATCTCTCCAATCTGATATCCAGCTTGCATCACAGTACCCTTCAAGTACAGCTGGGTATCTCGAGTATTTTAGCCCGTATTCAAGGGTGTACCTCAAGTACTTAAGTACCCTTCTCAAAGTATTCCAGTGTTCATGACTGGGATTGCTCGTAAATTTGCTCAACTTATTCACCGGATAGGCAAGTCTGATCGTGTACAATTCGTCAAGTACATCAGACTCCCTATTATTTGTGAATATTCCAACTGACCGATTGGCCTTTATTGGCTACCAGATCTATACTAAGATCAAGGGGCGTCTTACACCTAGATTGTTTACCGTCATAGGTATCAAATTTCTTGAGCACTTTCTCTACATAATGAGATTGTGACAAGACAATTCCATGTTGGGTTCTGATAATCCTTATTCCAAGAATAACATCAGCCAAACCCATATTTTTCATGTCGAAATTTCTCTTCAACATTCTTTTCGTATCCATGATCACTTCTTGACTACTCCCCATGATCAACACATCGTCTACATATAGACATACAATCACAAATGTATTTGATATACCCTTGACATAAACACATTTGTCACATTCGTTGATTTTGAAATCATTTGACAACATCACGTCATCAAATTTCAAATGCCATCGTTTCGGAGCTTGTTTCAGTCCGTACAAGGATTTGATCAATCTACACACATTTCTCTCTTGTCCAGGTGCTACAAACCCTTCAGGTTGTTCCATGTATATTTCTTCTTCCAATTCACCATTCAAAATTGCTGTTTTGACATCCATTTGGTGAATCTCAAGATTGTGCAAAGCAGCAATCGAGAGAAGCACTCTTATCGACACTAAACGCGTAAATGGTGAATAGATATCATAGAAATCATACCCTTCCTTTTGTTTAAAGCCTTTGACCACCAAACGTGCTTTAAACTTATCAATCGATTCATCAGCTTTATATTTCTTCTTTAGGATCCACTTGCATCCTAAAGGTTTACAACCATCAGGGAGATCAACCAACTCCCAAGTATGATTTTGCATAATGGACTCGATTTCGCTATTTACAGTTTCTTCCCAGAGTGGTCCATCTGGGTTGGACAGAGCTTCCTTAAGGGAGCTCGGTTCATCGTCCAACATGTACGTAATAAAATCAGGTCCAAATGTTTTCGCCGTTTTTAACCTTTTACTACGTCTCGGTTCTTCATCAGTACCCTCTGGTACAGAACCACTAGCAGTTTCATATGTTTGTTTATTAGAACTAGATTCTGCTCTTTCCTTCAGAGGAAAAATATTCTCAAAGAATATAGCATTCCTCGACTCAATCGTGATACCAACAGATACCTTTGGATTTTCTGATTTACAGAACCAGAAATCTATATGTTGTACTATTGTACACATATCCAATAAATACACAATCGACCGTCTTTGGCCCGATTCTCATTTGTTTGGGTTCATAAACTGAAACCTTAGCCAAACACCCCCACACTTTCAGGTACTTATAAGACGGCTTACGATTTTTCCACATTTCGTAATGAGTCTCATCTTTCCCTTTAGGTGGTATTTTATTCAGGATATAATTTGCTGTTAAAACAGCTTGTTTTGGGGTAATTCTGAATTTATCAACATGGCATTCATCATTTCGTTTAAAGTATGGTTCTTGAGTTCAGCAATACCGTTTGAGCATGGAGAATAAGGGGTCGTCGCTTGATGAATTATGCCATATTCAGAACATATTTGTTCAAAAGGAGCTACATACTCCCCACCCCTATCACTTAGGATTATTTTAATCCTTTTGCCGAGTTGAACTTCAACTTCGGTCTTATAGATTTTAAACGCTTCCACAGCCTCGTCTTTGCTTCTTAACAAATATAAGTAGCAAAACCTTGTGCAATCATCGATAAATGTAATAAAATACTTTTTACCCGTTCTTGTTTGCAGAGTTTTCATATCACATACATCAGTATGGATCAAGCCTAATGGTTCAGTAGACCTTTCCACCAAGTGAAAAGGCAACTTAGCCATTTTTGCTTCAATACAAATTTCACATTTCTTATGTGATTCAATTTTAGAATTAGGAATTAATTCTAAATTCATTAACCGTTTAATTGCATTTAGATTTACATATCCCAATCTAATTTGCCATAAATCAGAGCACTCAACGGTATAAACAGAAATAGGTTTTCATTATCATTGAAAACGGTTACACGGCTCACGGCCATTACATTCATTTTGAACAAACCCTTGTCGATATATCCACGACTAAGGAATGTTCCAAACTTGCTAAAAACAAACTTCTTTACCAGCTTAAATCCATGTTCAACAAGAAGAGATTCGGAGACCAAATTCTTGCGGATGTCTGGGACATGCAGAACATCCTTAAGTTTCAACTCCTTTCCAAGAGTCAGCTTCAGCACCACAGTGTCCACTCCAGCCACATCAGCCGTGAAGGAGTTTTCCATGTGAAGTTTCCGACCCTTAGCAGGAGTGTATTCAGAAAATACCTCCTTATCGGAACACACATGATGAGTGGCACCAGTATCGACGTACCACTCCCTTGGGTTATCCACCATATTGGCTTCAAACACCACAGCCGATATATCAAAGTCGGTCAGTTCACCCGGCACAGGGCCGTGTTCAACCACAAGGGCACTCGGTTTACCTTTCTTTGGCCCAACCTTCTTTGGCCTCTTGCAGTCTTTCGCCATATGGTTTGGCTTTCCACAATTGTAACACGTACCGGTAAACTTCCAAATCTTGGCTGACTGCTTCCCTTTATCAAGGGACTTCCTTTTGCTCTAGTTGCCTTGCTCCCACAAATTAGCACGAGCCTCCATCATCGTAGTCTTTGCCGATGAATTACGATTGTCTTCCTCAATACGAAGATGAACAACCAGGTCTTCAAGACTCATCTCCTTCCTCTTAAACTCAGCGGCAGCTTTTCAATCACCGCTGCAACTTGTAATGACTCGCTCAGAGACATTCATTCAGCATGGATATCGTACAAGATGAGCTGGAACTCTTGCACTTGAGACACAACGGTCTTAGTGTCAACCATTTTGAAGTCAAGAAATTTGCCGACGACGAATTCGCCCCGGGTCCTCAGTCTTGTACTTCTTCTCCAAAGAAGCCCAAAGCTCTTTGGCAGAACCAACCGAGCTGTACACATTATACAACTCGTTACTAAGTCCGTTCAGGACATAGTTACGACAAAGGTAATCACCTAGCCCCCAAGCCTCGTACGCAGTGCGTAGTTCAGCATTGGTTTCATTTTCAGCAATGACTGGGGGGTCGTCCTTCAGGTATTTCACCAAACCCAAAGTGATCTGGTAAAAATGCATCTTTTGTTGGCACCTTTTGAAATCAAGCCCATTGAATTTTTCGGGCTTCTCGACAGTAAGGACATGGACAGCAGATACATGATTGATCAGATGCTGATTGTTAGAACCATTTCCGGTGGATGCCATCAGTTCTGTAGGTCGAGATATTCTTCTTGCGATTGTTAAAAACTGGGTGTAAAAATACACGAGAATCCTACAAACTGATATGTATTTTCCAATTCTTACAAATAATCTAAAAATATAAAATTACAATTGAACTGAAAAATAAATTAAAAACTTAAAAAAAAAAAAGGAAAAGATTAAAGCCGAGGTGAGTAAAACTCTTTCCGCAAGAAGAATACGCCCCGTGTGGTGCTAACGGTTCAGGCGTAACTTCCCCAAAGATACAACGACAAACGTCTCTAAATCTGTTGCACACCAGATTTACGAGCTCCGGTGAACTGGAACGGAGTCAAGAATTGAGAACTAAAAAATAAAAATAAAAATATCTCTCTTTTGCTATTTTGATAACAAATAAATATTTTTATATTTTTTCTTGAATAATTTTATCCCTCCAAAATAATTTATATATCTCTATTCTTTCTTTTCTCTCCCTTTTCTCTTCTTTCTATGTGTTTTTCTTCGTGTCTCTCTTCTCAGCAAAATGAGCATATTTATAGGGGAGAGAGAGCAGATAAAGCCTGACCAGAGATGCCAGATTTCTACGCGTTTTTTCCTTATCTACAATACATTTATTAATGCATCTTACATGTTATTGGGTTTTTAATTGTAGTGGTTAGTCTGCTACTTACAATTATGACACTAAATAATTACAATAATATTTACACTCAACCATTTACACTATGTTTGGTTCGAGGGAATCTGAGGGGAGGCGAGGGAAGGGGAGGGAATTTTATAATTTTCCCTTGTTTGGTTCAATTTTTTGTAGGAGGAAGGATTGTATTTTCCCTTCAAATCCCTCTTCCAAGGAAAAATCTCCTCCCCTCCAAAAGTGGGGGAATTTGGAGGGGAGGGAAAATTTTTAACACATAAAATTACTATATTATCCTTTATGTATAAATGATTTTATTATTTTGTTTCTTACATCATTAAGGATATAATTGTCATTTCTACAATATTTTCCTTCCCCTCCATTATTTTAACCAAACAAGGTTTACCATTTTCTCTCCACTCCCCTCCTACAAAATCCCTCCAAACAAGGTAAAATTATTTTACATCACCTCCCCTCCCCTCGGCTTTCTTTCATTAAAATCCCTCCCCTCCCCTCCCCTCCCCTCGAACCAAACATAGCCTTAATAACATTTCAGATATTGTAGACTTAAAGTAGTCGTTTGAAAAAAAAAAGGTAGACTTGAAGTAGTAAATGAGATTATGAGAATCACTTCAAAATTGTCTTCATGAATCATGAGTTTCTTTTTGGACTATGATAAAACTTATGAAAATCATAATGTCATTTGATTATATTAATGTCTTCATTCAAAGTTTGTGTCTTCACCACTACTGATTTTCGGCGTTTGTTTAAATTATTTTGCCTACAAATAAGAAAGAAACTATTTGTATTTTCTCTTGCAGTTAATTGGCTTACTCGCCATAGGCGAAGATGATTTTTCTTTCTTTTTTTCATTAAAGACATGTTGCCGGCGCTAAACAAGGTAAAGTCCACCATGATTTAATTTTTTTCCTTTCTTTTTAGGAAAAAATAAAATAAAAAAAAGATCATCTTGTGTTTCTTATAAATTTTAGGAAAATACGATGAACTGCTTTGATCTCACTTTTTTTCGTAGATGTCCAGTGTGTAGTCGGACCTCAAATTCATTGCCCGTTTTCTGATTGAAGTTGACTTATGATGTTTACAGAAAAATCGCTGTTTGGTCATTTGGTCGAACACCTTATGTGCACACCATTGGACAGTGTTTCTTTTGGCTTATTCATCAAAGATACAATAAATTACTCCCAAACCAATGGAGCTTAACCATTTAGATCCCGAGTCCGAGGATGTAGATAAGGAGTTGCCCGTGCAGAGAAATCTCGAGGAGAACGGCTTTCACCACTTACATTATCCATCTTCAGTTAGAAAAAAAGCTTACATTTTCGACGGTGATGGCAATTACTACAATAAGGAATGGGATCTTGCACAAGGCACAGGCAATGAGTTCTGTTGGTACCATGTCGAACTCCCGAAAGGCAATCAAAAGCTAGCCCAACTCGCACAGTACCTTATCGATGTCCTTTGCCCTCCCCTCAAGCTCCAAGACATACTCTCGCTTGTTAGCAATGGGCCGTTTTGCGGGCACGTTGATGGGGCCCTCGTTTTCAGGGTAAATTCACCTGGGCCCGCCTCAAGCAAGTTTACTTTTAGGATTGCTGCAAGAATTACCGAGGGCTCGGTCATTACTGTTTCGTTGGGCCGGGTTCCAAGATTGGGCTTTTCGCCTGCGAACGAGTCTTTGCTGTCTGAGATTCCGGTTGTTGAGGGTTCTAGCCGTGGGGGTGGTGAAAATGAGGGTCCGGGTGGTATTGTGATTCGAGAACATGTATTGGATTTTCTCCTGACGATGAATCATTCGGAAGAGGCAGATAATCCGGTGCCTAGGAAGGTCTCGAATCTCGTTGTTCATGTTGTGGATACACATGTGGATCACCTTCAGGACCTCGTGACGAAGCTCGAGATTGAGCTGGATGCTGTCGAGTTTGAGTTGGATAGAGGTATGTTTTTTTTTTTTTTCCTTTTTTTTTTTAGTGGAATGTATAATCTGGTGCTTTGGGAGAAAAAAAGAAGATGCAAAACTTTCTAAGTCTTGGTGTTGTGATTATGTGAACATAACTTGGTATAGTTTTCCTAATTCATCTGCTGTATGAAGTTGTTGTTTTTTGTCTGGATTGATATATCACGTTGGTTGTTGGATCTTGTTATTATGATTTTCTCTTGTAAAGATATTACTGGAAAGCTGTGACCTTGACATGGAAGAGAGCTTTTTGCTCCCTTTTTTGCATCTGTTTAGTGATTTACTTTGGAAATTTGAAGAAATACTTCATGTCAGTTGGTTTGTTGTGAAAATTGGTTAGAGCATCTGTTACTAGGTGAGGACTTTTGACATTTTAGGTATGTTTTCAATTGCCTTTTCTAGTGGTTGTTCCTTTTCGTACGTGTAATACCTCTAATCTAATGAATAGGGTGCTAAATAAGAAGGTCATTTGTTGAAAGGGAAAAGAGAAATGAGAAGTAAATGAAATATCGGAGACATGAGTTTAGTTCACTAGTGATACTGAAGGCTAAGATATTATCTACTAACACAATTTAAACCTCAGTTTTTATGGAATTTGTTCCCGTTCACTGAAAATTTGCAGTTCTCTTTATACTATTTTATTTCATTTCAAGAATTGGAGGGATGTGTATGTAACCATGCTTTAAATATGTAATCCTGGATACTTGAACTCTGCATAATGAATAAAATTCGTAGTACATCAGTTGAATGTAATGGACTAAAATTCACCTTCAGAAAAATTATTTTTGATATGAGCATCAAAATGCATGTACCATGAAGATTCTAGCATTTGCAGCGAAAGCTCTAATGATATGAAATAGAGAGATGGAAACTAAAGCATTTGTTTAACTGTGTGTTGAAAATGATGGTTAGGTTGGATGAAAATTAAATGTTAGAATAGATGATGATTTTCAAGGAAAGTTACGATTTTAGGAAGCTAATAACCATAACAAATACTTAAAAGTTGTAAATATCTTCTTATATGGTGCTATTAGCTTTTTCAGTTTTGAGGACTTCATGTGACCAGTCTGATCGGGGCACTTGAAAATGATACTTTACCAATGAGATTAAATTAAAAATCACAATTGTAAGTGAACACAGATATGAAATCAAACGTCACTGTATCCAACTCGTTTCGTAGTTTACTCATTTTATTTATTCCATCATTGCAAGTGGAAATTCCTCATCTGCTGCTGTGTTTGCAGGTGGCTTTGCTTTGAAAAAACAATTATTAGATGACAGGAAATTTCCAAAAATGCATCTCGACTTGCAACGTCTTTTGCAGGTACCACACCAACTAACTTGGATAAGCTTCTTTCAAATTTTCTGGAAAATGAAGCAAAATAGTTATGACCGAAAGATAGAGATAGTTAGTTATTGCTTTCATAATGATCCAATATATGCTTTTACCCAGGTGATTGCACATGGCGAACAAGTATTCCCCCGAGTTAAGGAAAAGTGTTCGTCAAAAGAATGGTTTGCGAGTGAAGACATTAATGCCTTAGAGGAATTGATTGGACGGATAAGGAGACTAAAGGAGAATGTCGGATTTATAGCTAATCGTGTGACGGCAATTCAGGCAGGCCTGGACAGCTGGCAGGCCGAGCAGATTAATCGAAAATTATACTATCTTTCATTCCTCTCCATCATATTTCTGCCCTTATCCATAATTACCGGAGGTTAGATCTTTTGCATTGGGCTCTTCTGCTTGCTTCTAAGATTATTAGTCGTTTTAACATAAAAAATTTATACTAACAAGCTCTTAATTTACCAAAGTTGCCGTTACTAACATCGTAAAGTATCCATTTTAATCCTATCCAAATACTTCAAACGAATACGTTTGATATGAGCTGAGCCACACCACAAGTCATCATATTCATTTCCCATTTTTTTATTTTTTTAGTAAAAACTGATGTGAATCGAATTTGTCTATAGTGTTTGGGATGAATGTCGGTGGAGTTCCATGGACAGGACAAAGGGACCCTGAACTGAAAGACGGGTTTCGTAATGTAATGATTCTCTGTTTGGCAATGCTGATAATCATTCTATTGTGCTTCCTTTTTCCGGCACTTTATAAAGGTGTAACAGCCTGGAAAAAAAGGAGGGTATTGAGAAAAAGTTGGTCTCTCAACCGAAGATCCTTCTTTAGAAGAACCGAAAGGGGAGGATATCTTCGACTTTAGGCTGCAACGATGAAGCATGCACACCTATTTTTTTTTATGTAATGATATGATTTTTGTGTTAATCTTTGGTTCGAAGTTCGAACTTGCTAATTCTCGGTAGCTCGAGTTACTTGTGTATATACATATATATATATATTATATTTTTTATTATAATGTGGCCTCTGTAACATTATGTCTGTTCCAAAAATTTGAACTTCATTGGAACTGAATGACTTGGTTCTTTTATTTTTATTTTTGCCGCAGGTATTGAGCATAGGTTATGAGTGAGCTAGACTATAATAAGAGTTAAAACGCTCTGTTACGCTCTTGACAAATCTATATAGGTGATGTTTAGGAACATTTGAAAGTAAGTTAAGGTTATATTATAATGGTTCCAGATACGGCTAAAGGATCTTTTTTTCCTACTCAAGTAGTACTCGTTTACTAGCATATGCACGGAGTCCGGACAATGTCAATTCTTAGTTATACTATAAGGATTAATTAAGTTAGCATTCAATAATATAAAAGAATTAAGATTAATTATTAATGGTTACTAAAAACTTAGATTAATTATTAATGGTTATTAAATTTTTTGTTGTACAGAACTATATCACTTCGGAAAAACAATGGTGGTCATCAGACTCACCACATAGCGAACCATAAAGAGGGCACCTGAGAGGTGTTTGTGCGGTGTTTGGCTGTCCACGCATAATGCTTACTTTTCTTAAATGTCATAAAGTCGCCTTTTCATAATCTAGCATCTTCAATAGGAACTGTTGACTGGAAAAAAATTAGAGAGAAATGGTATATTGACAACCTAGTGTATAATTAGGTTGACAACACAAGTAAAAATATTTATAAAAATAAAAATAAAAAAATGCACAAGTGAATGTTTCCCACTTGTGTTGTTAACCTAGTTGTACACTAGGTTGACTATGCATCATTTTTTCAAAATTAGATACATGTAGACACCAATCTTTATATTATTTTCTCCAATGCGTTATTTTGTAACATTATCAACCCTACTGTCTGTTGTTCAACAGGACATCTCATCAGGCGAAACGACTAAAAAATGAGAAAAAAATGCCAATATCATCTATTTTATTTTTTTAGATGAAAATCATCTTTTTAAATTCGAAATAGTTAATCTTTGTAATTAAAATTAATTAATCTTTGCAATGAAAATTTTAATTTCCGATTGATTGGCATTAACCCTAGATCTTGTCCCCGAGAAATGCGTTTTTCTACTCCAAACCGTGTCTTTAGTAATTACACCTTCAACAATTTAAAAAACCAAACTACTTTATTGTTTATTTTATTTCGTGGAGATAAAAACAATTTTTTTAATTTGAAATAATTAATTGTAGTATCTCGTAATTAAAATTTTATTATTTTTTTTTTCAAATGATCTTTGGTTGGTGTGTTGATATGTTTTATGCTTGAAATATTTCTTTAAAAAGAATTAAGTGTTACATATGTTTTGTTGATATGTTTTATCTAATGAATTTATTTAGTCTTTTAAAAACTAATTTATCATTTTATTTTGCTTATTAGTCTTCTAAAAGCTACTTTATTATTTTATTTTGTGTACTTTAAAATAAATATGTGTAAGAATGAAAGTATGCATTGGAGATGGAAATCAGCCGTTATTATTCAATTCGTGGAAAGTGTTTTCATATCAAATAACAGTCTAATTGTTTACCGCCATGTGGCAGAAAATTTTAACTTTGACGTTGGAGCACTGGAGATGCTCTCACTCTCTCACTGTCTTACTTCAAGTTTTATTTACTTCCAAAATAAATTCATGAATTTCCCCTTGTCTTATTTTTTAAATTTTATTTTATTAATATGTAATATATTATATAGAGATTCATATAATAGTTGCATGAAAAATAATTTTCTTTATAGAGAAAATCTTGTAAATGGTTTTAACAGAAATTCTATGGAGTCATCAGATGGCTCCCAAGAGCATCTACAATGCTTTGGGTTCAATCCCAAAAAATTATGTCACCTAAGAAATAGGCTCAGTCTAAAAAAATATATTCTCCAATGCAAATAAAAGTTGACTGGTCCTATTGATGTGCAGCTAGAAAAAAGAGACCCGACCTCCCCTTAAGTCTATTTTAGACCCAAGTAGGGACTTAGTCTTTTTGCATTGGAGTGGATTTTATTAATTTTACATAGTTTTATACATGTCATCTAAGACTTGAGTTTATCTACATGCCACATAGACAAGACTAGACTCAATGCATTGTAGATGCTCTTATGAAGCCATCCATAACTTTATATACTGACACATGTTCAATATATATATTTAATGCAGGACACGTATCAATACACCATTTATGAATAACTATGAATGACTCCATAAGCCGAGCCATCGTATGGCTCTATAGCAAAACCGTTTATTTTAAAGCATGTAATTGTCTTCATCCATGTGCTACGCCAAATAATCCAAATGAATCACAATTTTTTTTTATGAAAAATAATTAATTCCCTTATGAAATGTTATGATGTATATTCATTATAGCATCCATCTTAATTAGCAAAATTATGTGTATTGTGAAGTTTGAAAAAAAGATTAATATGAAAAATTTGCAATTTGCGAGTTAAAAATACTAATATAACACCTATGTATTACACAAGTGCTGGACAAAAATTAAATGTACAATTAAAAATAAAAAATAGAAATTTTTAGAGTTTTAATATAAAATTGGAAAAATTCAATTTTTAATATATAATAAATAATTAAATATTAATTTTTAATATTGATTTTAATTACAACATGTCCGTTATATTAGTTAAAATATAATTTCAATGGCTTATTATTAGTATTTAGGAAATTGGGTATAATAATAATAATAATAATAAATATAAAGGACAAAAGGGGCACATAATTCAGGAAAATAATAATAATATAATAATAATAAATATAAAGGACAAAAGGGGTACATAATTCAGGATATTATTTTCCGTATTCTTGAGGAACAATCCACCTATGTCTAGAACCTTCTGACAATACTACTATTTATTAGTTTTCCACTTTATATTAAATTGCTAGTAAAATCATTTACATAATTCCGAACTGCTCCGTTCTTTCTTCCTCACTCTTCTCCCCATAAACCCTAAACCCTACCACAGAAAAAGCACACAGCTTTCTCTAAACCTCTATCTATCAATGGCAGCCGCCGCCGTTCTCAGATCCTTCCGTCACCGTGAAATTTCCTCCGCCCCTATTTCGGCTTACAGAATTGTACGTATCTTCTGATTGAGTTTCCTTTTTGATTGGTCTTTCACACCCCCCTCTTTTTTTCTGTTTACGCGTCCGTGAGTGTGAGCTAATGTGTTTTACTTGCTTAGATTCTTTATGAAAAGGTTCAGATGGTTATTAAACGTTAGGAGTTGAATATTATCTGGAAATTTGTTGCCGATATGTGAAAGCTCTCTGATTTCTATTTGTCGCTCAAGCTGTGTTGTGGAGAAATAATAAATCTTAGTAGAAAAGGCAGAATAAGTGTGCCTTTAATTATTGTCTGATCATTTGTTCCGTTGAAAGATGCGTATTTTAGGTGTAAGTATGTTTGCCCTGTTATATTAAATTTGGCTGATTCGGGACCTTGTCTTGATTTTTATGTATTTTTGGGTCGATTTTTGTCAAGATTGTTTTTCATCTACTGTGTTCGTGTGCGGAAAATTGTAGAATCCTAGAGTTGCTGAGCAGATTGATTAAATTTCCATCTTATTATAGTGTCTTGTTTCTTTTTTTATTTTTTTTTCTTCTTTCCATTTATCTTGGAACACTTATAATGTCCATCCTTTGGGCATAGGTTGCAATCTACTTAAACAAATTTCAAAATTTTGTTGATATCATGTCTTTGTACCCGCATTGTTCTCTTGTTGGTTAATGTCTTTTAGTACTTCAAGATACCTATTTGGTATAAAGTTTTTATTTTGTACTTCTTCTTCAGTTAACTGGAAACACCAAGCCATCATGGGCTTCGAGCAACAAGTTTGCAGGTCTTTTAAGGCCATTCAGGTATATATCTGTATCAAACTTTTCGTAGAACCTTCCCATCTAAATTCTAAGTGTTCTTTTTTTTCTTATTGATGCAGCACAAAACCTGTTGCAGATGATGTAATTGGTATTGATTTGGGGACGACTAACTCTTGTGTTTCTGTCATGGAGGGAAAGGTGAGACCTTTATTCACTCAGCAGCATTTAACCTTATCACTTGCCATTTGTTGATGATTATACCCATAAGGCTGATAATTGACAAACAAACTCATTTCTTTCAGAACCCGAAAGTTATTGAGAACTCTGAAGGTGCTCGAACTACTCCATCAGTAGTTGCTTTTAGCCAGAAAGGCGAGCTTTTGGTGGGAACGCCTGCAAAACGACAAGCTGTCACCAATCCAACCAACACAGTCTTTGGAACAAAACGTCTAATCGGTAGGCGATTTGATGACCCTCAGACCCAGAAAGAAATGAAGATGGTACCTTACAAGATTGTTCGTGCCAGTAATGGAGATGCATGGGTTGAAGCTAATGGCCAACAGTACTCACCGAGCCAGATTGGTGCATTTGTTCTTTCTAAAATGAAAGAAACTGCTGAGGCTTATCTCGGCAAGACTGTAAACAAGGCTGTGATTACTGTTCCTGCTTATTTTAATGATGCTCAAAGGCAAGCTACTAAAGATGCCGGCAGAATTGCTGGTCTCGACGTGCAAAGAATTATTAATGAACCTACAGCAGCTGCGCTTTCTTACGGGTTAAACAACAAAGAAGGACTTGTTGCTGTTTTTGATCTTGGTGGTGGGACTTTTGATATTTCGATCCTTGAGATATCCGGTGGAGTTTTTGAGGTAATGAAACAATATTCATGCATTTTCCAGTTATTTTATTTCTTGCTTAATAATTGCTGTAAAATGTGATGATGACATGTTTACTTACTATGCACAGGTGAAAGCCACGAATGGCGACACGTTCTTGGGAGGCGAAGATTTTGATAACGCTCTTTTGGATTTTCTTGTGAGTGAATTCAAAAAGACTGAAGGTATCGACTTGTCAAAAGACAAGCTTGCCCTCCAGAGACTCCGTGAGGCGGCTGAGAAATCCAAGATCGAGCTCTCGTCCACATCACAGACTGAGATCAACCTGCCCTTCATCACAGCCGATGCCTCAGGTGCAAAGCATCTCAACATAACTTTGACCAGGTCAAAGTTCGAGGCTCTCGTGGGCCACCTGATCGAGAGGACGAGGGCCCCTTGCCTGAGCTGCTTGAAGGATGCCAGCACAAAAACTACTGAGATTGATGAGGTTCTGCTCGTTGGTGGCATGACACGTGTCCCTAAGGTTCAAGAAGTGGTTAACCAAATCTTTGGCAAGTCTCCCAGCAAAGGGGTGAACCCTGACGAGGCTGTGGCCATGGGTGCTGCAATCCAGGGTGGCATTCTTCGAGGAGATGTGAAAGAGTTGCTTCTTCTTGATGTGACCCCACTTTCCCTTGGTATTGAGACGCTTGGTGGCATTTTCACGAGGTTGATCAACAGGAATACAACTATCCCCACAAAGAAAAGTCAGGTGAGAGCCATCTATGTTTCTTCTTCAGCTTTTCCTGTTGTTATGATTGTTATTTGATGAATAGAGAAACCAAAGGAAAAGAAAAATATAAAATAAATATAGAAAGTCCAATTGTCTTGCATAATTACAAGTACTTAAGATATTTGCTTCTGCTCTTGATTTGATATCTTTTAAAACATGATTGTGGTCTGCTTGGCAATTTTGTCAAAAGCATAGCTGCCGCCAAGTCAAGGTCCTTGGGGCGTGGTCGCTCAAAACGAGCTTTTTTGGTTAAATAGGGTTAATTTTGAAAAAGTTAATATGATTAGTTGTTAGTGGAATTTTGAATTTGTATTAAAGTGATATCTAAAATAAAATAATTAAAGTTGATTTGATAAAAAAGTAGGAGAGAGGTAATGTCAAGTTAAAATTATGTGAATGAATTAATATTAATTAAGTTGAATTAGGATAGTGGGGTTGTGTTAAAAGTAGAATTATATTTTGAGTATGGATTGAGTATGAATTGAGATAATTTATAAACAAACACACCCAAGTACTCAATTTCACTTAATTTTTACTTGATTCACTCATGATCAACTTTTCAATTTTCGCAGACATTCTCCACGGCAGCCGACAACCAAACCCAAGTAGGCATCAAAGTCCTCCAAGGCGAACGTGAAATGGCCTCGGACAACAAGCTCCTGGGCGAATTCGAGCTCCAAGGCATCCCCCCTTCCCCACGTGGCTACCCACAAATCGAGGTCACATTCGACATCGACGCCAACGGCATCGTGACCGTCTCGGCTAAAGACAAAAGCACCGGCAAGGAGCAACAAATCACCATCCGTTCGTCTGGCGGCCTCTCGGAAGAAGATATTCAGCAAATGGTGAGAGAGGCTGAGCTGCACGCGCACAAGGATCAGGAAAGGAAGGCACTCATTGATTTGAGAAATAGGGCTGACACGCGCGTGTATGAGATTGAGAAGAGCTTGAACGAGTACAGGGATAAGATTCCGGCTGAGGTTGTGTCTGAAATTGAGAATGCTGTCTCGGATTTGAGGGGGGCGCTTGGGACAGAGAATGCGGATGATATTCAGGCGAAGCTTGAGCTGGCGGAGAAGGCGGTGCAGAAGATTGGGGAGCATTTGGCCAAGGGTTCGGGTGGTGGGCATGAGGGGGCGGCGCCGGAGGCGGAGTATGAGGAGGTGAAGAAGTGAGGGGGTTTTATTATGGTCATTTATGGAAATTGTGAGATTTTTATTCTTTGCCTTTTTATGTTTTTTGGGGTAGTGTATTATTATTTATATGTTCTTTTGGCTTTTGGGATGTAATGGAAATTCAGGATTTGTTGGTGACTGACTTGTGTTCTTCCCACCTGGTGGTTTTGAGTAGCAACTAGAGATGTCAATAAAACCCGTAGGGTCGGGTTACCCGCGGGTTACCCGCATTTTCGGGTCGGGTAAACCCGTGATGGTCGGGCTTCGGGTCGGGTTCGGGTAGAATTATGCTACCCGAACCCCGGGTCGGGTCGGGTGCGGGTATAGTAGAAAAACCCGTTACCCGATCCGATTACCCTACCCGTTTACCCGCACATTTAATTTTACATATAAATATATATAAGTGTATATTTGTAACTTATTA
Source organism: Striga asiatica (assembly GCA_008636005.1). NCBI lineage: Eukaryota > Viridiplantae > Streptophyta > Magnoliopsida > Lamiales > Orobanchaceae > Striga > Striga asiatica. Next base: position 126,597 of record BKCP01006294.1, read on the forward strand.
TAAATATAAAAGTATTCATGTGTTATTAATATTAAAAATTATATTATTTATTATAATTTTGATTAATGGTTAAATTTTATTATATTTTTATTATTTTATGAACTCGGGTTACCCGTTTACCCGAAGAAAACCCGCTAACCCGACGGGTAAAACCCAACCCGAACCCGAAGATCACTAACCGGGTAACGGGTCGGGTTTGGGTAGGGTAATTTATACACGGGTCGGGTCTGGGTTTGCCAAAACCCGTACCCGACCCGACCCATTTACATCCCTAGTAGCAACTAGCAAGTATTTTGCCTTATTTGAGTTTTTTTTTTTAATAAATTAATAAATTAAAAGCTGCTAGTGTTTTAATAAATTTGGGGGTTGCTGCTGGTTGGAACATTGAAGGGTAATATTTGTTTCTGTGATTTGTTGTGTATTTTGGTGGGGAGGTAAAAGTTTTTCAGTTTAGATTGACACATGGCTATGATGAAATTATTATCCATATAAAACAAACTACAATTACAAATTTCCAAATTACAGATTTTTCCAACGAAAGCACTAACAGGGGAAGATTAAAAATGGAGACCATACTGAAACAGAACAAAACGAAGCGCAAGCAACAGCAGAAACTAAGAAGGGATATAAAAAACACTAAAACTAAGTGATAAAAAGAAGACCTAGTACATGTGAAATTGTGGAATGAACTAAAACAAAGAAATAAAACACTAGTAAAAGTTGTGAAACTGTGCATTTATAAATAGTATATAGTGGAGTTGTTCATTTTAAATAGTGAAATGAGAAAATTTGACACCTTGTAAAGACACCATCACTGCTACATAGTGTAGAGACATCAAATGAAGAAATTAACAAGAATTTCCCTTTTCATCCATTTCAATACTTTCCATATTTATAGTGGATGATTTTTTTTGTTTAGTGGATGATTTTTTTTGGGTTAATATCCAATTGCACCCTTGTTATTTTGTTGGAATAAATAACAATTGAACTGCCATATGAAGTATATGTCTTAAGTACTATATTAGGACAGCGAAACATTTCTTCTCGGATAATTCTACTTGTACACTACAATTTGTTCATAGAAGTGTACACACTCTCACATGGATAGCGTACATACTTGAATACTTTATTTAAATGGACCCAACCCCAATGGATTGTATGTACAGATTATTATCTACATGTAGCATTACTCTCTTTCCTTTTGTATTGACTAAGTTCTGTCTGCTCATCTTCTGGAAAATCTGCACTCTAATTATGTGCATGTGTTGTTGTACTTAAAAAGTGATAACCTTCTTTATTTTCTGGCAGTGTAGTGTTGCAATACGTACCATTTGTCTCTGTATAACACGTCAGGTTAGTTATTTTAATATGTAGGTGCTTCGAATTGCATATGCTCGTTACTTCATTTGGATTTTATATATGTAGGACTTGTGCCATTGTTGCCTTGTGTATTGTCCTAACAAGGTTGTCCAATGTGTAACAGATGTACTCTCGACACAAGACTCTTGGCTTTATAAAATTGCGCAACATTTTCTTGTTGTACTGCCCTAAAGTTAATCAACTCCAGAAAATTTGCAGAGCTTTTGCTGCAAAAGGTTTGCAGCATATTCCAGACGACGGCTTTGGTTGCCTACTTTGACAACAAAAAATCTTCAATGAAATGTGAATTTTCTGAAAGAAATATTCAGACGACGGCTGTGGATTGGCTGCTACCTGTTTGGTTTCCTCTTGGAGAAATGTATCTGTGCGAAGTTGCGATTTCGGCAAGTCGAGGCCCTCGATTTAGTGGCTGAGACATTAAAACTGCTTTTTTGTTTGGCTACTAATGATGTTGAGACTGCAATGAATTCTACAAAGAAAATGTTGGAAAAGTCATATCCCAAAGCTGTGTGTCACTTGGTCAAAGCATTTATCGACAGACATGCCTGAGAAGCAGTTGAGTCTATGTGTACAAATCCTGTAGCAAGGTGAATCCCAACTTGATGTATTTATTTCACTCAAGAAAGACTGAAAAAAATTAGAGTCATAATTTCTGTGATCTGGCATTAGATCTAGATGTGTTTCAAGATGGTAGTATTGTCTTTTAACCAGAGCTCGAGTGTTTTAAATTAATAACTCATTTGTTACTACAAACTGTATTTCAAGTTGTAGTATTTTCTTTTAACTAATAGCACATTTGTTACTACAAAGTACAAACTGAACAGTTGAACATAACGCTTAACAAAAGTTTTTGTTCCTTACAATTTCATGATGTTTTAATCTCATAATGTAATGAACTTGGTATTTCAAATTTGTTCCCAAGCCAAACACCACTTCCCGGTCCCAACATTACATGGATTGTTCTTTAATCTTTTTATCAAGTACATTCATTTACATAGCATTCACATAATGCCACATTGACAAATCACAACTCACCAATCAATTCTGTTTGCACAAAACAATTTTCAAGCACATACTCAACACACCCCACCATATCATACCCCTCTCGAATACGGCCAAAAATACAATTCAAGATGAAAAAGAGCTGGAAAGATGAAACACATAAATTGCAAATAATCAAAAGATTAGAAATCTTTGCCACTAATTCTTTGGTGAAACTGTACAGACATATATCCCCATTCAGCTCTATATCTACATTCTACTGAATCTTTTTCTTTGTACCCACTCCTATTCTACACTAGTCCCTCCCTTACCAACTCAGCAAACAACAGGCTAGGAATACATATAAATCCCATCAAGCTTCACACAAACCACCACCAACCCAAAAGGGCAGCTTTGTTTTTCAGCTTTGCCACTCTGCAAAAGGGGATTTCAAGATTTTCAGCATTGTACTGGTAAACCTAGCAAACAAAGAAGAAATCAAGAAGAGCGAAATACAATCTTCTAATGTTTGTATACCTCAACAACAAACTTGCTTTACTTATCCATACAACAAACACCCCGACCCAAGTCCCATCTCCTCAAACCTCATATAGAGAGACCATAGACATCACGACTGCGCATCATCAGCATCTGAATCACTCCCAGAGGAGCTCCCTGAATCAGAATCTGTAAAGAGACAAAAGCAAGCTCAAACCACTGAGCACTTTTACCACTTTATACTTGTTATCCTCAACACAAAGAAGAAATGCAAGATGAACAATCATAATCAGAATCAGAATCAGAATCAATGTCAGTACCGCTAGAGGAAGACGAATCACTGCTCGAACTTCCTGAACTGCTTGAGCTACTGCTTGCATTGCCTCGTTCATTATTATCATGGACAGCTTCATGTTCCTGAACCTGGGCTCCTACATGATCATGGTCATGATGAGCATCTACATTATCATGGATCTGGTCCTGGACAGCTACAGCACCTGCCCCTTCATCTCTTTCAATCTCCACTGGCGGGAAACTTGCAGCAGGCATATCATCATCAATGTCCACATCCTCATCATCGTTATCCTTCAATTTCTTCATCATTTCATCATCGTTTTTGTCACTCATTGCACCCTACAAGCCATAGTTTACATGCGGTGAGCCGCATTTATTCCACTGAATTATCAACAGCATAGACGAGCAATAAGTATAAATAGTAGCTAAGAAAGCAAATTTACCATATCGGCTTCGCCAACAGGACTGACAGGAGGAAGAGGCTCAATTGCTTGAGTGTTCATCAATGCCTGCCGCTTAGTCTTGCTCACCATCTTCTTCCAGTTGGTGACAAAACGGTCGAGCTCCCACAGGGTTTCCTTGTCGAGAGCCTCAATGTCAAGCTCAATTTCATCTCCATCCTGGGCCAAGTGTCTATTCCTCTTCCTTATGATTTGCACCAACTGAGGCATTTTCTCTTGAGGCAAGCTCTGCAAACCCATACCCAGCTTCTGCTTCTCATCCATACTCATGTCTCGTTTATCAATATCCTTAGCTTTTGGCTTTGGCAGCTTCGGTGCAGCACCCCTCCCGACTTTCAGCTCTCTAACAGGCGGCAAAGCGGGAGCTCTCACTGGAGAATGAGACATCTCATGCATCAAGGGAGGCTGCTGGATCATTGAAGGAGGGGGATTTGAAGCTGTTGAAGCACTAGAATGAGCTTGCAATCTGTCTGGCTTCTTCAACACCTCGGAAATGGGAACTGGACTGCTTTTAGGCTTACCTTTCTTCCCTCTGACTGGGGAGGTTAAAACCTGGTTGCCATGGTTATTCCATGAGCTCCCCTGCAACTCATCAAAACCCCTGTAATGGAGCTCATCAACTGCCCGAAAATCGCAAGCCTCCAACTCCCTTTGCTGCTCTAAAGAACTATCAATCTTCTCCTGTATCGGCTTATACAAATCCTCGAATTTGGCCAGCAACTGCTCTGCCATCCCATTAACAGGATCACTCTTGGGGTTGTACAGCAATGCATTGTTGAAAGTCAACCGCATGTCAGCTGCAAACTCCATAGGAGTCCTGTAGAGATTCCTGGCGAGATTTGTCTTCACCGTGCCAAGATCCATGGGTCGCTTCACAATCAGATGATAATCATGAAGCCCCATGGCCACAGCATCAACGGGTACCTTGAATATGTAGCCAAACTTGTGCTTTATTAATTTTGCCACGATCTTGCCGCATTCCTTCAGCATCATCTCCCAATTGACAGGGTCTACACCACCATTGCCGTATGCATTGGGCAAATTTTTGGGAGTGGATGCAACAACAGCGCCAGGTCTCTTGTTTCCGGCGGATTTCTTCGATTTCACCTGGGATCTAGGGTTCTCTGTCGTGCTGAGTTGACCAGACTGAATTCGATCTCGCAAATCGCGGATCTGATTGAGCTCCGCCGACAGCCGCTTCCGAAGCTCAAGGAGCTCCGACTTCGTGTACGAGGCTACATTAAAGGACACGTAGCCCCCGTAATTGGCTACGTTGCGGCTGGTGGTCGTCTGATTGAAGGAATAGGCGTCATCGGACGCCGTCTGCGTCACTGCTGGGGATTCAAAGTTGTGGTAACTGTTGACGTTGCCGTAAAACCGCCCGCCAGCGACGCCGTTCGCGGCGGCGGCGGCGTGGTGGAACTGCTTCTGCTTTTTCTTGGGGTTAGGGTTAGGGTTTGCATTCAAATGGGGATTGGAGTACGGATTCTTCCCCATGGGGCCCCAGCTCGACTCTTTCTGGCTCACTAGCACGGCGGACGCCATGAATCACACCGCCGGTGAATCTCAGCTCCGACGAAACTCCGGCAGCATTTTACCCCAAAAAACATGTATTAAAATATATCGCCGGAGACTACGGTAGGAGAAAGAGATGAAACCGCCGATCGAGTACAAAGGCCGCCGCCGCTAAATTTGTGGGGGCAATTTGAGATATTTTGTTGAAAAGATGGGTGAAGGAGCGAAGAACTGCACCTAATCGTGGGTGGGCAAAAAGGGGCAATTAGGGTTTGAGCGAGGAAACGAGAGGGGGAGATGGCTGCCTCTTAAAGGCGATGAGATCTGCCCGGAGAATTTTCGGGCAGATTGTGGGCCGTCAATTAGTGAGGAGGCCAAGATCGGACGGGGGAGATGGGTTTGTTTGCTGGCTGGGGGGAGTTGACCGTAACATCTGTCATGGACGGTGGAGATTGGGTTGTCTGGACACGTGTGTGGTCTTCGAACCGTGCGATCGGGATTTCAATTTTTGGGGGTGGGTTGCTAGGGTTGGGGGTGTGTAGGTCCCAGAGAAATGATGTCGTGGATTAAAAAGGACGTGTGTGTGAAGAAAACTCGCACCGGGCACGTGACTGTCAGGTAGATCTCGCACAACGTTTCGAAAAGCAGACTTGCTTTGGGGTTAAATTACAGTTTTATCCTTGTTGGAATGTTGGGGATACTTTCTAGAGAATGATATTTGGTTGAATCCCTGTTGGTGTTACTAAAAAAAAATGGACATTTGATAAAATATATATTTTCTTTTTGTATGGTCATTCAAAATTATTTTACTAACATAAAATATGTCTATAAAAATTTAATAAAAATTATCTCATTAGTCAAAAATTTATTTTCATAGAATTCTGACTTAGAAAACTCACAAAATTTATTATCGTCTTTTGTGTTACTTTTTTCTCTGTAATTGTCATTATTATATATTTTTTGTAACTAAAAAAAATCATTCACTTCTGCTATCTCTAGTATTAATGATTATAAATGAAATATTATTATATCATAATGTTTATTATTAATTTAAAAAATAACTCAATGTAGAAAAATTTGTCTATGACTACACTAAATTTATTAAATGCAAGCACCTAATTAAAAAAAAATTATTGACCCAATATTATAAGACTCACTTATTGAACCACTAAACAGATTTAAGGATCAAGCTTCAATAACATTTTAAAGTTTTACGTTTCATTTGTGTTCTTTTATCACATCAATTATAGTAATATAATTTAATTTTTTTTTTTGCCAAAACGATAGAGATATAATAACTGAATGTACAACCAAGACCCAAAAGATTGGGAGGACGGATCCGGAGATCGCCTAGAACCTGCTAGCAACGCTAGGAAAACAAACTCGCAACTACACTAAAAAACCATTGAAACACAGCTAAAAACAATAAAAAACGATTCCAAAGAGATAATGTCCGAGTGTACGATCCCAACAGGATAATAAGGTTACACTCGGGCAAATAGGGGCCAACGGCCCAAAGCTAAAATACACAAACAAACACAGTAATATAATGTTTAAAATTAAAAAAAAAAATATTACTACACAATTTATTATTCCTTCACTTATATGTTTTTGTTTATTGCTTATTACTTAATTCCTTTTACATCATACTAACTTAAATATTTTTTATTTATTATTAAAAAAATCATTGCAGCCTAAATATTTATAGGGTGTATTCAATTGGAGTTTTCTAAGGACTTTTTAAGACTTTATAGCATGATTGGATATAAAAAGATTTTGTTTTGATTGGATTTTTTTTTGGGTTGGTTAAATTTGAAAAAGTTGGTATAATTAGTTGTTAGTGGGTATATTAAAATAATATTTAAAATAAAATAATTAAAATTAAATTGATGTAAAAGTATGAGAGAGAAGATGTGATGTGATGGTTAGTTAAAATTATGTGAGTTGATGAATATGAATTAAGGTTGATGTTGTGTGTAAGAATGATTGATTGATATTATTTAATTATATTGATAAATATTTAATTTAAATTTGTTAAGAACTTTAAAACTTTTAAAAGTATTGAATATTCAATTGAGATTTGACACTATGATTTGTTAATAATATTTAAGATTTGGTAGAATTTCTTAAGAAAAAACCTTATATAAAATCTTACTTCAAATTCTACCAGCAGATTTAAAATTTCACAAATTTTTCTCAAAATCTGAAAATTTTAAAAAGTATCAAATTTTAGAAAGTCTTAAAATGTCACTTAAAATATCAATTGAATACATTCTCTTCGTCGTTAAAAAAACAAAAAAACCGTAACATTATTAGATTTTCAATACAAAAGAACAACCAAAGTTGCAGCTCAAAAGCTTTTTTTTAGCTCACAAAAATCCACATCAAATAAAGATAAACAGATGAAATGAGAAAATATATATGTACGACCAAAATGCAAAATATCTCACAAGGGTATTGAGGGAAATTCCCGTAAGAAAGGTGCGCAGAATGAAGGTTTTTTCACTTTTCATTATAGTCACCCTCCGATTCCCATCTGCCCCAATTATAATAAATATAATATAATACTGATTCGGTCAAAAAATAATAAAAAAAATGACACCCAGACCAATTATAATAACTAAAAATTCCTTAAAAAATAGAAAAAAGACAACCAGACTGAGGTAATAAATAGGTGGCGTCACATTTCAACAACGCCTTTTCAATGTTTTCATACTCCTTTTTTCACAGGAAACAAATGAACAATTCATAAGAGTGGATTATTGCTAATCAATTGTACATTTATTTCCCTGGAGGAAAAATGAGTGAGCAAATCGAATTATTCATGGGAGAATTTTTTTTTTGTTTTTTTTTTTTGAATGTTATGGATTTCATATTTATGATATTCTCGAGTTACTATGTAAGATCCGAGGTTTCAAGGCAGCGGAATGAAGAAATTGATGGAAATTGGGCGGCGGTTCCGGCGGGCAGCGGGTGGCGGAGGAGGATATAATCGGAGGTCTCAATTTTTGTGGCTTTGGAATGTGAATTTGGTGTGCATTTGAGGTGAGTTTGGGGCTCATGTGTATGGTTTCGGAAATTTACATATTTTAATCCAATTTGGTGTTTTTTTTTCCTTACGTGTATAATTATCTATTTCATCCAAGGAAACGAATTTTAACTTTGAATCCGATTTGGTGTTTCTTTACTTATATAATTATAATTATTTATTTCATTAAAGAAAAAAGAAAGGAATTTTGCATTTGAACCCAATTTGGTGTTCTTTCGAATTTGTATACTTTTTTATTTCACCAAAGAAAATTGTTCAAAGTTATGGTTTATATGGAAAATTTAAAATTATGCAAAATTAGATGGAAATTTGTAAGGTAACTTGAAAACACGCGGCGGATGAGTAAATTATGAAGGCAAGTTTAAGGTTTGAGTCCCTCTAAATTAGATTAATTGAATTTATTGCACCAAACCTCTATGTATTATACGAAATCTGCGCAGTTTCCTCTGATATTTTAAAAATTGTGTCAAAACCCATCGTATTTAATGTTTTCATGCACACTCACCATTTAATGTTAACAGCGTTACTTTAATACTGACGGCGTTATTTTTTTGTTAATTTTACCATTATACCCTTACTTTATCATTGATTTTACCATTTTACCCTTACAACTAATATCTATATATATATAATTACTAGCTAATAACATTTAATAAAGCCTATTTAATTTTACCTATGTGGCAATTTAACAATTTTCCCTCCAAAAATCGTTACATTTTGATGTATTTAATCTTTCATTTAATCATTAAATAATTAATGCTCATCACTTCAAAATTACAAAAATCATTTTAAACTTTTGATTAATGACAGTTGACCATATAATGTGTAGACCGTATAATGTGATTAAATGTTATTATTGTTGTTACATTTTATTTTATTTTTTTGAAAATAAAAAATATATTTGAAATTCCTAAACAAATAATAAATAATTCACAAATAAAAGACGTACCAAAATATGCATTACATCCAATCAGATTAACGCAATTTAAAAAAAAATATTCCAACTCTTTTAATTGTAAATTTGGTTTGCAAAAAAGTGAAAGAAAAATAATTAATCATTATATGCATACAGACTCACAATAATTTATTTATATCTGTGCAAATGCACATGTCGAATACTAGTGTTGAATTAAAAACAATGGCAGGAATTGAACCCATAACCTTTGGGTTGGGTAACAAAAGCTGTTCATCATTGATATTTAAAGTCACCTTATCCAATTATTTAGGACAAATTGTGTGCAACTTTTCAAAAATTAAATGCATCGATTTTTTTGGATTCTTATGTTTTTTCTTAACCATGTTTTACCGAGATTTTGGTAAGTTCATATCATTATTTTTTTGTTAAGTTCATATCATTTTATTTAGGAAAGAGACAGTTGCATAAACATTAACAACTTATTTCAATTTTTTATTAGAATTATTTTCAATTCAATTTGTTTGGTACAAAAATCGGTGCAATGTTAGGAAAATTTGGTTGCATTTTAAGAAAAATTGATGATTTTTTTTATTTGGTTTAAAAAAAATACGGATCAATTTATTTGATAAAAAAATCGGTTTCATTTCCGGGAGTAACTAATGATTCTTTTCAATTTTTCTTAATTGAAATTTAGAATTAGATTTAAAACAAATAATAGTTGAAAATCCTTCAAAATTCTACTTTTTTTTTTGTACTTTAGTTTTGTTCAATAAATTTCTACTTTTTTTTTTGTACTTTAGTTTTGTTCAATAAATAAGATCCTTTAATTTTTTAAAAAATTTGTTATCTAATAACTAATAATATGCAATTTTGGATAAATTCGAACATCTGTGTAGTACTTTACGTGCTAAAGAATCAAATCAATAATGTTGTACATAAGGAAGTGTTTAATAACATATAAATTTCATTTTCATGAAATTTTGAATGGCATGAGACAATTTAAATACAAAAATACAAAAAAATAAATAGGTAATAAATGCCCCCGTGCATCACACGGGTACCGTACTAGTTATAAATAATTCAATAACTAAATAATGAGATTCTAAATTATAACTAATATTAATAATTTTATAAAAGTTTATATTTATTAATATTTAAAAATAAATAAAATAACCAAAATTTATTTATATTATTTAACGCTTATAAAAAAGGATAAGTGATATTTTAAATAATAGGTTTTAATTATAAGTATTATTTTATTTATTTATTTTGACATTTACCATAATTTAAAATAAATAAACTGAATAAATAATAAGTACTTCAATTATTTATCACAAAGTCAAAAATAAGAGTTTTCTTGAAAAAAAATAAATTTATATATTTATCGACATTTAAAAATAATAAATAACATAAAAAATAAATAAAATCAAATATAGCTATTAAATAAAAAATATGTTATTTTAAAATTAGTACTTTAATAATATATTATATTTAGGAGTATCATTTTATTTTATTATAAATAAATTTTGTTTTATTTATATATACTATATTAATTCAATTCATTAAAAAATATATTTAAATTTTTTACTAAAATTTATTTTACATTTATATTTTTTAATTTATTTAAATAAAATTATCATTTTTTATTTATATTAATTAGTAATATATTTATTTATTGTTTTCAAATGTAACACATAATTTTATTCAATTTAATTTTTATTTTGTTTTATCTTTATTATATTTTCTTATATTTACTTGATTTTATGATTATTTTATTTTTTATTTTTTGTTTTAATTAGTTTTTCTCTGTTGTTCTAAATAAATTTGTGCTAGATATGTACCATAGAATGATGGTGGTACAATGGTTGGAAGCCTTGCTATGGAGCTTTTGGCTCAGGTTTGAATCCTAAGAGCAGCAAAGCATTAATTTTTGCCAATAATGGCTAGTAAAGCAAGGGGCAAAATAATAAATTTTAATTTTAAAATAAAAAAATATATATAAAAAATAAATAATTATTGCATTGCAGCAATGTGTACTGTACGCGCCGTCAAGTTGGACGGAGAGGGGGAATCGTGCAACAGATAATTAATTACAAGGGGGTCTTACGCAATTTTTAAAATAACATGGAAAAATGTGCAAATTTCGTATAATATAAGGGGGTCATGTATAGTTTACCCGTGATATTTTAAATAATAGGTTTTAATTATAAATATTATTTTATTTATTTATTTTACATTTACCATAATTTAAAATAAATAAACTGAATAAATAATAAGTACTTCAATTATTTATCACAAAGTCAAAAATAAGAGTTTCATTGAAAAAATAAAATTTATATATTTATCGACATTTAAAAATAATAAATAATATTAAAATAAAATAAAAGAAATAAATAAAATTAAATATAGCTATTAAATAAAAAATAGGTTATTTTAAAATTACTACTTTAATAATATATTATATATAGAAGTATCATTTTATTTTATTATAAATAAATTTTATTTTATTTTATTTTATTTATATATACTATATTAATTCAATTCATTAAAAAGTATATTTAAATTTTTTACTAAAATTTATTTTACATTTATATTTTTTAATTTATTTAAATAAAATTATCATTTTTTATTTATATTAATTAGTAATATATTTATTTATTAATATATTTATTTATTGTTTTCAAATTTAACACATAGTTTTATTCAATTTAATTTTTTTTTAATCATAATTATATTTCCTTATATTTACTTTATTTTCTGATTATTTTATTTTTTATTTTTTGTTTTGATTAAGTTTTTCTCTATTTTATTGTTCTAAATAAATTTGTGATAGGTATGTACCATAGAATGATGGTGACACAATGGTTAGAAGTCTTGCTATGGAGCTTTTGGCCCAGGTTCGAATCCTAAGAGCAGCAAAGTATTAATTTTTGCCAATAATGGCTAGTAAAGCAAGAGACAAAATAGTAAATTTCAATTTTAAAATAAAAAAATATATGAAAAAAATGAATAATGGCTAGTAAAGCAAGAGACAAAATAGTAAATTTCAATTTTAAAATAAAAAAATATATGAAAAAAATGAATAATTATCGCATTGCAACAATGTGTACTGCACACGCCGTCAAGTTGGACGGAGAGGGGGAATCGTGCAACATATAGTTAATTACAAGGATGTCTTACGCAATTTTTAAAATATCAGGGGAAAACGTGCAGATTTCGTATAATATAAGGGGGTCATGTATAGTTTACCCTAGATTAATTTGTATAATTAGCTGTTTTAACCAACTTTGGAGATTTAAAAATTAATTTTGAAAATACAAGAGAATGTTTCGCCTATTAGCGAGTTGAACATTTTAAATCACACTTTAGTTAAATGATATTTTGTGGAAAATTATAAAAGATTGTAAATTTCAATAAATTGCATCTTTTATTAAATTGACAACATAATATATTTTATGAATCAATAATATAACTAATAATCATAATCATTATAATAATAAAAGAAAATAAATAATTAAATTAAAGATTCTAAAGATTCTTATCTTCATCATTCTCTCCCCGTCGACGAAAGGAATTTGACATGCGTCATATTTACGTGCATTATAGAGTGATTTTCGTGTCCGTTTCGTTGTAGTTTGATATATAATTAGTTATTGTTTAATTAATTATTATATAATTAATTATGTATATAATTATTTATATTAAGCTATGATGAGGGGTTTTATTTGAGTTTTGACAGGAAAAAATGGTCGAATTAATTTTGGAGTCGAAAACGGCGTGAAACGGACATAAAGGGAGTGCTAACCATGAATTAAGACGAGCCCAGTTACACAGCCCACAAGAAATATCTAGCAGGACCATTTTATTTGCTGAGATGGGCCATCCAACTAACCCATTAAGGCTTATAAATTCAGCCCAACTCAATAATGCAAGTAATGGCAAATTAGTAATTTCAAAGACAAAACATTGCATTGAAAAGCTCTTTCTTCCTCACAGCACGTCCCCGATATTGTTGCTACCGGGAAGCTTCAGCGCCAGCTTGCCTTGACCGCCGGACACCATCTCGGACACCGAAAATCCGCTCCCATGATCTCAGAACGCCGGAAAAGATCCATGCCAACACCTGGAAATTGACGTCGTCGGAATCTGCGCGGCCGGAAACCGCCATGGCTGCACCGGAGCAACTTGACCACCGCGCCGACTCGCCACGCCCGACGACCTACACAGACGTCGGAGCTTCACTGACCTCTGCCACCATCATTACGCCGGAGAAGCCATCTGAAGATCGAGTTATCGCCGGAGAAGAAACTCGCGGCCGGAATTTGACCGGAGCTCACATGGCCGGCTACCTGGAAGTATTCTGACCACCTGAACGCGACTTATGACCACTGGGAGACGCCTGAGAATCTGTAGAACTCGTCAGGAGCCAAAATACGCCGAGAAAATGAAGTTTAGAACTCCCAGGCTCACACGGGTCGTGTGAGCCCGAGACACAGCTCGTGTCGCTTCGACGGGTCACTAATTGAGCTCTCGGCATTGTCACACGACTCGTGTGACCCTGGGCGCGATTTGTTCGAGTTTGACGCGTTTTTCCGAATTTTATGGTATTTTCGACCTATTTCGACTAGGACTTGATCTCGACTATTTATACAACATTAGGGCACGTTTTTTAGGAGTCTTGGACATATTTTTCACATCTTTGGAGACTCTTGGAGGCTAGAAACACAAACAAGACAAGGGAGAAAGTCGGGAAGAAAGGATCGACGTAGCCGAATAAGCTTTTTCTTTCTTTTTCTTTTCATCTTTCGAACTTAATGTTTTATATCTATTTTTCTTATTTTGAAATCATGTTTCTAGGCTAGATATATATTAGATTCTAGGATTTGTTAGTACTCGGATTGATTTATGATTTAGTTTTTATTTATTTCATTCCGGTTTATCTTTCGTTTATAAATTTCTTTTGCTTATTATTATTGTGTGAGTAGATGGCTACTATGAATGCATATTTGTGATCGATTTGAAACCGAGAGGAGATAGTTGATTGCTAGAATTGAGAGATTTATAACGTAAGAGAATAAACAGACCGAGAGGCTGATAGGACCTTGCGAGAGAACGAAAATCCTAGAAACTTATGGGAGTTAGTTGTTCATCTTGAGACCGAGAGGAGATAGATAACAATTAATATCCACGATTTAACTTGTTCGAGAGAAAGGTTTGAAATCAATTTAGCGATTATCTCTACGATTGATAAAATTAAATAAGGTTTGTTTGAATATAAACGTTTCATTAATTAATTCCGAGGAAAGCATAACCTAGAATCTATCTTTTGTATCTTATTTTATTTTTACTTTTTTAGATAAATTAGTTTTTAGTTTAGTCTCTTAGTTTATAATCATCATCCCAGTTTGTTAGTCTAAATCTATATATATATAATTGCTAGCTAATCCCATTTAATAAAACATTTAATAAAAATATTTTCACTTTCCCTCCAAAAGGAGTTACATTTTTTTTAATTAATTACTCATTAATCTCACATTTAAGAAGGTTTTTTAGTTAAATTTAATTAGTTAATGATTAAATTAAAAAGATTTATTTTAATTAATCCCACATTTATGTTAAGTACAGTATTATCTTAATATCTTATTAATTTTTCAAAAAAATAGTAACTTTTTTCAATAAATTTTATAAAAATTAGTCAAATGTGCTTATATTCATATAAATCAGAAAAAAAAAATTAAATCTTAGATATATAAAAAGAACATCGTTGAAATAACTTGAATCCGCAAGGGTAATTCTATACTCATTATCAATTACTTTAAATTTTTTGTTTATATAAAAAATTAATATTATATTTACTCATTTATATTTAGATGGTATTTTTTTTTATTAAGAAGCAAGGACAATCTCTATCAATCAATAAGAGTCGAGGACAAACAATATAAAGAAGTGTTTCCTATGCTATGACATGATCAATAAGAGTCAAAGACAGTCTCTGTCGCACGTCGGCTTACTACTGAAGAGCTCTGCATTTAGTCATGAGCAATTATACGTGGCGCTTTTTAGAGTTACGAGCCAGTGGGGTTTGAAGATTTTGATTTGAGCTGAGGTAGATTTTGACGATAGAAAAACCACGACGTTGTTTCATAAAGAAGTGTTTAAGAATATTTATATATTTTTTTTTAATTTTTTTAAATGAATTTTTGTTATGATTTTTACTGTTGTTTATAATTTTTATTATTTTTTCATGTATCATATAGTTTTCCGTGCAAATGCACGGGACAAAAACTAGCAATATTTAATCGTCATTATTTTAGTACTTAATTAATTTAACTTCAATCTCTGTGGAATACGACCTTGCTCGCCACTACCTATAGCTACACCGTACACTTGCGGTTAGCGAAAATAATTAGCGAACAGAATTCGCCCTCAAATTCGACACAACCTTTATGGTCACCGAAATTATCAGCATATGCACTTAACAGAAAAATAACCAACATGTTGGCCACATGTATGAACAGAGAAGAAAAGAAACTTGTCTAAATTGTTTTCATTACATATTGTGCTCAAATTCATTTGTAACTCATCAAGATGTGTAGTGACTGTTGGGTTCGCTAGTACCGTACGGGCTTTAAGCAGCGGAATTTAAAATTTTTCAAAGTAAGTATTTATCGTATAAATACAACACCCGTACATACTAATTGCGAATTAACTGATCGTCATCTTTAAAACATGCATCATATACAAATTTTGATTTGTTATATAAAAGTAAATACCAGTACAAATATTTACCGATTTGTCTTGAACTCCTTCACAAACGATGAACTTGAGGGAATCGGTTCCCGGTTTGATAACTTCAACGGATTGAGGTTACTCGCTTGAGGAATCCAAGTGTCTTCCCTCTAACAGTATCCACCCTATGAATCCCGGTTCCGACGACCTTCCTTCGCTAGTAGGAATGACTCGGTTTTCTCGTATAGGAATTTATATGGATTTAATTTAGGAAACTCTCAAGAACTTTTCTTGTTACTGTGAAGAACTTTTCTTCTAACTCTTGAATTTTAAGAACACTTTCTTGAAAATCAAATTAGCAATTTATGTAAACCATTTACATCTATTTATACTATACATTTTAGCATAAAATAATCAATATTTAGTAATATTTAAATAAAATCTGATTTTATTTAAATACAATTACTAACTATTGACTTTATATATATTAAACAATGTGAGGTGGTTCATAACCACCATTAACCACCATTTATTATATTCATAATTATTATTTTAATCCTTAAATCATATTTAAAGATAAAAATAATAATAGAATAATAAATCTTGAGAATCTATTCCAAAACTTTATTATTATATTCATTTTCCAATTTTCATCCATATTATAATAATCATATTATTATTATTTTGGATTTGAAACTTAAAATCCTATTTTAAAATTCAACTTTATTAATTTAGTAATTACCTTAATTACTAAAGTAATATCGAAAATGTAATTAATCAATCTTATTGATTAATATATTCCTTTAATTGACATCTAATCAAATTAGATATTTATCAATTAATTCTAACCATTAGAAATACAATCTTTACCTTTGTTCATAATTAGTGTGACCTTTTAGGTTCACCTTAATACTAGTAGTGGGTTTATAACACTTTGTAATTTGAGTTAAATCTTATTAACTCTTATTCATGAATTAACCCTTTAATTCATGAACCCACATATCATGGGAACACCTAGCAAGTAGCATGAATCTAGTATTAAGTGAATAGCGAGTAAACCTATTCCGATTACAACTCCATACATGTAAAATCCTTTCGACATCTAATTTCCCGATTAAGTCTTGGGTATGATTTTGTCGAAACCCAAATTGACTTAATAACTATGATTCTATTTCATGTTTATTAACCCGGTTATGAATCACTATTCATCTCTGCCTTGGCCAAGGACTTTGGATTAATAACTATGAAACACATAGGAAATTCACTTATCTTCATAAGTGTCGAATCCTTTATTGGCCACTAACAAACTTCCATACATATTAACATAATACCCAACTTATCCCTTTAAACGATAGTGCTAGCTACCAAAAGGATAAATCAAAGTAGAATGTAATATGCACAAAGTTACCATTGTGCCTCAAGTCTTAGGATTAGTCATGTACTATTGTAACATGAAAATTCTTATTCGACTGAATAAATTCTTCATTAAGAATTTTCATACGGTCATGTTCAGTGAACTTGTTCTCTAACAAGCACCCACATAAATGTACTTACGTCTTACGCTAATGTTGATGGAATGCAACATTCTTGTCCAACAAGCATACAAACTATGTGCAAGTCTTTTATGGATTATTCGATATCCCATCTCGAAACATCCATCGACTTGGAACTGTATTTAAGATCACGGCTTTCAAGGTATGTTCCATGATCACCATCTCTATGCGCAACCATACCTTATAACCATAAGTGATCTAGGGATTTTATCTTAAGTGCAATTATAAGATAAATGCTTTCTCTTAAGATAAAGAAATGCCTTATTCATAATATAATTCCAATAGACTGTATTTACAAGTAGAATACGTCCAATTAGATTGGAACGCCGGGCACCCTACTCTAACAGTGACATCACCAAACTGTAGCATACACTTTTCCTTCTTCGAATCAAGCAACAAAATTGTGATCGTGATATCGGCCATCCATTTATATTGAAAAAGTCTTCATTTGCTTTCTCGGTTGGTGAAAGATGATTATCAACAATATTCAATCCTATTGGTTTGCAACTGGCTCGTTCCTCTGCCACATAGTTGTCGTCCTCCACCGACGCCATCAGATCCTCTTCGTAAAAAATTGGCAGACCCTCATACTCGGACGACCCCTCGTCATCGAAACGAGGCAGACCCTCATTCTCAGTAGACTCTTGCGCGTTAACAAAGGCCCCTGAAAATTTGGGAATCTCGACACAGAACGATGACTCTCAATGCCGACCCTCGGCGGAATAGTCGTCATCCCGTGCCTGATGACCGAATGGAGTAAACTCGGAGAGGGTGTCTTCATCGCCACTGTCTTCGACCCATGAGAGAGATGATCGGCTGTGGGGAACCCCGCGTGCGTCCCAGCTGCGACCCCCGCGCATCCCACCGCGCCTCCTGTCGTGGGCACGGTTCAAGTGCTCGCCCTAAACAATTATATGAAGAGTCAGTCAAATGTCCTTGATCCCTGAGAATAGATCTGCAACCTGACGACCCATCGTCTCGAACTGACGGCTCAGGTTGTCGATGGCGGCGTCACGCCTGTCGTCTGCAGCATCTTGTCTCCGTGGCGACATCGTTGAGCCACAACATCTTGTCTCCGTGGCGACATCGTTGATCATGGATCGTCATTGATACCAACTGATGTAGCGAAGCGTACGAGTAAGAGAAGATAAAAGAAATTTCTACCTCAATATTCTTATTCAAAATCATCTGAACTTCATAAAATATGAAGAGTCATTTAAATAAAACTTCTAAAACCTAGGACTAATTTGTCCAACAAGACAAGTATTTTAACAAAATAATAAATAAATAAGTTTCATAACAAATCTAGAATACCACTAATAATCATAATCATAATAATAAATAGATAAACAAATAATTAAATTAAAGATTCTAAAAATCTTTATCTCCATCATCAACCCACATGGGGCGATGATGTAGAACAAGATGATGTTTATGAGCATTCCAATAATTTTATTGAATTTTTTTCAATTATTTCACGTGCTACACCCCTCTATCCACCTCACAGATGACGATTTTGGTATTGGTTCTTACAAGCATGCTGAAAGCGATTCTGATGAGAGTTCAAATGAGTTCTCTGACGCTGGTGAAGAAGATCTTGTCATGCACAAATATTCCATCGAGAAGTGCATCAAACTGCAAATATCATTAAGAAATATCACTCAGGTCGAAAAATTAAAGGTGTTGGAACATCGATCTAAAAAATGTAGGGACGAACTTCAAAAGACTTGGGTGATGATGATGTTTTGGTCTTTTAGAGAAAATATTTTTGGATGTTTGATTAATTTATGTTGTGCAAGATTTAGATGTTTGGTTAATATTAATAGTTTATGTTTGGTATATTATCAAAAAATATTTTGTAACGTCATTGGATCTTATAACATAAACCTATAACAAATTTTAAATATATTTGTAACTATAAAGAAGAAAAAGTTCGTAAATTTATAATAAATACGATTTCTTTATACAAAATTGATTTTTTTTTGTAGTGGTCGAATCTATGATAAACGTTTCAAAAATTTTAATAGAAATGTAAATTAGCCTAATATCTTTATTCAAATTGTACGGCTAACTCGATGTGGTCTTATGTTGGATTATTGTGATCAATTTTAATTATGGTTGTTATTGGGTTAGGTTGTTATAGACCAATTGGGCCTATTCTAACTTAACTCCGGCCTAAAGTAATATCCCTTGACTTGAGGGTCTATTAAATAGCGTTAGTCGGTCAGCTTGTTCCTTACTACTTCCCAAGGCCCAGTTTATTGGTTATGAAAAGCCCTTACTCGCAATTACAAAGTAATGGAAAAGGTCCAAGCTAAGCGAAGTTAGTGAAATGAAATGTAAAACATTTTTTTTAAAGCTCCAATAATATGAAACATAATTTACAAGTGTAATAAATTATTATTAATAATATTTATATTTGAAAATTGAAGCATCTATGTGAAAATTGTAATTGATACAACACATAGTGTAGCTCGGATAAACCGACTACAATCAGCTCGAGTTAGTCGGTCCCAAGATAGCTCGGGTTAGTGAGTCTCACCTAGCTCAGGTGAACGGGTCTTAAGTAGCTCGGCCATCATAGTGTCAGCAACTCGAACAACGCATTTTGATAGTAGGTCAGACAATATAGTACGAAAGTAGCTCGAACAACAAAGAACTACATAAAATAAGGTCCTTTCACTATCACTATTATTACCTGTTAGGTTTTTGATTAATTATTGTCCCACATCGGATGTATACCAAAGATGTGTAGGATCTTATTCTCTCCTCTCTTAGAAGGAAATCCTTAATTAAGGAAATCCTAATTTGTGGGTTATTTAACCCTAGTTGTATTTTGTTGGTGAGTTTAGTAAATTTGGCGTTGCGGTTGGCGGTGCCCGAAGACGTAGGCTATTTTCGCCGAACTCCGTTATCAAATTTTGTGTTCTTTTTATTTCTCGTCTTTTATTTATTTGTGTTGGCTTATTTTCGTTTGGAGTAGTGCTTGCCATATTTGTTGGAGGGGTAGTTTTGTCCGTTGCGTTTGGTGTTCTACCCCCAACAAGTGGTATCAGAGCCGAAGGTTCGCCCTAGGCTTATTCGAGGAGGCGAGCACTGCATTTGAGTTCGAGATGTCCAAAGAGGTCAAGGGCGCATCATCCACTGCATTCATTCCGGCAAGGACGGTGATGCCGAACGTCAGGCTCTCGGTGGAGATCTTCGATGGGACCGGGCATTTCGGCATGTGGCAAAGCGAGGTGGTGGATTGTCTATTTCAGCAAGGCGTTGACATTGCAATTGAAGAAGAGAAGTCAACCGACGTTGAAGAGAAGGACTGGATGAATATCAACCGCTTAGCATGTGGAACAATTCATTCGTGTTTGTCGAGGGAGCAGAAGTACTCCTTCAAGAATGAGAACTCTGCTCACACTCTGTGGAAGGCTTTGGAGGATAAATTTCTGAATAAAAGCGGTCAGAATAAGCTCATCATGAAGAAGCGATTGTTCCCATTTGAGTACCGGCATGGCACATCGATGAATGACCACGTCACTGCATTTAATCAGTTGGTTGCAGATTTGTTGAATTTGGACGTCACATTCAGCGATGAAGATTTGGCTCTAATGTTGTTATCATTACTTCTGGATGACTTCGAGCACTTGGAGACTACACTGCTCCATGAGAAGGACAATGTAACTCTTGCAGTGGTTAGTTCTGCTCTGTATAGCTATGAGTTGAGGAAGAAGAACAAACAAGAGACGAAGAATGCAACAGCAGAAGATGAAACATTGGTTGCAAGAGGTCGGTCGAAGAGTCAAAAGAAGAATAGACGAGGAAGATCTCGTTCCAAGGCCAAGCTTGAAAAAGACGAGTGTGCTTTCTGCCATGAGAAAGGACACTGGAAGAAAGACTGTCCTAAGTTGAAAAAGAAAGGCAAATCTCCTCAAGATGCATATGTTGCCGAGAGTAGAAGTGAAGACTCAGAATTTTCACTTGTGGTTTTACCTTCATCATCTCATCCAGACGAATGGATTTCGGATTCAGGATGCACCTACCATATGTCTCCCATAAGGGAGTGGTTCTTCGATTTTCAGGAGATCAATGGAGGGGTTGTCTATATGGGTAATGATAATGCTTATAAGACAACTGGGATAGGTTCAATCCGTTTGAAGAAATTGCGATGGATCCACCAGAGTTTTTACGGATGTTCGGTACGTGCCGAGTTTGAAGAAAAACCTCATCTCATTAGGAGCATTGGAATCCAAAGGCTTGGTAGTGACTTTGCAAGATGGAGTTATGAAGGCTACATCCAGCTCGCTCGTGGTGATGAAAGGCATAAGGAGAAATAATTTGTATTACTATGAAGGCGCTACAGTTGTTGGGACAGCAACAGTAGCAGATTCCGCCAACAAGGAGTCTGAAGCAGTCAAGCTATGGCATATACGATTAGGACATGCTGGTGAAAAATCCTTGCAGACATTGGCAAAACAAGGATTGTTGAAAGATGTCAAAGTGTGCAAACTAGACTTTTGTGAGCATTGTGTTCGGGGAAAGTAGAAGAGAGTGAAGTTTGGAACGGCTATCCATAATACCGAAGGTGTCTTGGATTATGTTCATTCAGATGTTTGGGGACCTTCTAAGACCCCGTCATTACGCGGAAGACGCTATTTTGTCACTTTCATCGATTACTTTTCCAGACGTGCTTGGGTGTACACTATGAAGATGAAGGATGAAGTATTTGGTGTCTTCATTACATGGAAGACACAAATTGAGAATCAGATTGGAATGACGATCAAGGTCCTACGAACGAACAATGGTGGAGAATATACAAGTGATCTCTTTCAAGAAGTTTGCCGAAAAAATAGCATTGTTAGGCACTTCACCGTCAGACGGACACCACAACAAAATGGGGTGGCGGAGCACATGAATCGAACATTGGTGGAGAAAGTTCGATGTATGTTGTCCAATGCTAGTTTGAGCAAGGAGTACTGGGCTGAGGCTGTAACATACGCGCAACACCTTATAAATCGTTTGCCGCCATCTGCAAAAGATGGTAAAACACCGTTGGAGGTATGGTCGGGGAAACATGTTGCTAACTATGGAACTTTACATGTCTTTGGGTGTTCTACGTTCTATCATGTGAAGGATTCAAAGTTAGATCCAAGAGCGAAAAAGGCTTTGTTCATGGGAATTACAATTTGTGTGAAGAGATATCGTCTTTTGTGTCTTGAGACGAACAAAACTGTGTTTAGCAGGGATGTTACATTTGATGAACAAGGTATGATAAAGACGACGCAAACCCAACAGGTGGAGTTGACACCAAAGCAGGTGGAGATAGATGCGATGACGAGACGACCAGCTATGATCGACGAACCTAGACATGGCCAAATGGCGGGCCGAAGGGTTAGGTTTTGTCGACCCTGAACCGGCACGCCCTAAATCCGTGTCGGGCCCATGACCCGACGACCCGGCCCAGGTCTGACCCAGAAAAATAAAAAAAAAAAAAGAAAAAAATAGAAAAATTCAAAAACAGTTGATTTTTCCCGTGCCGAACCGGAAAAAAAGACGACCCGGAACCGGCCCGGTTGAAAATCCGAGCCGGGCCCGGACCCGTGATCAACGAGTTTGACCGGGCCGGTTGACCCGTGGTCATGTCTAGACGAACCAATATCAAAGGATTCATCGGATGATGAAGTACAGACTCAAGAATCATTAGAGTTACCCATTGCATTGAGAAAGCCCAGACGAGAGATTCAACAACCTGCTCAATTGGCGGATATGGTGGCTTATGCACTTCCAATTATTGATGATGACATACCTTTCACTTTTCAAGATGCAATTCGGAGTGTAGAAAATGAGAAGTGGAAAAGGGCTATGGAGGAAGAAATGTTGTCTCTCCAGAAGAATCAGACTTGGAAGGTGACGCAACTACTAAAAGGCAAAAGGGCGATATGATGCAAGTGGATATTTGCAAAGAAAGATGGATTTCCTCAGAAGAATGATGTGCTCTACAAGGCAAGATTGGTGGCTAAAGGCTACGCTCAGAAGGAATGAGTTGATTGTAATGAAGTATTTTCTCCAGTTGTTAAGCACTCTTCCATTAGAATTTTGTTGGCTTTAGCAGCACAGTTGGATTTAGAGCTAGCTCAACTTGACGTGAAGACGACATTCTTACACGGAGATTAGATGAGGAAATCTACATGACTCAGCCAGAAGGATTTAAAATTCTTGGAAAAGAGAGTTGGGTCTGTAAGTTGAACAAATCGTTGTACGGACTGAAGCAATCTCCGAGATAGTGGTACAAATGGTTTGATAAGTTTATGATTGGGCAGAAGTACACACGAAGTAGACATGATCATTGTGTGTATCTACGCAAGCTGCAAGTTGGATCTTTCATTTACTTACTCTTGTATGTGGATGACATGTTGGTTGCATCAAATAGCCAAGTGGAGATTGATCATTTGAAGGCTCAGTTGAATCAAGAGTTTGAGATGAAAGACTTGGGGGAAGCTAAGAAAATTCTCGGGGTGGAGATAAGTAGGGACAGAAGGAGAGGCAAGCTTTGTTTGACTCAGAAGCAATATCTGAATAAGGTACTACAACGTTTCGGCATAAAAGATGAGACGAAGCCTGTAAGTACACCACTTGCCTCTCATGTTAAGTTAAGTGCCCAATTATCGCCAAATTGTGATGAAGAACGAGAGTACATAGATATAGTCCCAATGCAAATGCAGTTGGCAGTTTGATGTATGTGATGTTGTGTACAAGGCCTGACATTTCACAAGCAGTTGGTGTTGTTAGCAGGTATATGCATGACCCTGGTCAGTGTGTGGTTGGATATTGTGATTCTGACTACACGGGCGATTTGGATAAGCGAAGATCAACGACTGGATATTTGTTCACTTTTGAAAAAGCTCTAGTCAGTTGGAAGTCTACCTTACAGTCAACAGTTGCTTTGTCTACAACAGAGGCAGAGTATATGGCGGTTACTGAAGCTGTGAAGGAGAGTATTTGGCTTCAAAGTTTGCTTGAAGACTTGGGAGTTGATCAAAAGCACGTCTTAGTGCATTGTGACAGTCAGAGCGCTATTCACTTAGCGAAAAATCAAGTATTCCATGCAAGAACGAAGCATATTGATATTTGCTATCACTTTATGCGGGAGATTCTAGAAGATGGAATCATTATGTTGAAGAAGATCAAGACGACGGAGAATCCTGCAGATATAATGACCAAGGTAGTGACAACAATCAAGTTTGAACATTGTTTAGACTTGACTGACATTCTGCATATTTGAGTTGGCGCCGAGAGGCGCATTTGGAGGCACCGCCGGCAGTTGATTTAGATTGAAGAGTCGAAGTGGGAGCAAAATTAGTCAAGGTGGAGAATTGTTAGTTTTTTTTATTAATTATTGTCCCACATCGGATGTATACCAAAGATGTGTAGGATATTATTAGTATAAATAGGTTCCTTGCCTTTGAGTTACAATTGCACCTCATTCTATTCTCTCCTCTCTTAGAAGGAAATCCTTAATTAAGGAAATCCTAATTTGTGAGTTATTTAACCCTAGTTGTATTTTGTTGGTGAGTTTAGTAAATTTGGCATTGCGTTGGCGGTGCCCGGAGACGTAGACTATTTTCGCTGAACTCCGTTATCAATTTTTGTGTTCTTTTTATTTCTCGTCTTTTATTTATTTGTGTTGACTTATTTTCGTTTGGAGTAGTGCTTGTCATATTTGTTGGAGGGGTAGTTTTGTCTGCTGCGTTTAGTGTTCTACCCCAACATTACCTACATAAACCTTTGCATATAAACTATATAGGTTATGCTTTGATAGATGTTCTCACGGGTAAACAGACACAGAGACATTCTTTAATGCACCCAATAACACGGTCCACCTCGTGGATAATGGAATAATGATGAATTGTATTATCCAGATTGATTGCAAAGAATATTTTTAAAATATTATTATTGCAAACCATGAAAATGGGCTTAGCCCGATCAGCTGAGAACACGAAACCGTAAAGTTTGTATGCTTCATTTTTGTCGTGGTTCTTTGAATTATGAAAGTATTGGAAGTGGGAAATATCTACATGAAGAATCAAAGGGCAGAAAATGGGTTGCATGAAAGGGAAGATGAGGTAATAAATTGGAGGGTCCATTGATGTGGACTCACTTCCTTTTGTGCGTCCAAATTACATACGCTTAATTTGGTTCGATTATGTATCTCCACTATTGAAAATAAAATATCATGGTTTAAATTTACTGTTTGACTTTGAGAATGAATTCAAATTTACTGTTTGGCAACTGACATATATGAGTTTGAAAACGAGTTTTTTTGAAATAGTTTGAAAATCTCAACTTTACTCAGTTATTAGGGCATCTATAACGGGAGATTTGTGCAAGGTTTGTAAACTCAAACCTGGAGGTTTAACCATTAAAGTACATAGTTTTAAGGTTTGAGTTTTCAAACCAGCTTTGACAATGCACTCCCGTGTTGAAGNTTTAACTTTCTTTACTTTATTCTAATTTATATTTAGTAAACTTTTCTCTCTTTTTTTATCAACTTTTTATTTATATTTCATAAAATTTTGTCTCTTTCCTTTGTAATAAAATTTTCTTAATTTTTATAGTATTTTATATTACTTAGGATTATACATAATTTTAAAAAAATATAATAAATATTGCAACATTTAAATTAATTGAAATAATAACGAGTTGCCGTTGTTTTCGAAAAATAACAATTGAAAACTAGGTATTTTCGAACAAGAACGAACACTAACAATATTTCCTTATTATTTTATAATTAAAATTATTGAATTATGAACTTGAATTTTTATTCTAATTAATTTTATATTTTTTACGTTATTAAAGTTGAATAGTGATAATAATAATAATAATAAAAAAAAGCAAGGTCCCATGCATCAGTGAATGTCATCCATCAACTTTTGCATTTTGTAGAGCAACTTTGAATTGAAGAGTATCTTTAAATTTGTTTTCAATCTTTTATCTCTTTTTTTTTTTGGTCAGATTTTGGAATGGTGATGGTAAAAAAGATAAAGCTGCATGTGTATTGTCATCCATCAACCATTTATATTTGTCGGATGCTTTAATTTGAATGTTGAACTGATAAGAATTGCCATTGAATTTTTTTGTCTATAAATGAGATTGTTTTCTCTACAATGTTCCATAAACTATTACATCTTTTATTAGGAAACAAAAATTAGTCATATCTTCAATATCTCTCAAGCTGTAATGGATAATAATCCATACAAATCCTACCCAAATATGCCGAACTCATCGGAGGATGACAATCCGTCTTCCGTAAATTCACGTTTTACACGAAATATGCAATTTTCTCAATTTCCTATAATGCAACTACAACCCCAGTTTCAAAATTTTCCTTTTCAAGTACATGCACCAATGCCTTCTTATCCAAATTCACAAACTTCAGAGCAAAATTCCTTTCCCCCATCACCAAATTTAATGACCATGAATCAATCTCAGTATATGTGGTCAATGCCGCCCCAATATGGCATGCCGAATGCATTTGGGATGCCTTATAAACAAGGAAATTTCATGCCGACTGGATTCTCTAGTAGCCCCATTGAAGTCCTAAGACCTTGCACGATCCCGGAGGTTGAAGGACTCGACAACATTTGCCTTGATACGGATTCAGAAAAAACCAAAGAAGTTGAGCCTAAAAGACGGGGTAAAGCGACAGCAATGCCGTGGACACATGATGAGGATGTTTTACTATGTCGAGCTTTCTGTACCATCTCAAGTGATCCAGTCATTGGCGCTCAGCAAACATCCGAAGGTTTTTGGAGGCGAATTGTACAGTACTATAATGAAGCTGATGAAGCACGAAACCTCACTCAGAGAACTATGGAGTCAGCAAAATCTCATTTTTATGCGTTTCATGGAGATTGCCTAAAATTTAATGCGTCAATAAACAGGTCTCGGGCTGATCAAATAAGTGGTGAAAATGATGCAATTGTTTTGCAGAATGCATTAATGGAGTGGAATAGCGAGGGAAAAAAGAAATGAGGCTTTAAATGGCTTCATTGTTGGGAGGTATTGAAAAATAATGCCAAATTTGATGGGGCATCTCAGACAACCCGAGGAGGAAAGAAAGCCAGAATATCTAACACTGGAGATCTCACTTCTGGCTCTGGGCAAGATGTCGAGCCTAGTGGTGATGGTGAGGGCAGATATGTGCGTCGACCAATTGGCTAAAAAGCAGCAAAGGCTGGGAAGAGAAAGGGAAAAGCAACTGCAGGAGGAAGCACCGATGCAGATGTCGACCGTCTGTTGGCTGAGATTGGTCAGGTTAAAGAAATTCATCTGAAGAAACAAAAGGATTTGGAAAAGCTAGTTCGTATAGAGTCATGGAAGACGTACAGAGAAATGCTAAAGGAGGATACTTCAACAATGACAGAAGAAGAATTGCAAGCCCACCATGGACTTCTTGCCGTGCTTAAAGAAGAGTTGGGTCTAAACTGATTATTTATGTTGTTTGAAGGTTTTATCGTTCTATAATTTAAATGTTATGCCTTGTTTATCTAAGTTATTATGTATTGTGTTAAATTTTATGAGTGTAAGCAATGTTTGTTGTTGTTTGATCTATTTTAAAAATAGCTCATTTTTTCACTTGTTTTTTAAAAACACATCTAACGCGTTCTTATACCATACAATTAAATTCAAAATTTATTCAGAGACAAAAATAATGTTAGTTTTATTTCAGCAAAAATAACATACATATTAGTAAGAGTTAAAGTGTTTATCTATTGGTTCAACATCCAATTTGATTTATTACCCACTACACACTTTTCACCTAATACATTAAACCTAACACACCAACCACTACAACATAATACCTATCACATTATTACACCACACTTCTCACTTACTCCACCACACATGCCACCTACTACCACACACATGCCACTTAACACATCCTAACCTAACACAATCACTTTTTACTATAAATATAGTATCATCAACTACACAACCACATCCAAAAACATCTTTCAATTCCTTCTTTATTCTTCCTTCTTATTGTTTTCCCAATTTACACAAATATAAATATTTTTCAGTTTTCTAAAATGGCTGGCCGTAATAACGATAGAGTCTCATATCGTTCTTTCTTGAACGATATGCTTGACGATTCTTTGGAACAAGCTGAATTTGCCTTGATGGAGGCCACGGCTATGCATTTGCAGCAAGGCAGGCAAGATGAAAGTTTATTTTGCTCCCGATCCCATATACCACGAAGGCTACTTTCGTCGTAGATTCCGTATGTCCAGACGACTATTTTGTCGGATCGATCAGGTTGTCGAAAGCCATTCTGATTATTTTAAGTGTAAATCAGATGCGATACGAAGACCAGGTTTTACACCATATCAGAAATGTACTGCGGCTATACATCAACTAGCGTACGGAGCTCCTGCCGATCAATGTGACGAATACCTTCGTATGTCAGAGCAGACGGCGAATCAAGTCTGCTCGAATTTTGTCGTGCTGTGCGAGAAATATATGCACCCCAATATTTGCGCCCCCCAAATGCCAATGACATCCAAAGAATACTTACATTACACGAGAAGAAACATGGTTTTCCTGGAATGTTGGGAAATCTAGATTGTATGCACTGGGAGTGAAAAAATTGTCCAGTTGGATGGCAAGGCTCGTACACTCGAGGGGACCATGGGATACCCACGATTATGCTTGAAGCAGTGGCATCACAAGACCTATGGATCTGGCACGCATTTTTTGGGCTCACGAAATGATATAAATGTACTTCACGAATCTCCTTTATTTAATGATGTTTTACATGGTGTAGCTCCAGAAGTCAATTTTGTGGTAAACAGGACTCAATACACCAAAAACTACTTAACAGACGGTATCTATCCAGAGTGGGCTACATTTGTCAAAAGCTTTCAATGTCCAGAGGATCCAAAAAGGAAAAAATCAAGCAAAGGCAAAAGGCTGCAAGAAAAGAGGTTGAGCGTGCTTTTGGGGTCCTCCAATCAAGGTGGGCAATTATACGGGGTCCTTCTCGTTTTTGGTATAAAGAAGATCTTAGCAAAATTATGTTATCGTGTATCATTTTACATAACATGATAATCGAGGACGAAGGCGAAGGAGCTACCAACTGGTCTAATAATGAATGTGAACCACCAGTGCCGGCGCGTGAAGGGGTGCCTCCAAATTTTCGACAGTACTTGCAGATAAGAGCTGAGGTGCAAGACAGACAAATCCATCATCAACTTCGACACGACTTGGTTGAGCATATTTGGAATGAATCTACTTCCCAAGATTAATATTTAGAAAATATTGTACTCAAAATTAATTTTTATGATAATGTGTGTTCTATGTTTCGTAATTTTTATAAGTAAAAATATACATTCGTACGTACTTCACACTATAATTATTTATAATTATATATATTTTAAATGCATTAATGATAATATAAGAATATTTACATTTAGTGAAGATAAAAAATAGAGTTATAATTTTAAAATATTACTAAAATATAAGAGTATAATATTAATTAAAAGTAATTGGGAAACATATGGAACCCTAAAAAGTGAGGTGTATGGGGTTTATGGTTATTGGAGGTTTATGAGTGTAGGAGTAAGGATGATCTGTTAGATGACGTGGTGTGTTGGGAAGTGTAAAAGTGAGGTTTATGAGGTTTATAAAATTTTATGAGTAAAGATGCTCTTAGTCCAAGTCATTCTTAAAAATAAAACCAAGATTTAACTCACTAAAATGCACTCAAAATGTACAAAACAAGTTCCAACTGTAAAATAAAAGGCAAATACAAAGCTCTCAAATTCGGTGCACAATAATTAGCTAAATAATAAGATAAGATAAGATAAAATAAGCAACCACCTAATTAATTTCACACAATTAGACGGAAGCCTGCGTAACTTTTGCCACACCCTTACCCGCAGTTTCCGGACACATGCCCCCACCTTGTCGCATATGCATATCCACGCCCACTCCACCCACCGGCACCGGCGCCGGCGAAGCCCCTATCACACCCCCTGGCGCGGCGTACAACACCTGTCTCCCCATACTGCCATCGTACGCCATCTGCGCGTACCCCGCTTGCGTCACCATCCCGAAACCCTCGGAGTATCCCGCTGCCCTTTGTGGCGGCGGCGGTGGTGGCGCCGCCGCCTGTGGAACCATGTTGTACATCTGCTGCTGCTGGTCGCGGTAGAACTCCGGCGGCGTCCTCTGAACGGCGTAGTATCCCTGAGCCGGCGGTCCAGTCACCGGCGCCATCACCGGCGGCGCCTGGTACGCATTCGATGGAGGTGGAATCATGTACACCGGCTGCTCGTTGTTGACGGTGGTCGCCGCGAAGAATCCGCCCGGCACCTGGTTGTCCGTCCAGTAGGGAACCCCGCCGTAAACCGCCACCTGAGGGATTATCTCCGGCGGCCTATGGTACTCATCTCCGGCGGGCACCCCGACCAGATTATCCTCGTTTTTCCTTCCGAGGATCCCCTGTTGCTCCTCGAGCCTCAGCCTCTGCAGATCCTGGATGTGCTTCTGAATCGGATCCAACCCGGCAAACCGCTCACCCATACGTGGAACGACAACCGGATCCTCCACCTCAGCAACTCTACCCACCGCCTGCTGCCCTGCCACCGCGTTCGCCTTCTCCAAACCAAACAGGAAATCCACGTCATCCGGCGGCGTCTGAGCCGCCACGGAGGGCGCCGACGGCGGCGGCGCGGCCGCAATCGGCGCAGAATTTAAAGCCTCGACGAACCTATCCTTCTCCGATTTCACCTCGTCCGACCCAAAGCTCCGAGCGGACGAGCTCAGGCTCAGGCTCGTTGCCTGGAAGATGAAGATCCTCAGCCTCGCCGGCTTGGGTGACGCTCTCCACTGCCGCTCGTACTCGTGCATCATGTGCTCGAGATCGTCGTCGTTGGTCACCGAGATCAGTGCGTCCAGATCCTCGCCGGGCAGCTGATACTTGAACGAGATTCCCTCGCCGTCGCACAAGGCCGCCAGCTTCGCGGAAAGGGCGCTGAACTTGATGCCCCGATCGACGGCAAGGATCTTCGTCTCCCCGCCAATGTACGAGAGCTGGTTGTCGTTCGGCCGGGGGTGGATCTTCCCGCCGTAGCTGCACATGAATTTGACACGGTAGCTCGCTGGCGGCTGGCCTCCGCCCTGTGAATCCTCCCACGGCGGCGGGTTCTCGAACTCGATCTCGCGGGAGCGTGGCGAGGAGTCGCCGGACTCCGGGTAGGAAGAGTTGTAGGAGTAGTTCTCCATCGGAAGAGAGAGAAAAGGAGGAGAGAGAGAGGGGGGGCGGATTTGCTTTTTCTGTTAGGCCATTTGGGGATTTGGGAGTCACCATGGTTGATTGCGAGGTGTTTTAATTTTGTTGGGAGTCGAGGGAACGATAAAATGACACGCGGGTGATTTATTCTCCTCTGTGCAACTAAGGGATTGTGGTGACGTGGCGGGCAGATGGATAGGTAGCACGGGAGGGATAGGACTGAGGGTGGGTGACGGTTGGGATGACTAGCAGTTTTTGGGTGATGACTAATGGGGTTAGCTGGAGCAAGTTGTGGGGGCCCAGAGATGGTTATTATATAGATGAAATTTGAGGAGAAAAATATAGTAACACTGAGGAATGGAGCAGTTCATAAATCACATACCTTTGGACCTTGGATATATATTGGTAGACATGGCCAAAACCGGCTCGGTTTTGGGTCAAGTGTTGGACGGTCCTTAACTTGTCCGAACATATGTCCGGGGTGGTTCGGTGAACCGTCGATTTCGAGCTATCCCGATTCATTAAAAAAATAAAAGAATAATAAATTTTTTTTAAAAAAAAAAATTGGTTGAATTGTTGGTTTCGGTTCCGATTTAGAATCGTCTCGACGGTTTTAAAAGTACACATATGTGGCCCAGGACCGGTCCAGTCCGATCAAACCACGAGCTCAGTTCAAGACCCGTTTTGGCCACAGGCCAGTTCGGGCCTAATCGACAGTCCGGTTCACACAGATTCGCCCGTGGTCATGTTTATATATTGGTCAGTTTTGACAAGATATTTCATTTTTTAATTTAAAATCCAACTTAAATTTAATTCAAACCAACATTCTTCAATATTATCAATATAATCAAATAATTTCAGTCAATTATCCTCACATATCACATCAATTTTAGTGCTCACATAATTTTAATTATCATCACTTTCAATCACATCTCTCTTACTTTTACATCAAATCAAATACAATTATTATATTTTAAATATTACGATAATACAAACTAAAGTCTCACTTAAACCTAATTCAATCAACTTGTTTAAACTTTTTTAAAATTAACCTTAATTATCCAACAAATTTACCAAAATAACTTATAACCATCATCCCTTGATCTTATGTCAAGTTTGGAAAAGAAAAATTACATTTAACCATCATCCCTTGATCTTATGTCAAGTTTGGAAAAGAAAAATTACATTTCAGTAAATTAAAAAGTGTAGAGTAATTCTATAGGTACATAATAATGTACATAGAGGTGTACATAACACTCACATGGAGTGGGTCCTAAGTGTTATGTACACCTCTATGTATATTTGTTATGTACTTGTAGTATTTTTCTTAGAGTTTTTACTTTTACCCCTCCTTAAATGGAATTGAGTTTTTACTTTTAGTTTATTGTTTCATTCCTAACTTTAATCATTTAGTTGAATGATTGCATATAGGACGTAATAATTATCAAGTACTAATTGCATTTTTTCAATTGAGTTTCTGTGAGATATCTCTATCAGTTTGGAAATTTAGGAGTTTATGTCATCGGTCTTGGTTAAATACCAACTAGAAAATTTTAGATGGTGCCGAGGCATTAAGGGTATGTTTGTTTATAAAAATTTTTGGTTTTGTTTGAATTTTTTGATTTGGTTTAGTTAATTTTAAAAAAGGTGATATGGATAATTGTTAGTGAATATTTAAAATAATACTTAAAATAAAATAATTAAAATTGATTTGATGTAAAAGTAGGAGAAAGAGATTTGATGTGATGGTTAGTTAAAACAATGTGAGTGGATGAATAGTGAATTAAGGTTGATTTGTTGTGTATTAATGATTGATTGATATTATTTAATTATATTAATAATTTTTATGATAGTGGATTGGATTAAAGTTGAGTTAAAAAAAATAGTTGAACTAAAATGTTAGAAATTTTTTAAAAAATTTCATAAACAAATATGCTCTAAAGCTTTGTTCGCAAAGGCTCAAATTCAACTCGAGGCAACATATCGAGTGAGTTTGTTTAGTTAATAAGTTCATTATATTCGATAAACAAGGGGAATTTATGCAATTTTTAGAATTATTATCTTAGCCCGGCTTGTACCAAGAATTTGTGGCTCAAGTGGTACCCCTCATCCTTTAAAAGGGTGTTGGAATGATTGATACATAGTTCGACCCATGTACCACACATTTATTTAGATATTAGGTAATCCTTCCTATCATCTCCCTATAACTATACAATAGNNNTTAACTCAAATCGTTAAGCTCAAGCTCGTTAATTGACTCAATTAGTTAACGAAATGAGTTCAATTTGACTCGATAAAAAGCTTGAAGCTAAACTTGAGTATCAAGAGCTGAGCTAAGCTTGACAATTTATTGATGGGTAGACCTGTTGAATAGAACAAGCCACTTGTGAACTCGATCCAACTTATTTGACAAATAAACTGAGCTCGAGCACTTTGATGGCTTGTTCAATTAACTCTGTCTGACTCGTTAAAGCTCAAAAATAAGATTTTTTGTACAATTTTTTTATAATTCTGCTAATTAAGACTTAAACTTGACATCATTAATATTGATAAGCAAGTAGAACTCAAACTTTTGACTCGTGACTCGAGCCCTGTGGGCTCAAGTTTGGCTCGGGTCAATTACACCCCTAATGGTGGGTATCTCTGAAGAGACAAATCCAAGCCCATGCATGGAAAATTAAACACGACAATTTCAACGCACGACTTCACAGAAAAACAACTCCTAACAACCTAGTAATTAAATGCTCTCAACAGTCCTGGCATCTAAAACTTTTGAATTTTTACCAAACCAATCTAGGTAAAATGTAGGCATATATTAAAACTAGGTACGGCTGAGAGCTTCAGAGATAGCTCCTTTACGGTTTTACACATCAATAGCTTATTTACTCATTTTTTCGACTCACCTGCCACTGCCGACTACTGTTTTTACTTGGGCAATGAGTTGGGTGTGTTTTTCTCTTGATTTTGATCACCAGCAGCATCACTAGGCGCATCGAGTCCAGACGGGATCTTTCCAGGATAATTAGTTGATGAAAACTCCGAGCCAACATTGCTGTTAAATACACAAAATAATTTCAATAACCCGAATGGCAGGACAAAATTTCATAATCGAAGGCAAGTTCTAAATCACGGGTTTGTTACCTTCTGTCCACGATGACCATCGAGCGAAGCTCACAATTGGCAAAGCTACAAATACATAATTTGCAGAAGAATCAATTAAGGCATTTTGGAAATCACATTTGAATTAAAAAAATAAAAAATAAAATGCCCTTTTTTTCCTCAATCAATGTGTTGAAACGATGAGAACTTACTGGCTAGAAATTTCTTTCTTCACAAGAGGATGGCAATCGTTGCCCAATGTAGCAAGTGTATGAAACAAGAACCCACTGTGTGTAACTATTGCAATCTCCTTCTCTTTCCTTGTAAGTAACCTGCCACAAATCAAGAAAATGACACATGTAAGTAACTGCTTGTGGCTATGGAAAGTAAAACTATAACCTGAAAGCATGCAAATAAACAGGCTTGCATTGGTTCAGAGAAATAAATTGTTCGGTGCTTGCCTCTTTTCATTAAATATAACAACTCATGAATGATTCATTGCAATTTGCACCCACAAAAATCACACTTACCGAACAGGTTTATCTGTACATGTTGCATGCACATTGACACAGACAACTCTAGGTCCAGATACAGGTGTGTATATATATATATATATATATATATATATATATATATATATATATTATTAAAAGGAAGGAGGAAAAATATAAAGAAACTTACTGAAACTACATATTTGAGATTGAAAGTAACTATAGGGTGAAGGGAGAAGGGAGAAGATGAAGAAGAAACACACTATGAAACTATTTGAGATATAAAGCAATTTGCATCAGTATATGCCCAACTATTACACAGATGTCTCTCTCGCTCTATATATATACATATATGTGTATTTGACTCTGGAAAGGGATAAAATTATCAGAGATTATAATGTGACTTCAAATATTGGTCATCTTCACCTATACTGATTACTGACTGAATGGGAAAGCAAATTGTGCACTTGTTCGAGCGTAGGAAAATATTACAACTTTCCTGCCTGCCTCCTGAAATATTACGGACTTTGAAAAGAGCTACTCACCAGTTGAAGAAGTTCTTTCCTCGAGTTGCAACCTCCTCCTTGGTCTCTCTGACATCAGCCTTCCATGCACTGTCATCATCACTCTCTATCTGAAGCAAAACAAGTAGCGAGTATAATGATGCCATTAATTCTTCATAAATTAATGAAGTGTACCCATCTCAGCGATTGTTACATGGCTTACCAGTGAAAAATCAACTGCCGGAAAAAGGCATTGATATTCCCCAATGCTTCTCCTCTTATCACAAGGATGAACTCCCTGCAAAATACGAATTTGTCACTGGAGGTAAAACCCCTATAACATTTCCACTCTAATTCATCATCTTATTAAAGTTGTTCAGATACTGCGCCATTAGGCATTTGAAATGTGATCATCCTTTCTCCATGCAGAATGGGAAGTCCTACATTGAACTGATCCAGATTTCTATATGGAAAGTAGTACGGTTTGGATATTTCCATAGTTCTTTCCTTAAATGCTACAGAAAACTATGGCAGTTTCCGCGCAGTTCGAATAATTTCACATCTAAAATCCATGGAACATAATGGAAGTAAAAATCTTAATATTTTTATTTTGTACATTATACAAGGAAAAGTAGCTATTTCATGGTGAACATGGTCCACAGAAATGTCATAAATTGAAAAGGTACCGCTCAAAAAG
>BKCP01006294.1:163052-188861 GCA_008636005.1 Striga asiatica
AAAAAAAAAAAAAAAAAAAAAGAAGAAAAAAAAGAGCAGAAGAACAGAAGGAAATAGATATGTCGGATACAACTCTACTAAGTAATATACACTCCAAAAACCTTCGGTTAGACCTCATCTAAAGGATTACCCAAGATATGCTTGGGCCAGCATCTGATCTCACACTTGCTTCCTGTATAACCTACTCACACTCAGCATAATATATTATAGCTAGTCATAACAAAGTAATAAGTCTGCACCATTGTGATCTGAGGTTCCTTTTGCTGTCATAACTCACAATATCCAACACTTTTTTGAGCATTCAGAAACAAAGTATATAAAATCTCTCCCTCCCCAAGATATTATATGATGAACACCAAAATTGGAACACCGTTAGGTATGAAATGTTGAAGAGAGTAAACAAAATAACCAAAGTAGAGCCCATAGCTATGAGAAAAGCGGGAGGAACTGGACAAGCTTATTGCACCAATGACATACCAAATGTTCTCGACACTGTTCAACTGCAAGAATTGGTGGGGAATTTAGACTTGAGATTGCAGCACGGC
Source organism: Striga asiatica (assembly GCA_008636005.1). Taxonomy (NCBI): domain Eukaryota; kingdom Viridiplantae; phylum Streptophyta; class Magnoliopsida; order Lamiales; family Orobanchaceae; genus Striga; species Striga asiatica. The sequence continues at coordinate 163,598 of BKCP01006294.1, forward strand.
CGCTGTTTCCAGCATTTGCTATCATTAATGGTAATATATCAGTCTTATCTGTATACCCTTCGCCACCAAATACCCCAACAGCTGTTTGAATGGTCCTATGAATTCAAATCATTACCAAAGGTACAACACATGAAGAAATATATTTAGGGTACAGACGTAGCCATATACCTATCTCCTTTACTTCTACAAAAAATCTACACAGAAATATAAATTTGAGATGGGTATAAAAGCTCGCAACTAATAACTGTTATCCAAATAAAGAACCAATCCAGAAGGTTTCTGAATGTCACATATAGAGATTTGAGATGGTTTGACAGCTCGGGTGTAATAAGATGCCACAAGTAGAACTGGTGATACATGACACTGGAGTGGATTTGTATTTCAAATAGTTTAAATGGGGACATGGCACTAAGTTGACTCACATGGGAAAGGACAATCCATGCACTAGCCCATGCAAGAACCATATTACAATACCCAGCAGCCTAATGCAATTTTCAACGAAGTAAAGCAAGTCTCTTACCATATATACATAATTCTTCAGTCACTTTAATAAAAGAGATCGACTAGCTGCAATTTCATTTTTCGTTCTAAGTTGGTTATTTTTTCAGTAGGACAATAGTTATCAACAAGATAACAGGTACAATCAGTAGATTCATTTATATCAGATATACTGCCTTAGCAAGGCATACTACCTTGTCAATGGAGATGTGATGACGACATCGATTTTATTGATAAGCCCAGTTGAATGCACATGTTTACGCAAATTGTCAACCTGACACAACAGCAAAATGTCATACTTCTATGATTTAAGGGTTCAGGAAATTATAAAATTTGCGACTAATTAAAGTTATAAAGCTGGCAGCTGCTTAACAACCTGTTGCCAGCCCAGCTCAGTAAGGCGTGCATCAAAATATTCCGGTGACATGTAAGCATTGTAGTTCTTATCTCCTTCTACATTGTGGATTCCTTGGGCGTGCCTCACCTAAATAGATGTTTTATTAAGACCAGAAAGCCTTCGAATAATTTTTGAGGAAAATCCAAGACAAACTTAAGTGTCCTTCAAACCGAAGGCGCAGCATTTTCAAATTTTCTCTGAATGTAGTCAGAAACATTTTACATAGAAATCATTTTATACCAACCAGGTGAATGGTCTTGGTGCGATGCAATGGGAACAAACTCAGACCTCCACCATTATCCATGACTGCCACAGACCAAACACGAGAATCAATTAACCACACTTTCAGCACAAAACTAGTTTCTAAAACAGATGAATAATATATGGAGTCCACATCTATGCTTTTATTTTGTCGAAAATGATTCGAAAAACCAGCTGATCCTTTTCTTTTCTTCTTCTTTTTCTTTGGGGATTCACTAACTTACATTCCTCAGAGAATAACATCAAACAGCAAAGGAAACAGAAATGTGAAAAAGAAAGCTCCTAACAAGAAACATTTATTTCCGCATTCTAGCAGGAAAAGGTATCGACTAAATCGATGACATACAATATTATATAGCCAAACTAATTGATGAACAGCCAATAATTTGTCACTAATCGGTGTATCTGAAGTATCAAATTCATCCACCAACTCAATCAAAGGTCAGTTCTACAAAATAATGATGAAAAAGATTGAAAACCTAAGAGAACACCAATGAAGCAGCCGAGCGACTGAAAATTACTCAAACTGAATCCACAACGATACCAGCAACTAAAGAGCAAATCCACCAAAATCCAAAACCTCCAAAACAGATTTACTTCTCACGCAACATTCAAAATCGAAAATCCACAAAAACTCCAAAACATATTTTACATCTCACGCAACATTCAAACTCGAAAATCCACCAAAATCCAAAAACCTCCAAAATAGATTTTACATCTCACATAATACTCAAACTAGGCGTCACTAACAATTTCCTGCAACTCACCTGATTGTGAAGCCGAGCAACGCAGTGAACGTGGAGCTCCTCCAACGCGGTACGAGGAAGAAGAAAATCGGAGGTTCGGAATATGAGAGCTACTGTGGAAATTATTGGGGTGGTTGGGATTTATGCAGGTAGTGGTGGTGGTGATCATACCGGATTTCAATTTTCAGTTTTTAAAAGCGAGCAAATGGAATAATAAAATGGATAAATAATTGAACGATTGGTCATTGGTGTTTGGTTTTGTCGTCACCGCCAATCACATCTGACTCTTTTGCTCGTTGCTTTGTTTTAAACTAATATCTCAATTTTCAACTTGTATCTTGATGGGAAATGAGAAATTAGTTAAAAAAAAACTATTGTGACTTGTATCTCAATTCCCAACTTGTATCTTGATTTGACAACGAAGCGCTTAAAAAAAATTATTGTGACTTATATCTCAATTCCCAACTTGTATCTTGATTTGACAACGAAGCGCAACTTAGTGGTAAGACGCTTCACCCATGACTGATATTTCAAATAATAAAATGCTATCTTCACAGTCTAGCCGTGGAAAATTCGATCCTGCTTGGCAGTATGTTAGTTTAATTCGTGAGAATGGAAAGGCCATATACACTTGTTTGTTTTGTATGAAACAATTCAAAGGCGGGGGAATTCATCGAATGAAACATCATTTAACTGAGAAAAAAAAGGGAGAAATAGCTGCGTGTAAGAAAGTGATGCACGATGTTAAATCTCAGATGGCAGCACACTTAGATGAAGTAAAGAAAAAAAAAAGATGATCCTAATTATGATGATGATTATGAGGAAGGGAGCACGACAAATGTACCTGAAGAAGTGCGAGAAGTATCCGAGTCTACTCCGGCTACTGGTAAAGGGAAGAGAAAAGCCGTCGTTGGTCCCGTCGATAGATATTTTGCGTCTAGGACTACTCCGAGATCTCAGCCAGACCTTAAAAGTGTGTTTGCGAACAAAGAGGCGGTGAAAAATGCTAATATGGCTCTTGCTCGATGGTTCTACGCCCCCTTGCATTCCATTTAATGCGACCCAATCTTGTTATTTTCAGCCAGCTTTAGATGCAATTGCTGCCATTGGACCTGGATTTAAAGGTCCTTCATATGATGATGTTAGGGTGAACTTGTTGGGAGATTGCAAAAAAGAGTGTCAGCTTCTCGTTGAAAGTTATCGAAGCAATTGGAAGAGCTCTGGGTGCACACCTAATGCAGATGGCTGGAGTGATCAGACGCAAAGAACTTTGATTAACTTCCTGGTATATTATCACGCGGGTATGACATTCATTAAATATGTTGATGCTTCAGACATAGTGAAAGATGCAAAAAATCTGTTCAATTTGTTTGTTGATGTTATTGAATGGATTGGGCCTGCAAATATTGTGCATGTAGTGACTGATAATGCAGCAAATTATGTAGCAGCTGAAAACTTTGATTCATGATAAGTATGAAAACATTTTTCGGTCCCCATGTGCAGCACATTGTTTGAATCTGATATGAAAGACATCTCTTCATTACCTCATATAACCCACCTTGCTTCTCGTGCTCCGAAGATTACTGTCTTTGTCTATAATCATATGGTATTTCTGTCTTGGCCTAGAAAAAGGCCTGGTTGAAAGGAGATAGTACGTCCAGGAATTACTTGATTTGCTACGGTCATCATAAAGTTGCAAGCTTTTGGTGGTTGATAAACACTTTACTGGTCATAGATTAGCTGAAAGTTTTAATGGAAAAAAAGTTTGTAAAACCATATTGATGCTAAATTTTGGCGAGAATGCCAAATTACGATTAAGCTTGCAGAATCTCTTATTCGACTGTTGCGAATTGTTGATGCGGATGAAAAAACGTGTTTAGGGTATGTGTATGAAGGAATGCAAAGGGCAAAGAATGGTATCAAATAGATGTTCGGAAAAAGAAAAAGTGTGTACAAGCCTTACACTAAAATTGTTAAGGTTCAATGGGATAAACACTTGCATCGTAGTATCCATGCTGCAACTTGTTTTCTCAATCCTGCTTTCTTTTATGATCAAAGTTTCAGTAAAAAACATAGAGTGTTGAATGGATTACTTGATATACTGGACATCAAGAGCCTATGTAATGATTCGATGAAAGAGATACAGATATATAGAGAGCGCAAGGATAGTTTCTCTAGGCCATCTTGTTTACAGGCTGCAAAATCACTTACACTAGGTAAAATATTATTTATAGTTGTATAATTTTTTTTACGTACATATTGTATAACTCATTTTATTTTTAATCAATTTTGTTCCTATTTTATTATTCCAGATGAATGGTGAGGTTGTTTGGCGGGAGTGTTCCCATATTAATAAATATTGTCATTCGCATCTTGAGTCAGACCTCCTCATCATCAGGATGTGAACGAAACTGGAGTTTGTTTGATATGATCCACACCAAAAGAAGGAATAAACTGGAGCATCAAAGGCTTTGTGATCATGTTTACATCACTTTCAACTTGCGTTTGAAAGATAGGTAAGTTAATATTATTATTTATTAATTAATATGTGCAATGTTTCTTTTGTTTCCTTTTGTTACATTTTGAACTTCTCTAAATATATTATAATTTCTATATTATAGGAAGCATCAAAAGAAAAGATCTTATGATCCAATTGATTATGTAAGCATTGACAAGCTTGATTTTTGGGTCGTGGATGAAGATCCACAACCACAATTTGATGAGGATGAAGTTGGAAACTTAATTTATGATGAACAAGCTATTCCAATTATTGATAAGTTGTTTGCTTACAAAAAAATTATATCATGATTTGGTATATTTATTTTGAGCACTTCATGTTAATCTATGCTCCTTTTTTTTTTTTCATTTACGTAGATCGCAATGAAGTTAACATGGACATAAATATGCCCGATGCATCCAATTTGAACTCAGGTGATGGTGGAGATGATGGAAATGGGGAAGATGAAGATGATCTTCTTGGTTATGGTTATGCCAATGTTGGATTTGGAGGAGTTAGTGAAAAGTATGATGATTTGTTCTAGTTGGTGAATTGTGTTGTTTTGTAATGGCTTTGAACTTGAACTACTTGAAACTATTTATTTTTTCCTTTGTTGTAATGTTGGATGGATGTATTTTGATGTTTGATGACTTTGTAGTTTGTATTTGTAATTTGGATTGCCTTGCTTTAGATATTGAATTATTAATCTATTGTTTTAGTGAACTTAATTAGTATTGCTTATGGTAAACTATACTTAAAATATTAATTATTCAGCTCTTATTTAGAAAAAATGTCACTATATGCCATAAAATTAATGATAAAAATATATAAAATTATATACTATATATATAAAATAAATAAATAAATTATATATTAATTAAACCGGTTCGACCACTGGTCCGATCAGCGAACCATTGAACCAGTAGTTTCACCGGTTCGATGACCGGTCCGGTTTCAAAACATTGGTAAAATGACAGTTTTTGGGACATTTTGGAGAGGAAAGATATAAAAATATCTATGATAAATTAATTCAAAGTATTTGTATGATTATTTACAAAGTTGTGAAAAAATATATTGCAGATATTTTTATTTTTTTTTCTTGGGAAAGTTTGTGACACGTGCTAGAAAAAAATTGTAGTTGATATTATTTGTTTTGTAATTTTTTGAAGTACAACATTTTCATTTTCTTGTAATTAAATTTATACTGCTTATAATATTTGAAAATGAATGGTGCATTAAAAATTAGAAATTCATGAAACAGAAACACAGCAAAAAAAAAAAAAAAAAAAAAAAACATAGTCATGATGACTTTTCAAAATAAATTAAAGAATAATTAATAACAATTGTTACCTGTTTCAAGCATGCAAAAATAAAAAATTGTTGTAGGACCAACGTGACTTTCTACATATAGAAATGAGTTGTAGGGTCTACTTTCTAAAAATGGAAATTAACTTTTCCAATTATATATATAATAAATATATACGGCAGATTAATCCCAAGTAGGGCTAAGGGCAAGACGTGGTCACGGGCCGCTCAACCCGCCGACCTGGCCCGAACCCGGTCAAATCTGTTGACCACGGATCCGAGTCCAGACCAAATTTTCGACGGGCCATTTCAGGGTCATTATTTCATGACCGACCGGTTTTTTTTTTTAAAAAAAAAAATATATTATTCTATATTTTTTTCTTTAAAAAATGATGACCTGGCCCGGTTAACCGGATCATGGACCCGGCACGAGCATAGATCTGTGCCGGTTCAGGGTCTATGAAACCCAACTCGAAGGCTCGCGCGGGCCGGGCTAGGCCGTGACCCAGCCCGGGTTTTGGCCATATGTACTTGGGGTTGCTTGTAAGCTTGTTTAAAGTTCGGCTCGACAAGACTCGAAAATAGAAAATTTTACGTAATTTATTTAACTTTTAACTCGACTCGTCTCGTTAATGTTCTTTAATTTGAGCTCGTTTATAGACTCGTTCTTTAAATGAGTTGAGCTCGACCAGGCTTAATAAAAACTCAATTTTTAGTTGGAGTACCAGAAGCTCTATCGAGCCAACTAGTTTACAGATCTTATCTCAACTTTTGTTAATTTGCAATTGAATCTCCACCTTCCAATTTCGGCCATAAAAGGCATGGACTTTTTGAATTTTCAATTTTGTAAGTTGTAGCACATTGTCAACAAGACGACTGTTATAGGCTTACGTGGCTGACTTGTTATCTAAGGTGGACAATGAAAGGATGACACATATAAGTTTGAAAAAATAAAAGTAAAATGCACACCGCTTATTAAAAATGGGGAATCTTGATAACCCAACTTGTAATATTTTGAAAAAAAATTGGAGAATATTAAATTTCCAACTCACTTGTACTTGGATGACAGCACGTTCAAACGCCATACTGACGAGAATTTGAGTGAAAAACAATAAAAAGTAATGGAATTTTGAAAATTAAGGTGTTTGAAATAAGAACATCAACTGCTACTCTAATTATATTATTATTTCTCTCATTTACGATATGATAAGAAGAACGAAAACTCTTGGACAACTAATGGATCTTATTATTATTTCTCTCATTTACGACATGATAAGAAGAACGAAAACTCTGTTAGTTTTTGATTAATTTGTTGTCCTACGTCGGATGTATACCAAAGATGTGTAGGACATTATTAGTATAAATAGGTCCCTTGTTTTTGGGTTACAATTGCACCTTATTCTATTCTCTCCTCTCTTAGAAAGAAATCTTAATTTGTGGGTTATTTAACCCTAGTTGTATTTTGTTGGTGAGTTTAGTAAATTTGGCGTTGCGGTTGGCGGTGCCCGGAGACGTAGGCTATTTTCGCCGAACTCCGTTATCAACTTTTGCGTCCTTTTTATTTCTCGTCTTTTATTTATTTGTGTTGGCTTATTTTCGTTTGGAGTAGTGCTTGCCATATTTGTTGGAGGGGTATTTTTGTCCGCTGCGCTTGGTGTTCTACCCCAACAAACTCTTGGATAGCTAATGGATCTTGCAGTACTATTTCTGCATCTCCTCAGACCAAATCCACCAACTTTAGGATTACTCCTCTCCCCTTCTCCACCTCTGATAACGAGTCAATAAATCAAGAATAGGATGTTTTGATTTGCAAAATTCTAAAGCTCGTGTCTTTTATAGCCAAAATTGAAAGGTTGAGCTCAAATTGCAAATAAAACAAAAGTTCAGACAAGTGCAGTATGATGATGATGATCTTCCTGACAGTCTGTTGCCTCTACTCAGAGTTGAAAACTAGCCCGACTTCTGGCTATCACGTTCTGGGGATCAGTTTCTGCTCGTGGGTTTGGTTACAGTGTCTGCAAAATCCTTCCAAGAATGAGATTGTTTCTTCAGGACACCAAAGGCTATTTGCTGCTTAATGATCATGCTATCAGACGGTTTGAGAATCTCGGTATCCATGTTGCTGAGGGGATTGTGGAGGTTTTCTCTTATGTTAAGAGTCGCAAGTCCAGTGGTTAAAAGGAAATTTAGTTGGAGCTCATAGGTAGGGAGTATATATGATTTGGTGGCATCTTCCTTCGTTTGAATGTCGTGTCATCTCATTTGTGTGAATGGTATCTGCTTTGAATGTCAGATATCAATGTTGCTTCTAAATCAGCTTATTTTGCTCCTTAATTTCTTTTTAATTGTGATTGCAAGTTTAGTGGACATATAACATGTGAAATGCATACATAAAGAGAGAGAAGCTTGTGTTTCACTCGGTTAAGCTGAAGTGTTGACACTTGAAACCTTAATGTCACAAGAATGTGGTTTTAGTCAAGAAAGATAACAGGCAAATCGAATAATACATGTCATGAATTAGAACTAAAATCAAGGATCATATAAATCACAGCCATAGCAGAAAAAAACGAGGGTAGATCACTCTTTAAATAGCTGCAGTATAAGCAATGGGGAAGAAGCACTGAGCATCCAATCATGCACAAAAACTGACGAAAAAAAAAAGAAAAAAAAAAACTATTTACGAAAACCAATACCAAACGCTGTACACGACAAATCATCAGAAATGCAGCTGCATGCACTGTGTGGACGACATGTTCTTAGGGCAATACGGGCACTTGAAGCTGCGAGTGTTTGCTTTCGACATCTTATCAATCGATTGCTTGCACAGCACGTGCCCACACATCAACCTCATGGGCGGATTCTCCTCACTCCCTTCCTCCCGGCTCACAGGACACACAAAAACCGAATGAAAATGGAATTCCCCACCAAGCTCGACCGGCACAGGCAGTTGCTTCAATCCCAGCCACTCCTGCTTTTTCCCATCCATCACGCTCGCCAGCTTCAGAATAGTCGGCAGTCCTTCCACCCCAGCACGCACGGCCACGTCCAGTGGGTCCCCCACAGGCTGCCCTACAAAACTCAGGAACACCCGAGTCAACTCACCCGCCAGCCTGTCCCAGCTAGCCGGGCTCGCCAGGTCAGCGTAGGGGGATTTGTCGAGCCTCCCGGCCCACAGCAGGCTGCCCATGACCTTCTGCACGTGCTTCATGTGGCTTGTCGCGAATGGGGCCACGTGGGCCCGTGCGTACTCGAGTGCGTCTGTCCTCGTCAGGTTCTGAAGGATGTGGAAGAATCGGAGCTCGTGGAACTTTAGCTCGATTGCTGAGCTGAAGTTGCTTAGTGACTCTCGGTTTGCCAAGGCCCAGCAGAGTGCGGGGCCCACGTCCCTGCGCCTCAAGGCATCGAGCATTTGGTGGAGTTTCTGGAACTCGGGCCTCAGGGGGACGGGTTCGGGCCCGTCGGTTGCCTCCCGGGCCAGGCTGTCCGCGACGTCAAACAGGCCCGCGCGGTACAGGTGGGCGGTGATGACCTGGCTCATGGCGTCAGGGGCGAAATCGACCTTTACTAATAACGCCTGAGATATGTCCGGGTGGAAAGTCTTCTCGAGCAGCTTCTGGTGCTTGGCGAGGGTTGTGCTCGATTCTTTCGGGATTTCACCCTGGCTATCATCGAGAGAGGCCACAAATGCCTGGAGCTTTGTCCTGAGATCGACTAAAGCTTCCTTGAGATCGACGGGAATTGGAGGGTTATTGTCCGGTGCTATGCTTGCCAGAGCCTGTTCGATTTCGCGCTTGAGTTGGTCGATCAGTTCCTGGGATTTGGATGACGAGAGCTTTTGCCTCTTCGCGGCCCTCTCGAATGAATCTTGTATTTCGTTGAGCTCCATTACTGCATGGTTTAAAAATATAGTGCTGAGTCATATTCAGCAAATGTTTTACTCTCAACTGGACAAAATGAGTAAAATTAAAGCTGGAAAAGCTCAAACAAATATGAGTATAGAGAAAACGAATGAGATGAGAATCAATTTAAAGATTCACAAATCAACAAGAGTGTGAATGTGAGTACTAAATCCAAAAGTTTTAAGCACGACATGAATATATAAATTCTTAAAAACTGAGTATTAACTAAATAGATGACCGAATTTTATCACGCCTACTACAATTGGTATAATTTCATCTATCTGAGTTCCTACTAATGCTATAACATATGAAAGTGCGAAACGATCAAAGTACAGACGATTTTTTATACAGAGATATTGAGTTTGATAATCGCACAGATTTTCTCCACCAACTTCGGATATATAAACCTAACATGACAGATAGATATAGATTTATTGCCAGGACAAGCTCTCACAACCAACAAATTGGAAAGCGCAGCCACTGAAACCATGTGAATGACTTCAATTGCTACGAAGAATTTTCCATCAATAACCAGACAGATTATCTCCTTTTCTATTCCAATTCCATTTCCATAGTATTCTCTTCATACTGTAACATGTACGTATTAATCCCCAAACTAGCTGACGGTTCAATTGCAGTTACTTATGTTTTAACGAGCCAAAGAAATTCATGAAAGCTTAAGACTTTTGCCGATACCCCTTTTTTTAATGGCTAGAGTAGAGCATTAGTGTCTTTATAATACATAAAATCAAAGAACTTCTCATACGTTATTTAAAGTATTGCCATGCACTGTTGTTGGCCTTACATATGCATTTAGTTATCAAATACCGTGAGCACAGCCCCACACCAAAACTCAGAAGCAAATGTTTACGTTAGAGATAGAAACTGGCAACAACAGTACATGACAACAATCCCGTATTATAGCATTTGCCATTGAAATCTATAACAAGGACTAATGCTCTAGTCTAGCCATAGTATGCACCATGTAAACAATCTCCTTTCCCAATTCATCTGATGTGTTCCAAATTGCCGTTCTATTGGAAACATCTATTTGGTACCTAGTTTCATTGCTCAAACCCCATGTAATGTAAAATCAACTAAGTAAAAGGAGCGGCTACTACTAAGATTCCACCAATAAAATCCAATAAACCATGAAGGCCAGACCAATTCTTGCAATTGCAATGCAAAAACGTTGCAGATAAGAGCCATAGCATACATGTCAGTTTATATGGTTCAATTCCTCTGTCAGCGGAGTAAAAACTAAAGAACATATAATCCACCAAAACATTCATGATTTCCAAACATGGTACAACATTCAAATAGACAAAGTCAAGCCATAAGCGAAATTAACCTAATAATGCACTGCCCAGGACAGCTATTAATGGAACCAAAACTACACACGGAGATCATTAAAATGCTACTTATATCATATTCGTCAATATTATGATTGATCCTATGATGTTTCACTCATTAATATTACAACAGACATTCAAAAATCTTTCACCCAAGCCGAACGATGAAAAATAAAACCAAAAACAAATCCCACAACTAGCACAGGCGTCTACAATCAGTTAAATTAAATCGAAAAAGTCCAAAAATCAAGAAACCAGAATATAACATCCAATCGAATCTCAAACGGACAAAGAAACATCGGTTTCAAGCGAAAACTATAAAAGCCGACCACTTAATTTTATTTGCCATCGGAAGAACACACCAGTGGAAGGAAACAAATGAAGATGGAAAAATTACACCATAATTGAGCACCAAAATACAGCCAAACCTCTGAAAACGTTGAATCGAATGGGCCCAAAATCTTAAAAAACTTAAAAATCATACCCAATGAATGATGAAGATGATACAGAAAGCGGCAGTGGCTGGCGCCTGGCAGCAAGAATGGGAGTTACCAGGCTAATTCGGCTTCCTTAAGTAGGACGCTTCCATGAAGTGCGTTTCCAAAATTACCCCTACTTTAGTGCTATGTAAACCGTAATCTATATCTATATCTATATATATAATAAGAATTACCATTTACTAAAAATAATAGCAAAAGATTAAGTCAGAATTTAATGCAGCTTATAAATAGTAAGTTTTTTTATTTTTTTCTTTAAAAATCATACAATATTAAATGTTGCCTTAAATTTCGGGCTTTAGTTCATTTTTTTTTATTTAAAAAAATCCGGTTAAGATTTATTAAGTGTGTATGTTTTTATTTTTATTTTTTTCTTAGAAACAACGAACAACATTAAAATCTTTGTCTCTATATTTATAAAATCAATTCAAAATATAACAAAATTTTTAGAATCTCGGTCTTTATATTTGTGCCTTTAAAAAAAATATTGAACGCTAAAAATATTCTTTAAATTACATAATCAATCAATTAATTTTAATTTTTTGAAAATTACTATGTTTATTTTTTATTAATATGCGTAAAGTAAAAATAATGAATTCATCTTTAGATATATAATTTATAATCTTAATATACAATCATTTGGTGTAAACATTTATTATATGAATCATAAAAAAATTTTATTTCATAAAATTAAATATATTTAAAGAAAATAAGAAAATTTCTTTAGATCAATCGGATGATGAATTAGGGTACTGTCCATGTTGATTGAATTACTTTTAGTTAATATTTAAAATAGTAAACAAACTTGACACAACTTGGTTCGTCATAAGTGACTAAGTTATGTATCAGTTCGACCACACCAAATCGATCATTGAACCTAAATATAAATTTTATATTGAAAATATTTTATTACGTGAATATGATGTAGTCCAAACTTCAAATAATCGTATTAACAATACTTTTATGACAACATGTTTAATGATTTATGAATATTTATATATCATTTTTTTAATATTTATGTGAATTAAATAGTATTTATTAATGTACAGTAAATATAAGGTTTTAAGAACTGGACCGTCATCGAAACGATCAAGCTATTTTATTAAATCATTTGTGGTTTATTCAAATTTTAATTTAATATATATATATATATATATGTGTGTGTGTGTGTGTGTGTGTGTGTATAGTACTTTTTGTAATAAATTTAAATAAAATGTGTTACTTAGATATCTAAACAATTTAAACTAATAGATAATTAATTTATAAATCTCTATTTTATTTAAAATAGTTTTAAATATAACAAAATTTATGTTGAAAATCGTATCGATCCTACCAGTCCAACCGACTGGTGTTGACGGATTCGAGAGCAAATATTTTATTCAAGCCAACTAGACTGGTTATAAACCAGTTCTCGGTCCATCCGGTCGGACTGTGTCTAACCCGATTTAATTTAAAAACAATGGATAAATCATGATTAATGTTATTTATATATTTAATTTATAATACAATCGTAATATTATTTTCCCGTACATGACACGGGCCACACACTAGTTATTAATTAACCGCATAAGAAGAAGAAGAGTTGGGTTATAAATTCATGAATATAAATTAATTATGTTTTTGTTTCGTTGAATAATTTTTTTTAGCGGAACTAAGATTGAAAATATCTTTTTCTATTATTTTTTCACTTTAATTCATCAGTACACTTGAATAATGAAAATCAATTATTATTTTACAATTTTCAATAAATTAAGTACCCATCAACTCACATATACTAGACTTTTATTAGTTACTCGCTTTCATTGTTTTATTATTTCACATTAAATTCAATTATTATATTTTACTCATATATATTTTTACAATTCCAAAAATATTTCACTCATTCGCGGATTTTATTTCAACCTTCTATTTTTNAAATATCTTTTTCTTGCGATTTTCTAAAATCTGGAATTATATTTTTGCCTTTTCACAATATGAATTTTGCACAAAAATTACATGAAGCACCTTTCTTCAGAAGTAAAAGGGATAAAACAAAATAGTTATGATTTTAATAGAAACGAATTGATCGTGAGTTTAATCCATTCATAATTGAGCTTAAGCTCAAGAAACACCTGATCAGGTACCCAGGCTCATGAGTAGCTCAACAAGCTCGAAAAGTATGATTTTGCAAATTCAAGTGCTAACCCTTGAAACTATTGCAAAAGAGAACATGTAAGTGGAAAAAAAAGGTTAGAGGATTTCGAGCTCGTGCATATACCGAGCTTTATTTACCCGCCAAATTGAGTTCAAACTCGAGTTATAGCTTGGATATAAGCAGGGGCGAAACCACATAGAGGCAAGGAGTGGCCTCGGGCCTCTCATAATTTTTTTTTTTTTTTAATAGGTATAGGGGCCGAGGTCGCCGGCCGGAGGCGGCGCCCTTCCACTGGCTCTGTTCAATTTTTCAAAGCGTGACACTGCAGTTTTGTTCAGAAACTGCCAGAGAATTTGCGAGCAGCAAACGGAGGACGGGAATGGTGGTAGCGACAGCCTTTTGCCGTGAGTTCACTTATAGCAGCAGTGACAACCGTCGGCCGATGTTCACAGCTTCCTCTCGAGAGTATATGAACCCGACAGTTCACTCCGACGGGCTTTTTCCGGCGAGAAAAATGGCAGCAAGGTCATTTAAGCATCATTTTCATGTCCCGACTTCGAGAACCCGTCGGCCCTCGTTAGGCTCACCGAAATTTAATGGGAGTGCTTTCTAGAAAGTACGAGAATAGTAGAAGCCGTTCGTGGTGTTTATTTTGCAATTCGAGGTCCCGAGCATTTATTTTGAGAAGCTCGAGTTGGAGTGCACAAATTAGAAAAATAAATAAAAAGCCGTTTACGTCCGCCCCGCAAGGTCGCGTGAGATTTCGGTTTGCTGAAAAACGAGTTGGGACGTGCAGACCTTATTGGCACGATGCCATTCGAGCCATTTATTGAGTGTTTCGGAGCTCCGAGCATTTGTTTAGAGGAACCTGAAGTTGATGTGTAAATATTAAAAATAAGCGAATTGTCGAGAGCGAGTTCGATCGTTCGAGGCTTCATTTTTCTCGATTCTTTTAGTTTCTCGTCTATTCGAGAGGAGGTATAAATCTGGACTATCCTTTTTAATTAATTTCGAGCATAGTTTGAAGGTAAAAATCGGCCATCCCTTTATTTGGAATCTAGTTTCGCCACTGGATATAAGTTATGAGACGACCCAAGCTTAACTCGTAGTTTAATCTTGTAGAGCAACTTCCAGTCTAGCTGAACTAAGGCTCGAGCCTAGTTCAAGTATCAGTTACTCGGCTTGGCTCATTAACAACTTTGCTGAAACGGCTACTGAAAAACACAAGGAGCTGAGTTGAAAATATCGGCATCTTTTATTCATCAAGTTAATGCAAATGTATGTATGATCATCAGTTTAATTTCCTATATCTCGTGTAAATAACAAATACAACAGCCAACAGGGGGGACTTGCAGACATCCCTTCGAACAAGGCCACCCATTTACCTATACAAAAGCTACACAAAGGCTCTCAACCAATTCGGAAAACTCTAAAAGCCGATGGAGAAGATTATCTCCTACAAAAATAAAAAAAATAAAAAATAAATAAATGGTCGCGAAAAGATACAAACTCACAAACCTCCTTTCTGGCTTTTCTCAATCTTGGCCCGAACTTTTTCCTCCAAAACCGACACTTCTGTATCCAGGCTAAACACCCGATTAAGCGCGTGCATATTTTCCAATATCTCACTCAAACCCCTCTCTTCATCACCATCACATCTCAAATGCTGCATGGGCCCATGAAGCAGCTTGTTCACGAGCCCCATGCTGAAATCGTACGCAGCCTTCTTCTGAGCCTCTGTAATCCCATCCCCGAATTTCGACACGAACTTCTCGAGCTCCGAAGCTCGAATCCTCTCGGCGTAAGCCCGTAGCTTCTTAATAGTCGGGACCGTTTCAAGAGAGTCCTTCCACTCCTCAAACTTCATCACCTCTTCTAAGATAATATCCCGAGCCTCCATTGCCCTCTTCACACGATCCTCCTTATTAGCAGCCACAACCTCCTTCAAATCATCCACATTGTACAGCTGGACACCCTCGATTTCCGATACACACGGGCCCACATTACGAGGAACCGATATATCGACAAACAGCTTCCGGCCAATAAACGTTCGGACATCATCCTTTGAAAAGATGAGACTTTTAAAAGCGGTACATGTGAAAACGACATCTGACTCAGCTGCACACGGTAAAATGTCCGAAAAGGGCCTGTACTCGATCTCGATGTCTTTGAGCTCGTTTCGTAAGGCTGCTACTTTTTCCTCGGTTCTATTCACGACGACTACTTTCCGGCATCCTTTTGCCGCCAAGTGTTTGATGACGAGCTTTCCCATCTTGCCGGCCCCCACGACTAGTATTCTTCTGGAATGTTCCGGAAGTTTTGACATGGCGAGCTCGACTGCGGCCGAGCTGACGGATACAGAGCCCGTGGAGATGTTGGTTTCGGTCCGAACGCGTTTTCCGACAGTTATGGCGTGGTTGAAAAGCCCGTGGATCGTGCGGGAAAAGCCCGGGACATTTTTCCCGGTTTTCACGACTTGTTTGACTTGAGAGAGGATTTGGCCTTCTCCCAAGACAAGGGAGTCGAGCCCAGAAGACACTTCGAATAGATGTTGGGCGGCATCTTTGTTGAAGAGCAAGAATCTGTATTGGGATAGCTCTGTAACTGGAACTGAACTTATCTGTTGAAAAGAGACTTCTATCATTCATTATTGAGTATCACACAATCATAAGATTCTTATTACCTTTATGAGTAAATGCAGAGAAAATGAAAAAATGAGGGCAGAAAATTATATTACCTTAGACATCCATTCCATCACTTCCTTAACTCCACGGTTTCGAGATAGAGCCACAACATATATTTCCATCCTGTTACACGTGCTGAGAACGGCAGCTTCTTCTATATGATTCAGATCACATAGTTCACCAATCGCTTTAGGCCATTGTTCTTCCGGGATGGAGAGCTTCTCACGTATCTCAATGGGTGTTGCGTGGTAGTTAAGCCCTATGACCACGATACTGCTACTTTCCTTCGTATAGCCTGGAGAAATGTACGAGTATACTTTAGATTAGAGCTTCACTCCAAGAGTTTTTTTGCGGTCTACCAAAAGAAATGCTAACTTGAACATCAATAAACTTTTGGTTAAAACCAAAATCACTCCCTCTCTTCTTCTTTCACTCAACTCTAAGGTTGCAACTCATATCATCAAATTACACTCAAAATTTTAATAAAAGTGTTTAAACAGTGTCAGCAAATTTTCTTTTGTCCCTTGCATAATCTGAACCCAAGTAATCAGCTCTGAATATTTGAACCAAGTCATCAGAATTACGAGCTACCTTACAATTCAATCAAAATAAAAAGACACGTTATAAAATTGAATTTCACAACCATTATTCTCCAACTTCCAGAAAAATCAAATAATCAAATCCTTGAACTATGAAATTAACACCAGCGACAAAAATGAATCGAAAAAAAAAAAACGCTTTGTCCAAAAGTTAAGCCAAAACCCATGTTCTGAAATTCATAATACAGATTAAAAAATGAATCAAACGAACGAAAAGACAAGCAAATCTCACGACTAGCAGCGGAGCTCTTGAGCATCTCCAAAGCCGACAGGCTCGACTTCTTGGATGGGATCTCCACGCTCGAATCAACCTTGCATATAGGGTTTAATCTGAACGAACGCGTCACGGGCATCACCGCCTTGTACCTCAAGCCGTCGCAAAAAATTCTCGTCCGAAGAGGAAAACGAGCCGCGAAAGAATAAGATGGATTACGAATGCGAAGGTCATTAGAATCTAATTTCAATCTGCTGGTGGATGGTGTAGATACAGAAAAAACACTCGCCGCTGCCGTCGCCATTACTGACCAAGAAATGGCTTTGGCAGCTGCTTTTATTGTCGAAAGTCGGAGGTGGAATACAGGAATAGGAATAAGAAATGGCTTTGGCAGCTGCTTTTATTGTCGAAAGTCGGAGGTGGAATACAGGAATAGGAATAAGAAATGGCTTTGGCAGCTGCTTTTATAGTCGAAAGTCGGTGGTGGAATAAGAATAGGAATAGGAAAACGTTAGCATATTAGAGCATCTCCAATGGCCTTTGGATAGCCTTATTTTATTGCCACATGGCACTAAAAAAACTATGTGCACAAAAAAATTCTAGAAGTCATTCTAGATGTAGAAGTACTTCTAGACAACTTCTATTATATATTATATTATTTATTCCATTTTTTTGTTTTTATCAACCAATTAAAATTTTGCACATGTCAAATTAAACCATCTTCAACATTAACCATTGGAGATACAATTTTTTAATCTCCTTTCTTAATGCCATTCTATCTAAAATAGACAAGATCCCATTGGAGATGCACTTATACATCCAGTGGGCCAAGCGACAAATTACGTTATCCACTTTCACATTGATATAATATTTTATTTTATTTTATGTACTTTTATAGTAAAATTGTCCTGCTACAATTGGAGTTTTTATAATTAACTAAAAAAGGTAAGTAAAATATTAAGAAAATCTTAATCAAAAGTTTGCGAAAAAACAATATTCTAATAGTAATATTAATTAAAAGCTAATCCACCATCTTTCCAACATCGGCCGTCACTGCAAACCACCGCCCCACCTTCGTTTGAGGACGGCCGCCTGCCGTTGGAGAAAAAAATGTGCAATTAAAATTTGTTTGAATATTACGAAAAATATGTGCACAGTAAACTATTTTCTTAACGAACCAAACAGTACCTTCCAATTGTAAATAAGAACTTTGAATCACCGAAAAATTTCAAAATTTGACCAATGCATGGCTAACACCTTTGAGAATTCAAGCAATGATTTCATGCGCCTCGATTGTCCAAAATTGATGGTTGATATCCCATTTTGTTCCTCTTTATTTGGCCAACAATAGCCCTCTATTAAATTTGAATTTTAAGTTCAATTGTGGCGTGAATTTCAGTTTATTTTTTATGTTTCTTTCTCTCAAAAATTTCTAATTTTTTATCAAAATTTTGCCCACATCAACATCTTTTTCAACTTGAGGAGTAAACGGAACGAATAGAAAATGATTAATGGACATAACATTGGATGTCAAAATCTCTCTCTTTATAAATATAATTGTTTGCAAAATGTATATGACAATTGTTTTCGTCTTCTCACTATTTTTTTGTTACATTTTCATCAATCAAGTAATTATATTTTTTATTTTATTTCTTACATAATAGCTGTCGACCGCTAACGATTACGAATTGTAATTATGAAGCAGCTAATTCAGGGGATTAATACAATTAGTGAAGTTTATTGAGAATTTTAACATAATGAAAAGAGATTACCGAAATGAAGTAAGGAAATAAAAGAACATCGATTTCGTTGATCTACTGTGAAGATTGACGAGGAGAATGAATTATTCGAAAAGATATAATAGGAATTTATTTTATGGATATATTACATAGGATCAATGATGATCGTAATTGTGTAATTGTGGTTTCGTTTTCTCTTCTCTTCCATTTTTCTTGAGCCGATATGGCTAGATTTATACAAGAAAAATATGTAATAAATATCATAAGCAAGCTAAGAGCGTAGGGTTGCGCCACGTGTATCAATGCAAAACTCGACTTTTGAGGATGTGATTGGCTGGGCAATTGGGCGGTAACTTTATCAGCTTTAACGATTCTATATTCAAACAACAGAGAGATCGTCAATCTTCTAGAGGTAGACTCATGATGAGATCGGCACCAGAGGCCGTTTGACGATGGAAGAGGTCGACAAATGTCGTGGTCAATGTTTCTTCTTGTGCCACTTTCGTTTGGACTTGCAGGCTCAACACACATTTGGTTTGATCTTGTTGGGTCGCCCAATTGTTTTTAAAATTAGTTACAACAATAGCTATTACCAACTAATCATAAAGTCACATTAAAAAGATATTTTATTCTACGAATTTTTTTTAAAACTATTTATTTAAAAAATAGTATTTTTTTATTAGCTCATTAAGCTATTTTTTAAGTTAGTTGATTATTCTTTTATGGCATAATCATACCCCTTAAATTTTGTATACAATTGATATAATAATACAAATTTTAATATTTTTTTATCTAATTAATTGATCATAATCAACCAAGACTGCACAAATTACATTATTGTAATCAATATAAAGATTAATATACAAGTTAAAAAGTTCACATCTATATCACTCATATTTATTAATGATAAAAATTATATAATATATTATGCTTATTATCTAACTTATGATTTCAACTCTTACATAAACACACATAGAACATAAATTTTATTTGCATATATTCATAGTTGACTAAGTAAGAAAGTTAGGTTACCAAAAGCAAAAAGTGAGTATGACTTATATATATTAAAAAAGTGAGTTTAACTTTTGAACCAAATAATTTATGAAGAAAATATCTATTTTCATTCCGAAATATAAATATATTAAGTTTTTCATTCTGTCAGTTAAAAAGTTATGTTTTCAACACAACAAGGTGCGATCGCTGTGATTTTTTTTCGCACAATCTAAGATGAAAATGAAGTATTATAAAAATATGGAGTATAATTCATTTTTAGAGTGAAAAAGATGATTCCACAGCCACAAACAAATTTTCCCCCCAACTATTTTAATTAATATGAATTATATTATTATTTTTATTACCTTTTTATAAGTTGTTTTAAGTTTGCACTCAAAAGGCTCCAAACTGAAACGTGTGGCTCTCTCTTATTCATTCTTCTTCTCCAGCTCTAAAAACTACCTTCACATCGAGATTTCGTCAGCTCAAAATCTGTCAGGATAATTTGCAACCAATTTCCGACTCCATAGTTTCATCTTCTTAAATGTGTTATACAGTGGTTGTTAGGGCAACGGTCGTACTTTCATGAGCACCAGCTTCAGTATGTTGGATGCTGCAACTTGCTTCAGCAATCGCAGAGTAAGAGTTCCAATTAATTTGTATTTGCTTGTTTAGCTATTAGGGCATGAGGATTTCTTGATTTTTTTGTATTTTTGGAATAGTTAAATTGGGTTCTTTTTTTTTTTTTATTTGCATGTTATCAGTCGTAATTTTGATTGCTTTTGCACTTGGCTTTTTTTCGGTGATAATTTGTAATGTTTCCAAGAAAAAAATTAGAGGGAAAGGTGTGATAGTTTATGTGGAATGGTTATCCTGCACTGTTTTTGGTGCATGTTAGTTGATTCAGGGAAAACAGCTTATTTATGTGGACAATTACGTTTGTTTTATCTGCAGTCTTGGATTTTCTTGTGGACGCGACTTAGAAGCTAGAATGTCGATTTGTTGTTGCTTTTTATGTATTTAAGTAAATAGTGGATTCTGCTATGGAGTCCTCAACATGGATGTTGTGGTTTGAACATGTCACTAGACGAGGATCATTGATGTGGTTTGTATGAGCTGGTTTTACTGGTATCTTCTGAGAAACTCTCTTTTGTGTACTTGGTGGCCGTCATTATATGTTCCTGATGTCTTGGATTTATTCTCTTCAAACAGGGGCCGAATAATGTTTATTGCATTTTTAGAGGAATGATAGACGGAAGAATTTAATGTGTGGTTCCAAGGAATTCATGGTCATCTGAGGAGAATTTTTTAAAAAATCCGATAGCGATCCCTGTTTTTTGCTGCAAAATATATTATGTCATATATAGATTCACTGATTCAGCTCGTGAGCCTTAAAATGGAAGAGACTCCATATTCTGTAGCTTTTAGCAGATATGTAATATCTCATGTTTTGTTTTGTTTTCCATTGTACTTTATTGCATTGAATTGGAACTGCACTAATGCAGGGTTGTGACATCATTTTTCGGACAAATTCATTTAGAACAAATTCTCTTGCTATCCGCTCATCCTCACATTATCTCAATGTGTCACCCGCTTGTGGCCACTTGGAGCATGTCGGATCTCTTTCAATGCATTCCAGGATAAATTACAATTTCCCTTGCCGCAAAGGAAACTGTTTTAATGGGACAACATTGTCAATGAATGTCAAAAAAATAGCCAGGTTGAGGATACACGCATCACTTGATGTTGCAAGTGCAGTTGATGTTATCAATGACTTGGGCTTGGACACGCTGACATTCTTAGCCGTAACAGTATTGGTGGTTCCTGGTTTCAAGATGATTAAAGCTAGTCCTGTAAGTTAACTTTATCGGTAAAAGTTTTGTGACAATAATGGATTTATTCTTCACACACACACATTCATATATGTATTTGTGCATAGGACTTGAAACACGCACAAGTATATCTTATATTGTTCCACAAATCTCTCATTTCATATTGAAATGAGTTCTGAGTATAATGATGCAATCACCATAGCATGTTTGTTTTCTTATTTGGTGTGTGTGTGTGTGTGTGTGTACTTCTAATCCTCCAAAATCTCATCTTGACTGGTCAGCTTTGTTAACACGATGAGTACGACACAGTGCACTCTAGTGAATTTAATTGTTAATGTGTTGTATTGATTAAGAAGTCTCTGATTCTTTGATTATGAGCAAATCAACTTTGGTTCGATTCTACTTGGTATATCCAACTGTTGCTAATTCATTTAGTTGTTTCAGATTCTAGGTTTCTTCTTTGCGGGAGTTGTGCTTAATCAATTGGGTCTGATTAGAAATATCACCGATGTTAAAGTTCTATCTGAATGGGGAATTCTCTTCTTGGTAAGTTCAATGATTTCTATGTGTGACTTAATTTCTATGTTTCAATTAGGCCTAATAAATGAGTGTGTTCTATCTTTGAAGAATGTCAGTGGCTCAGTTAGATCCTTCCTTCATTTTCTTCCTTCCACATATTTTATTTTTGTATACTATTTTTAATTTTTATACACTTGTTATCATGTAAAATATTGCTGGAGATTTTCTTTAAAATTGGTTACATATGAAACTGAGCAAGCTCCGAAACTGACTGTGTTGTTGCCTTCAAGTTTGGGAAATGAATGTGTTGGTTCTTAAACTCATTCTTGTTTCAAGGCATCAAGATAAGAAGTATGTTTCGGGAGACTATGTGCATGGTTAGCAAACGCAAACAATTATGGCAGGAACTCTGAATCTCCCACAATTTATCTGTGATAACAATGTATTTGACACTAGAATGAGACTGATCAGAGCTATTTGGTTTTTACTGCAACAAGGATGACTCCTATAGAGCAGGGAGAATATATAATTATATGAACCCATTTTGACCATATTGAGTGGGCCTGCTTGTATGGTGGACCTCACTGAATTGAAACAGGGGGTTTTTGTCATAATAAATAAGCTCTTCGCTCATGGCATCGAAAATTGTATTTTATTGATTTGTGCAATTCTTACCTGCCAGGATTTTTATTTTTTTTTTGTCAAACTCTTACCTGCCAGGATCACTCTGCATTTTTTTATGTGTATTTTAGGTCGCCTACCTGTTGCAACAAGTTTCAATAGTTTTTCTATTTATATGAGCTGATTTCATCCATTTACAAAGGGTATCAGATAACATTACCTGACAGATGAACCCTTGCAGCTATTTGAGATGGGTTTGGAGCTCTCACTTGCTCGTTTGAGAGCTCTTGCTAAATTTGCTTTTGGCCTGGGTCTAACTCAGGTATGTATTGGCAAATGTTTTAGTTCGTTTCTTGTGTGTTTGTGTGTTTAATCATTCAGACTGCTATAACTGTCACTACGTATGAGTCTTGGACTTAAAACAAAGTAGAGATTGAGCGTAAAAATGCTAGATAATAAATCTACGGTCATCTGAGAGCCAGGACGTGCAAGCATCATGTGGGATTTTGTTAGAGTTAATAGATTCAAGGGAAGAGTGCGGTCCCACAAGGGTGAAGCGCACCATAAGAGAGCGAGCCTAGTTGACACCTTAGTGAGGTTCCATCCCAGAACCAATTGGTGATGGAAGGAGTAGCCCACTAGGCTTATAAACTAGACCCATTTTCTATAGAATCATGTGGGACAACTCACAAGTGATATTCAAACAGATTTTAGTGAAGGTGGTTTCATAGAGCACTCAGTTATAAGTGAATAACTTACATAAGTACATTCGAGTGTTTCAGGGATGGACGCTTCAGTATTTTACTGGACTTCAATGTTTCCAAAGCTTAAGATATTAATTCTTGGTCCAATGAAGTGCAGCTGTTAACTATTACTGTTGTGTTCTATTGAAACCTCAAAGCCATGTTATTTACCTCCTCCTCTATGTGTGTGAAATATGTCGTGTTTTTGGTGGATACTGAAACATGATTAAGATCTCCTTTTTATAGTGCATGCAATAGCCTCTTGTTTGTATGTTGACTATGTTTCTTCTTTTGTTTTTTCTTCATTGAAGGTTTTACTGTCAACTCTCGCTTTTTCAGCATTTGAGCTACCACCAAATGGTGCTATTGGAACAAGAATATTGGAGTTTCTGTTCCACTCTAGACCTGACTTGGTGAGACCATTTTCTACAGCAAGGTGTTCATGACTTTAGCCATTATTACTCTCTCTCTCTCTCTCTCTCTCTCTCTCTTTGTGTGTGTGTGTGTATGCGCTCATGCTACTGTGTGGTAAATCTTAGGTCAACATTAGAAGCATTGACGAAGCAGTGGTTATTGGTGCTGCTCTTTCTTTGTCTTCGTCAGCCTTTGTTCTTCAGGTACTCCAGATGAAGAACTTTAGTGTGTAATATCTCTGTTGCTTGTATTTACGTAATCATCAGTAGCAATAAATATTAACGGTGTGTTGCATTTTTCACTCTACTGCCACCAATGTCTTAAGATGAGTTTGGTAGTGCGGTTTATCAAAATATTAATGACTTGATAACTTGCTGAAGAGGCTCTCAAGGACAAAAATTCTAGGACTTGCTAAAAGTGCTTTTTGGCATGCAATCTGTAGCTTCTTGCAGAGAAGGGAGAGCTTCCGACTAGATTTGGCTCAGCGACTCTTGGGATACTTTTGTTGCAGGTTGTATATATGATTTTGTTTACCTTATTCTTTTTCTTGTTTCAATATGCATATTCCTAAGGTATATATTATATTAGTTATCATTGTTGTAATTTTATATAGTACTACTTGGTATTTGCAGGATATTGCGGTTGTTCCACTTCTAGTGATACTGCCCGTTCTGGAGAGCCAGGTATATTGAAGTACTTCAGATGCACTCGTTAAGTGCCTTAGGTGGTTTAACACAAATAAGTTGTATAATCTTTCCTTGAAATAGGTTTATATGTTTGCTGCAGAATTTGTTTTTCGTTATTATTTTTCGGCAATATGTGCTTCTGAGTTCCCAACTAAGACATTAAATCAATTAGCCTGTGATTGCTTGTTCCGTTCATTTGATGCATCACTGTTGCTTTTGCTGCTATAAATTCCATTCCAGCCTAAAAAATTGAATTATCTGCAGAATCTTGTCGAAGAAAGTATTTGGCCAATGCTCGCGAAAGAAAGCTTAAAAGCTTTAGGTGGATTGGGTTTGCTGTCCCTTGGCGGGAAATATCTTCTCAGACGGATCTTTGAGGTGTGTTTCTTGTTCTTCGATGAGATGGCAGCTTTAGATGTAAAATATGATATCAGCCTTCATTTGAAATTTGTTTGCCGATTTAGGTTGTTGCAGACACTAGGAGTTCAGAGGCATTTGTCGCCCTATGCTTGTTAACAGTTGCTGGAACATCACTCATAACACAGAAGTTGGGCTTTAGTGATACGGTTTGATATTGTATCCTCAAATACAGATGGATAATGATGGACATCATAATTGTCCAATTAAAGGGTTT
>BKCP01006294.1:189558-226935 GCA_008636005.1 Striga asiatica
TGTGGCTTCAAGTTTTCTGTACAAGCTGATGCTTAATACTTGTTATAGGCTAGGAGTGCTACCACTTGAACTAAACAAGCTTCTCATAATCGTTGTTGTCCTTTCTATGGCACTTACTCCCCTACTCAATGAAGTAGGAAGAAAAGTTGCTGATTATATCGGTGAGAGATTTGAAGATGAGGTGGTAAGTTGCTGAATCTGTGTTGGCTATAACTAATCAACAGTTGAAAATGAAGCTAATATATAAGCCCATAATATGGTTCGATTAGTTAATCAAATTTCTCTCTCTCTCTCTCTCTCATAGTATTTTATATCCATCTCTCTTTTAATAAAAACTCTGTTTCCTTTTGAAAAGTAAGGGCGCGTTTGGATATGAGATTGAGTTATTTTGTTTCTAATTTTCTAAGTCAAAATCCAATTCAGCCCAACTCTCATCAGTATTATTAATATGATTAAATAATATCAATCAATCATCCCCTCTCCTACTTTTACATCACGTCAACTTTAACCATTATATTTTAAATATTATTTAATTACAAACTCAAATTCATCCACTCAATCAACTTTATTCAAAATAACTCGCTTAACCAACCAAATCAAACCAAAACCGGTTGGATTCATACCCAGTCACGGCCTAAATGACTCCCTAAATGACTGAAAATAGCTTCATTATGACACAGGCAGCCGATGACTCTGTAAACTTCGATGCCAGCGAACCAGTTGTTATAGTTGGATTTGGACAGAAGGCTCAGGTGAAAGTTTCTCCATCATAATTTTTGTTTTTAACTTAATGTTGTCATCTAATGTTTCTGATGGCTGATTTCTCTCGTAAAGGTCCTTGCAAATTTCTTGTCCACCCCATTGGCTGCTGGATCAGATAGTATGGATGCAGGATGGCCTTATGTTGCTTTTGATCTTGACCTTTCTGTTGTGAAGGTAATAAAATCAAAGTGAAGTAGAAAAATATAGTACAGTGTAAGCTATTTTGTTATTAGCATAATGTGAAAATTGACTTCATTTCCGGATATTTTTTTTTCATTGATTAAACGTTTTCTTGTTTTTGTTTCAATGGCTAAAGACATCTAGGAAACTCGGGTTTCCTGTTCTGTATGGTGATGGGTCTCGTCCAGCCGTATTGCAGTCGGCAGGCATAAATTCTCCAAAAGCAGTGATGGTAATGTATACTGGGAAAAGTAGGACAATCGAGGCTGTTCAGCGCATTCGTCTTGGCTTCCCTGGGGTAAAAATTTTTATATTCTTCTGTTCCCTCCTAAGCTGAAGTAGAAGAAAAGGGAGAAGAAATGAGAGAACAGAGTTTAAAACTTTAAATTATGAATCAGACCCTTACTCCCCACTTAGTATGAGAAGAGAAGAAAGAATTAACTAATTAATTAATTAATTAGTGGACAGACATGGTTCACATTAGGCTCAACACGTTTTGAATTAATATATAGAGAGGATTTGTATCATTAGAAAATATTGATGAAGAAACTCGGTTTTGCAGATACCCATATACGCTCGTGCCCAAGACATGATGCATTTGTTGGATCTAAAGAAAGCAGGTGCAACTGATGCTATTCTCGAAAATGCAGAGGTATATCATTTCTCACTATCCAAATTTTTCAAGGTGCGTCTACATGTGACGGAGCTTTCATTTTTCAACTCTTTGCTTGAACTGTGTTTCAACAGACGAGTCTACAGCTTGGGTCCAAGCTTTTGAAGGGGCTTGGTGTTATGTCGGATGAAGTAAGCTTCTTGAGTCAGCTCGTGAGAGATTCTATGGAGTCTCAAGCTCAAGAAGCATTGGGAAGGGCCGAAGATCAAGAGTTGAACGTCATGAAACCATTGCAGGTGCGCGTGTGAACATATATTAAAATACAAAAAGTATACATGTGTTTTCATGTTTGAAGCGGCATATAATTTTATATAGTTTTGCTTACGGAAACCAAAAGTTGAACAAAACCACGAGTAACTTCCAGAAATTGCTCTCAAGAACCATTTCGATGATTTTTTTTTTTTTTCTTTTTTAACCTTTTACTTTTGATTTGATTAATTCAGTTCTGATTTTCAATTGCTCTGTTTCCTGAATACTTGATGCAATAATTATTTTTTAAAAAAAGGTGAAGGCTTCGGATTTAGTTGGGATTTATGCACCCTCAAAAGACGACGAATACCAGAAGGAGATTACACAAACGAGTAAATACAGCACGTTGAAATCGACCACTGGCAATGACCTGTCTCATGACAATGGCAAGCTCTCTTTGGACGATGAAGAAGCGAAAGGCGTGTTGTACTGTGAGATAGGTACACCAACAGAGAGCAACAACATTCAATCTCGTGATAATATTGATGAAGCTGATGTGAGAAATCCCATAGGTGTTGCAAATGAGGATCCTTGAAAGAGTTTTTCCTTCTTAGGCCTTTTGGTGTTAGAAAATAATCCTTTTTGAAATAATATATCTTGATAGATGTTCTTTTGATGCTAAATTCAATGTCTTGAGTAACCAAACATGTACATACCATTATTTGTTATGTACAAGACGCTTCATTCGATTCAAATAGTTGAATGCGCATGTTGTTTGATGGTTCACGAGAACCTGCTACCCCGAGTTCCTATCGGGAAAGAAGTATTGTATATTTTAAGACGAACAATGAATGTAAAGATAGTAAATCATGAAATATCTAAGCTCATATGTTTATTGATGGAGTTATCAAATTGCATTAAGATGGATTAAAAATTTCCATTTTTTCGATAATTTGGGAAAACACGTTCGATGACTAATCTAGTAACCTAGACTCTTCAGCTAATTTGATGACTAACTAACTAGCTTTTTAAGCAACCAAAATACCAGCTTGAATGGGGCGAAGGATTATCATTTAGAATTTGGTTCAAGAATATCCCACATCGGTTACATATTAAAAGGTAATCTTATTTATTAGTGCCAAGAAACAACAATGGTCCGCCGAGCTCAGTAGCGTGAGCTTGTCACCCATGTGGGGGCAATAAAGTGATTGGACGTTGGGCCGGTCCAGGAAGTTGGGTCATGGAAGCTTATGCTGGCCTGCCCGATCCAAGTGGGGAGATGGGTCAGGCGGCCCAAGCGAAGGCATTGGCTGCGTGATCCCTGAAGCGGAGGGCATAGCGTCAGGCTGGCCTCACAGAGCAGCGAACACCTCCCGCTCTCTACAGTGGATGGATAACGGGCCGGCGCTTACTTGTCCCACTGAAGCTTCATGGGCTGGCCTTGATTGAACAATCACTTTTTGCTTTTAATTTTCTATGTTGAATGAAATATATTATTATAATATTTTTTTGTTATAATAATATTTTAAACATTATAAATAGAAAACTAAATATATATATAATTATGTCGTCTAATTATATATCCGGTCATTTATTTATATACATAAATTATTTGTATTACTGTTTTCATGATCAATATTGAATATAAAAATGTAATGATTTGTGGTGTTAATAAAAATAAAATGCAAGATTTGTAAAATCAAGTTGTCTATCCATTTACATTAGACTTCCATTTTCATAAATTGTTAGGTATAAACCAAGATTCATAAGAATTATTGTGATCAATGTTTTTCTTCAAGTATTATACGAACACATGAAAGTACAGTATAGGAAAAAAATCAAGGCGTGTTGTTTTTATAGTCGAGAGTAGAGATGTAAATTAGTAGAAACAAGTTGAAAGTACAGTACAGGAAAAAAAATATCAATGGGTGTTGTTTTGATCGTCAAGAGTAAAGATGTAAACTACTAGAACCAAGTTTGATATTAGGCTTGTAAACAAAGCAAATTCTTTTGATTCGTGATTCGAATACGAATAATGTTTTATATTATATTTGAAAGTTAAACGAATTCGAATCCGAATTTGTAGATATTTGTTATTATCGAATATTCGATTCGTTAACGATAATTATATATATTATACGAATAATTATATATATATATATATTGTTAATAGTTTTATGACATAAAATGAAAATACATCCCAAAATAATAATTTGCCCTAAAAACATCTCAAATTGGATAGGAAAAACATAAGCAATATTTTTGTAATTATAATATATTTCGGAAAATGAATTTCGAATCGAATATGTTCAAATATTCTAAACGAATCGAATACGAATCAACAAATGAGTTTGTTTACAAAACGAATACGAAATTGAATCCTCGAATATTTTAACGAATCCAAATCGAGTATCCTAGTATTCACTTATTTTCAATTAGTTTACAGGCTCAACTAATTCATTAATATTAACTAGTCGTACTCGAATTTTAACTAATAAGGTAAAATAATAGTTCAACAAAAGATGTAAAAAGTCCTATTTATGAAGTCTAATTAGGCTTGACGAGTTGTTAAGCGACCTTAAATTTGGCTCGTTTATCAAATGAGCCAAGTCAAACTTGATTCTTGATGAGATAAACCGAGCCATTCATATAGCAACTTTTAACACAGACTAAGGAATTTACACATTGCAATTTCAGCCCAATATATAAGGTACATCTTGCTCCCATTTTTATATTTTACTAGATTAGTATGTGACAACATAGAGCTCGATAATGTTGAGAATTTTAGGGAGATCTAAATTAACATTATAAAGTTTGCTCTTAACAATTAATCCAACTTCACCATTCACAATATTACTAATAATATAATTAAACAACATCAATCAATCATTCTTACACTTCACATCAATTTTAAGTCATTATTCATCTACTCATATTCATTCTTACACTTCACATCAATTTTAAGTCATTATTCATCTACTCACATTCATTCTTACACTTCACATCAATTTTAAGTCATTATTCATCCACTCACATAATTTTAACTGACTATCACTTCACATCATTTATCTTCTACTTTTATATCTAATTTTAACTAACAGCCACAAAAGCTTCAACTAACCACGCCGGAGGGCTCGAAAACAGGGTCTGAAAAGGAACGTCCGAGGCTGCAGCGGCCTACAATGGAGCCACGATGGTTGCACTTTTAGTTGGGTAGAATCAACACAAGAAGCAATTTTTGTAGTTTGCATTTTGTAATTCACTAGTTCTTATTCTTCACTAATGAATATTAATCAAATGATAAAAAAATGAAGTCCGGAATAATCAACCAATCTTGGAAAAAAAAAAAAAGAAAGAATAATCAACCAATCATTCAAATCATACCTAACAAAGCGAAATTAGGTTAGTGTTTCTTTTTCTCTTGCTTTGTGACGAGTTGTGTGGGGAATTTATTCAGAATTTACGCATATTTGATATTTTTGAAAACTTTCCAGGGGCATACGTTTCAATTTGAACAAGTAAAACTAAAAAGGTGATGTATTGAATTGGTTAAAAAAAATAATGATGGAATTGCAAAATTTGAAAAATCATGGAGTTAATAGGTTGGGGTTATAAAGTTCACACCAGCAAACACAAAAGACAATAAAAATAGGAGGATCTCTTCATTCTCAAAAAATGTCAAAATATTTCAGAGTAGAAGCTGTTGCAATGCTAAATGGATACACATCTTCAATGGACTCTTTTTATGGCGAAATCTCGACTAATAAAATCTTATGGGACGTATTCAGACAAGAGAAAGTTCACCGGCTGGAATCGATCTTTTCACAAGTTTAGCCCACGCCTCATTCGTTTCCGTTATAACCTTAAGAGCAAAATCCTGTATAACCACAAAAACAAGATTAAACACAGTGACCATAAAATGGGATACTTTTTTATAATTAATAGTTAAGAAGGTTGACTTCACGGTTAATCATCCATATTTTTTCAACATAAATGCATACTTTGAAAATGAAATATCATACTCTAAAAAACAACAGAAGCAACATTTATGTTAAAAAGGTAAGTATGCATTTATATGTTAAAAAAGTACGAAAGGTCAATCCGTCTAACTGTTAGACCTCGTCATGATAGAATAATGGTATTTGAAATAATAATACCTTATTTGCTGGCTTGTTACCAAGACCGAACTTGTTAGCCGGTTTCCCATCAGGAATCTTGTAGTCTCTAAACCAATCCCTGATTGAAGTTAGAGTACCCTATAACAAATGGTGCAAATGAGCTCAAGGCAATAATAATAAAAATAATAAGCAAGCAAAAAAAAATTCTATCATGAAGAAAAATTGCAGCATTCAGTAGTCTATTTACCGGAAAATGCTTCTCGACATCATCCACGTCATTAACAATGGAAGCTCTAGGGTCATCCAATGAAATCGCGATAATTTTCCAGTCAAGCTCCCCTTCGTCAATCATAGCCAAAGCAGCCAAGGGCTTCACTCTCAAAACTTGCCCGATTTTAGCTCGGTTTTCCCCAATCTCAACGACATCAACTATGAAAAGCGAAGTACCAATTATTATTAAACTTTCAACTACTTTTACTTACTTTATTTCTGGTTTTTGCTTCCTTTTCAGGGATATATAGAATTGTTATTTGATAAGGAAAGACAAAATGCAACATCGAAATTAATGATGATCGTGCACCTGGATCGTTGTCGCCAAATGCCCCATCGACTTCTGCATTTGCAAATGACGGGTCTTCCCAAGTTTGTGGAAGCAATCCATAGTTCCAGTTTATGTTGTAGCTACAAAAAAAAATGAGAAATAAATACATGTACAGAAAGCAAGGTATAACTATGTCAATTCAGTGAAGATAAGATAATAACAAGTTTGGACTCAATTTGAACATCCAACTTGAGTCAAGATACAAAAATCCAGTGACAAATAAATCCTAAAATGATTTGACGTCTGCAGCAAAAATTATAGTCTAAATTCTGTTTTATATATATCCACATGAAATAAAGATAACTAAATACAATATAATTCATTGTTCACTTTTGAGAGGTCATTTGATCAAATTCCCATATGTTAGATACATGAAACAAACAGACAGACTGCTGCAAAATCCTTTTAAAAATATCTCAAGACAAGTGAATCATTCTGAAGAGTGAGATTGGAACTTATATGTTCTTATAAGAGAACAGCAAATGTGGGGCAAGATGTAATTGGCATCAAAAGAGTATATACACAAATGTACACAAATAAACTAATGGGGAAATCATATGAAAGAATAGAAAAGCCAAAAGCATACTTACGGGTAGTATCGAAGTTTTCCCTTCTTTGTATCTTGCTTAATAGGAGTAAAAACCTCATCTGTAGCAACCTCCATCTTTGCACTTGATTCTTTTGGAATCTCAACAATAAAATTGAATGCACCATCTCCCACCTGCAACGGTATATCATGCCAAGGGGAAATCTGCACACCAGACAACAACAATGCTCGGAATTAGCTGATAAGTACACATTCATTATAGAAATAAAAATAATACTCATTTATATAAATCACTGCTGCCATATGTTCTTCATTTCTCACTGCCTTTGACAATGTCTAGCGTCGACTAACCCTGAAATTTCCCGTTTCCTAATAGAAATGCTACAACAAAATGATGCTTTGTTTTTCCTTCACATAATTGCTAGTTGCTACATGTCCCTAATACTAATTGGAAAAGAGAAATCTCAAATCACTCAACACATTAACCCAGAAAAATGCATTGAATTACCATTCCCAAATAATTAACCAATCAATATTCAGAATCAACTAACCAACCTCTGGAAAAATTAAAAAAAAAAAAAAACAAGAGCACAGTTTTCCGAATGTATTCAATTAATCCGAAGAAACCAAGAAAATCCCAATTAATTACATCCATGACGATAGCAACAAAACATCCCATCTCGAAGTTTCATATACCTTTTTTCCGGCATTATCGAGGAAGAACACGCGGTAGTCTAGGGTTTCGGGTTGGCCCTCTTCCTGAATCTGAA
This sequence comes from Striga asiatica, assembly GCA_008636005.1. Classification (NCBI taxonomy): domain Eukaryota; kingdom Viridiplantae; phylum Streptophyta; class Magnoliopsida; order Lamiales; family Orobanchaceae; genus Striga; species Striga asiatica. Next base: position 197,399 of record BKCP01006294.1, read on the forward strand.
TTTGGGGATTGTAAATCGCTCTGCAACTTAACAGCCGGCTCTTTTGCGTCAACGACCTGTGGTTGCTTCTGAGGCTGAAGCTGAGAATCTGGGGCTTTCCCCTCAGCGGAGATCTCGCGAGCAGGGTGCCGGTGACGGCGTTGCCGGCCGACGCTATTACTCTCGTGGTCGCCATTGTTGTCGATGAGGGAGAAAGCTCTGTGGACTGCGTATGAAAATGATGTAAACACCAAATGGTGGCCGCTAATTGGTGAGTGGTCTGTGTGGTGACTCTGAGAGTGTCAATCTTTTTGTTATATTTTATTTTTCTTCCTTTTTTGGATCTTCTGTTTAAAAGATTCTGAATCTAACCGTAATTGTGGGCATGTTCATCACAGTATCAATGCGAAATCATTTTTTAGTGTGGATAGGTTCATTTGCCTTTTAGTTTAGGGTAAAGGGAATATTATATTCAAACTTTACTATTAGGTCACGCATTATAATTTAAATAAATAAAATATTCATAAAACATTTAAAGTGATAATAATACGTATAGTAGTTGATAAACTATTTTTCTAAATATAATATAGTAGTTGATAAACTGTGTTTATAATCACTATTATCATTTTATAAATAATAATCACTATTTTCCAAAATACCATAATTTTTTTCATAGAAAATTTAAAACTAAATGCATTAAACTTATGAAAAAAAAATTGTGATATTGGACAGAAAAAAAGTATTTGCTACATTTGTGACACTCCTTTTAACACTTTTCTCTAATATTGTCTATATAGTGGCATAATTTTCAGCATTTCTGAGAAAATAAAGACATTATTAATACTATACAGATATCCCAATATTCGAATAATTAAAATTAACTTGTACAAATATGAGCTAATTAAAATTAAAAAAAAACTTAAATTAAATACTTAAGAGAAAAATGACCCAATTTTATTCTGCATGCATTTAGTTTAAAATACAAAAATAACCTAATTTCGGTCCCCATGCATTTAGTTTAAATATATAGTTCACGTATTTTTTACTTTATTTTATTGGCAAAGTAAGTTTCAAAATTTCATTTCATTGCAAAATAAGTGTCGTTGTTTGTCCCATTTTGTTTCATTTTTCGCTATTATTTTACTTTTCTTTTATCCCCATATTTAAGTATTTCCTTTGGTTTTTGGTCCGTTTTGTGTCTTAGCGTGTGTTTCCTTTGTTTTGTTTGACTTAGGAGTTCTTGTTTGTTTTTCCTATTTTTCTGCGTTTTTCTTGTCGATTGTGGTGTGCATGTTAGGTGGATCTGCAGTTATTAATTTTAAGAGAGAAATGGCCGGGCGAGATTTATTATCTAGAAGGTTGAGTTCGGGTTGAGTAGGAAAAGACGGAATCCAATTCCAAGTCCGGATGTGTTCGTGCGAGCTCAAATACCACAGACCTGTTTTTCTTCACCGCGGGTTGCGAGGTACTCCTGCGGCCGCGAGAGGGTCAAAAATTACAAACTGCCAACATTTCTTCGCTGCGGCCCGCAACGTGGTTACGCGGCAGCGGGACAGTTTTGCGATCGGAAGTTCGCGGCCTCGGGCGTAGTCGCTGCAGTGGAGCGTTTCTTCGCTGCGGCCCGCGGAACTCCCCGCGGCCGCAGAGGCTGCAAATTTCTGAAATGTTGGGACGGTTTCAGACGGCGAAAATGGAGGAGATTCAAATTTCTTTCGTGATAAACATATGCTAGGGCTGGAGAACAATTACTTTAGACTTGTTTTTATTTTCTTTTCATCTCCAAACACCTTTTTTCTTCATTTTCACTTGGAATTCATTGGGTTTTGCTTGGATTTGAGTTTTGGAGATTGTGGCCCTCCAAAACGAACAAGGTTAGATTTGTAATTTGATTTCGTTCTTGACTTGGATTAGTCGTGATTTCTTTTCATTTGATTATGGATGTGAATTATTGTGTTGAATCTATTGTTGAGATTGATATGAATATGTGTGGCTAAATTGTTCCGTTAGGGATAGGAGATATTTGTTTTGGTTTGATTGAGATTCATGTGCTTGCAGTCGATCAATCTATTTGAGTTGTGTTTGATCTAGGGTTAGATGATTGATCACCATTCTAACCTAATTAATCAATTTATAGAACCGAAAGGGGAGAAATTGATCGATCTTGGCTCGTTTAGAGGACTTGTTCAGAAATGTATTGTCTATGTGTTGATTGTTTCGATAATTGATTGTGTACGTTTGTTCTCTTATTACGAAGAGTTATTGAGAACACAGCACTTAACGAGTAGGTTATTTGATCTCTTAACCGAGCGACAGTGTGCTTATTGATTGCTTGAGAACCATAAAAGAATATCTCCGATTCCCTAACTCTCCAATCATTATCTAAATTCGTGAATTTTAAGCGTGTTCTAGCTTATTCTTAGAATTTGTAGTTGATGATTGAAACCATATCAATTGAATTATAGTGTTTAGGATTTAATTTCTCTTTTTGTGATTAAATATACGTACGAAATAATCCGGCTAACCCTCCTTGCGATACGACCCGGGGAACGAATCTTTCAATTCTATCCAGTAAAAATAATTACATGCGGTGGTGATCATAATTACATGCTGATATAGCCATATGTGTGTAGACCAGATTACAAGTGTAGGGAGCTTGACTAGGGTAAAAGACAACCTGAATAGGTCGACTTCATCATTAAGACTACTTGGAGGCCAAAACAGTTGGAAGACGACACAAAGCGACCTGGAAACCATAAGAACGACTTACCCTTACATGAGTCAAATGACTAGACCCACGAGGACATAGTGCAACGCGACCTCTACCACCTAATGATGACCTAACCCAATTAACAGCTCGAGGTAGGATCATGGAGCATATAAACCTCATGAAGGATAACGACCTAAGACCAACAGATGTCAAAGATAAAAAAGAATCTTAAGTGGATAAGATGGAACCTAAAAGTGACTGAGAGATGATTAAGATTTGGATAAGCATTAAGTTCGAACAGTCGGGCAGGCAGCCCGATGGCCAGCGGGCAGAACATTTCGGGCAGGTATTTGCCAAACCGCAACTTTAGATTCTCCATGCATTACATACGACTCTCATTTACAGAACATCCCTATCATCTTTTAGAGATTGACTTAAGCATTAGAGGCTCTTCGTCGGAATCTCTTTCGGCGTTGAGTTCATGCAGGTACACGCGTAGCAGTTCAGGCAGAACAAAGCTCATATCAACCAGTTCTATCAAGATTTGGGTAGTGACCAATCACATGCAACATGGATCAATTTTTATAAAGTTACGAACAGGTAAACGTTAATGTTCATGTCAATTACAAATTTTTTATTTTTGCACGGAATTCATGAAAAATATAATTCTTTAATGTATTTTTAAGAAATGTACATTGATGTAGACATGACTAATGGCTGAACAGGATGGCCCGGAACCAGCCCGTGGTCAACTGGTCTTGAACGGGGCCCCTGGTTTGACCGAGCCGATCTCAGGCTACATATATATACTTCTTGAATCGGGCCGGTTCAGGACCAGAACCTGTAGTTCGGTCATTTTATCTCTCTCTTTTTTTTTTGAACATTGTATTATTTATTATTTATTTTTTCGTGGACCGGCACAGCTCAGAACCGGTGGTTCACTGAACTGGCCTAAAACCGTCGGTTTAGGGCCGTTCAACCCTTGGCCTGAAACCGGTTTTGGTACCTGATGGAGTTTTTATAAAATAATCAGAAAAAAGTTTTTAAATTGTATTATATAATTTTTAAAATAATAAAAGCCATTTCAATAAAATCAACATTTGTTATATATGATATGAAAAAAATAGTTAATGCACTGTAGTTGTTGACAACCGACCTGATTTGTTGGGATTAAGGTGGAGATTAATAAGAATTATAAAATTTCGCTGCTCAAACCAGCTCATACGCCAAACTTAACTCAACTCGGTACAAGTTGAACGTCAAACCGACTTCATACTCAGGAAGACAACCGACTTCTCAAAAGACCCCTTAAGTAACCGACTTCTCAAAGGTTCCTTCTTGAAGATTCTTCCTCCGAATCGAGGTCCGAGGTGACCGAAGCCCGAAGCAGGTGACGAGGTGCCCACATGAGTGGACCACGTGCAATATTGCAATCATTGTTGTCCGCCTGCTGACCGGCAAACTGTTTCATAAAGTTACTTTGCATTTAATGCAATCACACCTACCTCGTACACAAAGTCAAACACACACTACTATAAATAGCGGAATTTATTATTGTACGAGGGATCTTTTGACGAATATTTAATACGCACATGCAAATTAGCTCGAACTACATACAAACCGACTTCTTGTACTCCACAAAAACACAACAATAATACAACTTCACTTTTTATGTTTTAATTATATCTTGTTTATCGTTGTTAATTTCTATACAACAACAGTTGTATTGAACTTTATCTACTGCAACAATTCAATAGCGATAATATATTTTCGTCATTCTCTTAGAAAATGTGTTATAATTAAAAAAATAAAAAATAATTGACCTATTATGTCATTTCTATTCATAAAAAAATATAAGTGTAATTGTGGATCAATAAAAAAATTAAAATGAAGGCAGTCATTATACTCACAAACTTTTAGATGACATCAAATTTAGGCCTAAATGAAACAAATGATACACTAAAAATAATATAAATTAAACAAACTCTAGATTTTTGGTTCAAATTTATTCAATCAATTAACACCAATACAAAAGGTACCAAAGCTATATCATTACACTCTCTCTGGTCGAGACCCTTTGAATATTTTTGTTATATTTTTTTCTTTTTACAATATTTGTATGTTTCTTACCGATAAATAAAATCAAATTTTGATATCATATTCGAACACTAAATTATAATTATTTTGTTTTGTATAGAAACTATGATAATGATGTTAGAGTAGGGTACCCGGCGTTCCAATCTAATTGGACGTATTCTACTTGTAAATACAGTCTATTGGAATTATATTATGAATAAGGCATTTCTTTATCTTAAGAGAAAGCATTTATCTTATAATTGCATTTAAGATAAAATCCCTAGATCACTTATGGTTATAAGGTATGGTTGCGCATAGAGATGGTGATCATGGAACATACCTTGAAAGCCGTGATCTTAAATACAGTTCCAAGTCGATGGATGTTTCGAGATGGGATATCGAATAATCCATAAAAGACTTGCACATAGTTTGTATGCTTGTTGGACAAGAATGTTGCATTCCATCAACATTAGCGTAAGACGTAAGTACATTTATGTGGGTGCTTGTTAGAGAACAAGTTCACTGAACATGACCGTATGAAAATTCTTAATGAAGAATTTATTCAGTCGAATAAGAATTTTCATGTTACAATAGTACATGACTAATCCTAAGACTTGAGGCACAATGGTAACTTTGTGCATATTACATTCTACTTTGATTTATCCTTTTGGTAGCTAGCACTATCGTTTAAAGGGATAAGTTGGGTATTATGTTAATATGTATGGAAGTTTGTTAGTGGCCAATAAAGGATTCGACACTTATGAAGATAAGTGAATTTCCTATGTGTTTCATAGTTATTAATCCAAAGTCCTTGGCCAAGGCAGAGATGAATAGTGATTCATAACCGGGTTAATAAACATGAAATAGAATCATAGTTATTAAGTCAATTTGGGTTTCGACAAAATCATACCCAAGACTTAATCTGGAAATTAGATGTCGAAAGGATTTTACATGTATGGAGTTGTAATCGGAATAGGTTTACTCGCTATTCACTTAATACTAGATTCATGATACTTGCTAGGTGTTACCATGATATGTGGGTTCATTAATTAAGGGGTTAATTCTTGAATAAGAGTTAATAAGATTTAACTCAAATTACAAAGTGTTGTAAACCCACTACTAGTATTAATAGTGAACCTAAAAGGTCACACTAATTATGAACAAAGGTAAAGATTGTATTTCTAATGGTTAGAATTAATTGATAAATATCTAATTTGATTAGATGTCAATTAAAGGAATATATTAATCAATAAGATTGATTAATTACATTTTGGATATTACTTTAGTAATTAAAGTAATTACTAAATTAATAAAGTTGAATTTTAAAATAGGATTTTAAATTTCAAATCCAAAATAATAATAATATGATTATTATAATATGGATGAAAATTGGGAAATGAATATAATAATAAAGTCTTGGAATAGATTCTCAAGATTTATTATTATATTATTATTTTTATCTTTAAATATGATTTAAGGATCAAAATAATAAAATGAATATAATAAATGGTGGTTAGATGGTTGTTTGAACTACTTAACATTGTTTATTATATATAAAGTCAATAGTTAGTAATATGATTTTTAAATAAAATCAGATTTTATTTAATATTACTAAATATTGATTATTTTATGCTAAAATGTTTAGTATAAATAGATGCAAAATGTTTGCAAATTATGCTAAGTGATTTTGTGAGAAATTCAAAGAGAGAAGAAAGTGTTCTTCATATATTTCAAGAAAGTGTTCTTCGAAATTCCCAAATTATATCTATATATATATATATATATTCCTATACGAGAAAACCGAGACATTCCTACTAGCGAAGGAAGGTAGTCGGAACCGGGCTTCATAGGGTGGATACGATTAGAGGGAAGACACTTGGATTCCTCAAGCGAGTAACCTCAATCCGTTGACGTTACAAACCGGGAACCGATTCCCACAATCCACTTCGGTTAAATTGAAGGAGTTCAAGAACTACTCGGTAAATACTATTTATTTGTATTTGTATTTACTTTATTATAACAAATCAAAATTTGTATGTGATGCATGTTTTAAAGATGACGATCAGTTAATTCGCAATTAGTATGTACGGGTGTTGTATTTATTCGATAAATACTTACTTTGAAAAATTTTAAATTCCGCTGCTTAAAGCCCGTACGGTAATATCGAACCCAACAAATGAATGTCCATATTGTTTGTGTGTGTGTATATATATATATATATTACTTGACGAGTCGACGGTGACCGGGGGTTTGGTTGTAGATGGTGGCCGGGGATGGAGATGGTGTAATAATATTTTATATTATTCTATTATTGTGGACCATATAATTAGTTGGACCTAATTGAATTAATAGTCAAACTTATTTAAGGTGAATATGTATTTAATGGATTATTAATGTTCTAATATTAAAGAGTCCAATTTGTGATGTTTGACTTGGACAGTAAGTTAGGTTAGAACATGGGGAATGTTAGTAGGATTAGGATTGTAGGTCTCCTCCTATATATACTACATGCCCCTCTCTCCCATCTCATACGCAAATAAAGTTCTCAACATCAAGGGCTTTATGAAAAGACGAGAGAAGCGGGAGAGAAAAACGATTCATAGGCAAAAGCGAATCAATCATTGGAGATTATGAGAAAGATAGATCCATGACATTACGAGGAGGAAGAGATCGCAGATCAACATCATAGATCAAGAAAACAGGGAAGGACTATAAGCTGGATTCTTGTAAGTTCTATGTGCAATTTAATTTATGCAACGATCCATATTCTATGAACTGATAGAATTACATGCTTAGAGTTTATTCAATTCCGCCTGATAGTTATGAGTATGCCCGTTAAATTTCTTACATGTGGTATCAGAGAATGTGTTTATGCATATGATTAAATTGTCAATTAATGTTTTGTATTGCCGAGCGTGAATTGTTAATGATAATGGATTCTCAACCATGCTGTTAGTATTCCCGCATGTAAGTGTTTATTGCTGTAAGTGTTAATGATAATGGATTCTTATTACAATATGTTTGATGCAATTATATTTGCGGCGAATTAAAGACCGAGAACATGTTCCGTGCGTGGCAATTAAATTAATGCTTGATGATGGATTTTCTGTTTCAAACCAAGTGTAGTTCTCCCACTTTAGAAATCATATGTCATGCTGCGTGTTTACATGTGTAATGAATATTAATTTATGGTGTGGTGTTTGTCTATCAATTGGAAGACGATATTAATTCCCTGTAATGGATTCTTGCTGCCACGAATTGATCATATTATTTACTGAATGTGGCCACAATTGAATTCTTGGAATTATTTACTGAAGAACTTCTATCTTTGATCATGAAAAGCTAATTATGAGACTGAGATTATATTCGAATGGAATTTTGGTATGGCTAATTGCAAAGATTAATGAAAGTATGGATATCTCATAATATGATCAAATAAAATATTTTCTAATTATATTATCTATGTAAAGAAACTAGTTAGTCACCAAAGTGGCCTAGTTTAATTTATGGAATAGATAATTAAATTAGATGAAATATCATTAAAATAAAATATTATCTACTTATATTATCTATGTAAGAAACTAGTTAGTCACCAAAGTGGCCTAGTTTAATTTATGGAATAGATAAATAATTAGATAAAAGTATCAATTATTCAAATATAAGACGATGTCTTATTAATGTACCACAATATTATAATATTTGAATAATTGATGTTATAGATATAAACTAGGAGGACACCCAAAGGTGGGCCATGGTTTGTAATATATGACAATAAAAGAGAAATTATATTAAAGTTAGGTTAATTAGTGTGTTTGTCCAAAGATAACCACTAATTAATCACAATACTTATAATTTCTATTAAAGATCTTTCCTCCTAGGCATCAATCAAAGATATTATATATTTAAGTATTTGCCCAAAGGTATATTTAAATATATAATTTAAAAGATTTATGAATCCATTAATTTTATCTCAAAGCTTAATTAAATAGCATGTATTAAAGTTTGCAGCGTTCAAAATTTGGTTATCCGTACAGTATTCAATTGGCTGAACTTCAATGAATGGTCTAAGCATATCCAATTTCAGTTAGGTTCAGTGAATTTGGATATGACTCTAATTACTGATGAAGTTCCCACAACCATTACTGATGAGAGCTCCAAAGTAGAGGTAACTCTACGTAGGTTATGTGAGCGATCAAATAGGTTGTGTTTGAATTTATGAAATTAATCATGGTGGATAACATTAAGGTTAATAATACAAAATAATTCCTAAATAAAAAATCAAGGAATTATCTCCATTTAAAATTGCGGAAAAGGTTGTTGTGGAAAGTTTCATTAACGAGCTCACCACTATAAAAGTTCGACTGATTCTGTTCCATCCATGATCTCGTGACCCACATGTTCAACATATAAGCTAAACTTACAAACATGAGAATGAGTGTGATAGACTCATTTATGGTTCTATTCATAATGAACTCCCTACCTGTCGAGTTTGGCCAATCCTAGGTGAACTGTAACACCATTAAAGATAAATGGGATTGTAAAGAAAAATAAGGCTATGCTGGTGTAGGAAGAGGCGGGAATAAATGAGATGAAAGAAGAGTCAATTCTCATGTGGGAGCCAATAATAGTAAGATAAAATGGGAAACAAAGGCAAATAAAAGGAGATTGACTTACTTAAAGTTTTTGTAGGTCCAATCATCAAAGAAACGAGGTGTTATTTCTGTAAAAAGTTAGACCACCTCATGAAAGATTGTCCGAAATAAAATCTTGATTCGAAAAGAAAAATATACATTAAATTTTTGTATATTGTGAATCAAATTTATTAAAGATTTCCAATAATACTTGGTGGCTTGATTCTGTGCACCTCATATTTATTTTGAGGTTAAACGCAGTGCACATAATTAAAATTCTTCTCTCTTATGGCACTAAAGATTAGGTCACATATCTGATGAAAAGTTACTGAGAATGGTGAACCATGAAACCATTTCTCATTTGGATTTTAGTGATCAAGATGTATGTATAAAATGAATTAAAGAAAAACAAAGTAGCATACAATAAAGAGATCTGCCATGAGAAGCACTAAAATCTTATAACTTATTCACACTAATTTTTGTGGTCTATTCAACGTCCCTTTGTGGGGGTGATGTAAAGTATTTAATCACCATTATAAATGATTTCTCATGTTATAGTTATATTTGTCTACTACATGAAAAGACTCAATCATTGGACTATCTAAAGATATACAATGATGAGATGGAGAGGTAGTTAGATAAATAAGTAAAAGTTGTGAGATCTCACTAGAGTGGTGAATATTAATGTAAGTTCAGTAAAAGAGAATAATATCCTAGTCCATTTGCAAAGTTTCTTGAGATTTGAAATATTTGTGTGCAATACACTATAATTGAGACTCTTCAACATAATGGTGTTGCTGAGAGGATAAACCATACTTAAAGAATATGGTTAGAGGTAGGTTGAGTAATTCAACATTAACGTTTTCTATGTGAATGCATGTATTAAAGATTACTGCATATTGGATAAACAGAGTTCCTAGTAAGGTAGTTCCTAAGACACCTTATGAACTGTGGACGGGTAGGAAACCTAGTTTGAGGCACCTTCATATTTGGGGGTGTCAAGCAGAAATAAAAGTATATAATCCACATGAAAAGAAACTTATTCCTAGGACAGTCAGTGGTTATTCATTGGCTATCCGAAATGTTCTAAAGGATATAAGTTTTACAGGACTAACCATAGTATGAGAATATTTGATTCCAGCAATGCTCGATTCATTAAAAATGATCAAGTTAGTGGGAGTTTGGAACTGCAAAGTTTGGATGTCAAAGAAGCTCGGGTTGAACAGTCCAAACCCGAGAGTCCATCAATAGTTTTTATTCATTTTGTTACAGTAACGTCATGTAACTTGGATGAATAACAAAATGATTCAAACTCACTTGATAATGAATCGGTTACAAACACTCAAGAAATTATAGAACAACCTATGGTTGATGAATCACAAGCCATGAAAAGTGTAAATTCTGAAAAGTTGATCAATGCCATAAAAGAATAATGGATGACAATAAAGTTTGAGATTAAGTAGAATTACCTGAATGATCTAAAAGAGTTATGTGTAAATGGGTTTTTCAAAACCAAACACGAGTCTAAAGGTAATATCGAAAGATATAAAGTTAGACTTGTTTCTAAAGGTTACACCCAAAAGGAAGGCATTGACTACAAGGAAGCATTATGTCTCGTTTCAAAGAAAGATTCCTTGAGAATTGTAATGGTAATGGTGGCTCTGTATGTTTTTGAGTTGTATCAAAATGGAGATAAAGATCACCTTCTAAATGATAAACTTAGAAGGAGATCTACATGAACTAAGTAAAAGTTTTTTAGATCACAAGAAATGAAACGTTAGTGTGTAAGTTGAATAGATCGATATATGGACTAAAACAAGTCTCTCGTGAATGGTATCTTAAGTTTAATGATACCATCACTGCTTATAGATTTGTAGGGAATACCGTAGATCGGTGTATCTACATTAAGGTCAGTGGGAGTAGATTTGTTATTTAGTTTCGTATGTCGATGACATATTATAGTTGTTAATAATGTGGACATGTTGCACGAATTAAAGTATTATCTCTCTAAAAAGTTATGAAATAAAGGCTGTGGATGAAACGTCCTTGCCAATTGGAATATAAATATTCTGGAAGAGATCACAAGGACTAAAAGTTTATCCCATTAAAGTTTTATTTGAGAGATAATGGATGGTTGTTCCGTATAATTCCAATTCATAAAAGGGACACATTTAGTCTAAAATAAATGTTCGAAAGGTGAAATGGAATGAAAAGTGATAGAGGAAATTCCTTAGATATAAATGATTAGGAGTCTTAAGCAAGACGAACCTGTACTAGGTTTGATAATATATTTGTTGTTTGTACGTTAAACAAAAATAAAAATGATTTTAAATGATTATGCTGCAAAGAAATTTTTAAAGTACTTACAAGGCATTAAAGAACACATGCTAACTTAAAGAAGATCCAAATTATTGGTTATAATTGGATACTCGGATTCAAACTTTTGCTCATAATGTCTAAAGGAGCAAAATTATGGAAAGGTGGAACAAAAGTCCATCATCGCGACTTCCACAGTGTAGGGTTGAGTTTGTGGTAGGCTTTGAGGCCACAAGCCAAATTTAGGGCTACGGTGCTTTATCTTGGGACTTGGAAATGTCGACATCTAGTCCAAGCCGCTAAGAATTATCGCAGTATCATAGCAATAATATTTCAAGGAATGACAAGTATTCAAAGGGTGTGAATCACATAAAATTGAAATACTTGATCGTAAAAATAGAAGTGAAGAACTAAAGTGTCATTTGAGCATTCTAGTACTAATTGCATGAAAGCGGATCCATTTAAAGGTTATTCCTTATAGCCGTTGCAAGGCATATAAAAAATTGGGAATAACGAATGGGGCCTTGTTGGATTGACCGATACTGAATGAAATTGCTCAATTAATGATTTTGACACTTATTGAATTCAATTAAAGATGTTTGATTCTTCACATACAATATCATCATTATGGATATTTGATTTTATAGTATATACATAAAAGTTGGATGACTTATGGTTATGGTACGAATAGTTTGTCCCATATTAAAGTAAAATTGAATTAGAAATAATTTGTGGTACATGGAAGGGATCATGTCGCTCGAAGACTTGTGACCGCCATGACTCGGTTAATTTCTAATTTGATTTTAAATTTAGAGATATATGTATTCAATTATAAGTTTGATGAAAAGTGCGCGCTTAAAGTAGTTCTTTGGGTTTCGACACTATATGGTCCAAGTGGGAGAATGTAATAATATTTTATATTATTCTATTATTGTGGACCATATAATTAGTTGGACCTAATTGAATTAATAGTCAAACTTATTTAAGGTGAATATGTATTTAATGGATTATTAATGTTCTAATATTAAAGAGTCCAATTTGTGATGTTTGACTTGGACAGTAAGTTAGGTTAGAACATGGGGAATGTTAGTAGGAATAGGTTTGTAGGATTCCTCCTATATATACTACATGCCCCTCTCTCCCATCTCATACGCAAATAAAGTTCTCAACATCAAGGGCTTTATGAAAAGACGAGAGAAGCGGGAGAGAAAAACGATTCATAGGCAAAAGCGAATCAATCATTGGAGATTATGAGAAAGATAGATCCATGACATTACGAGGAGGAAGAGATCGCAGATCAACATCATAGATCAAGAAAACAGGGAAGGACTATAAGCTGGATTCTTGTAAGTTCTATGTGCAATTTAATTTATGCAACGATCCATATTCTATGAACTGATAGAATTACATGCTTAGGGTTTATTCAATTCCGCCTGATAGTTATGAGTATGCCCGTTAAATTTCTTACAGATGGCGGGGGAAGCTTCACGGAGGTGCCTTTATTTTGGCGGACGATGGCCGGCAACACATATGCAGATGAATTTGTGAGGATGATGGACGAGTTTTTTGGGGACAATCACAATTTTCTGTTCTTTTTCCAAAATTTTATGATTTTCAAATAAAATAAATGGTTAATAATAATATTAATATATGTAGGGGTAATGTAGAGGAAAAAAGAATGTATGTGTAGGGAGTGCATTTGAAAAACACAGGTTGAGGAGCTTATTGAGAAAATGAAGTTGTGATTGAGGATTTATCTCCAATTAGCTTAAATTTATTGATAGAAGTATAATAATAAAGGGAGATGTTACGGTTACAAACTTCGACGGAATGGTTCCCTAACGCGACCGTAGTATTTCCCAATAATAATAACTACTCTCTTCTATTTTTAATAAGTGTCGTTTTAAGAAGTTACACAGTAATTAAGAATAATTTTTTTTGCTAATAATAAATTTCATTAATGAAGATAGAGATGAATGTTTGGAGAAAAGATAGAAAAGTGAATATGAAAAGAACGTAGTGTATTTATTAATTAGATGAAGGTAATAATGGAAACATATGTACAAAAGATACAAAACGTAATTTATTTGGTTAAATCTATATATATATATAATAAGAATTACCATTTTTTAAAAATGGCAAGTCAAATTAATAGTCAAAATGGATTAGCATTAATTACTTTCTATTAATAGCAAATTTGTTTTCTCCCCCCTCAAAACACGCCGACAGCATTACATTAAAACACACGTGATTGAAACTTTCTTATTAAGTGCAATAAATGGTTATTCAAACGATAATTGCATTGATGTTATTATAAATAATTGTAGAGTATTATTTAATGAACCACAAGTGATAAACATTAAACAAAAGTGAGCAATCATGTAATAAATAAATAAATAACGTATGAAATTATATTTAATAGGCTTGGAAATTGTCATTTTTCTTTTAGTTTATATTATTTTTCATGTGAATAAAAAACAGAATATCTTTCAATTGCTAATTGTTATTCTCTAATTGCTAATTGTTATTCTCTAAACAATATGAGAACTTCACCTTTTGTTTACAAAATAAATGTTGTTCTTTCCAAATAGTTGGACCAATACATAAATCGTATGAGACACTAATGTAAGAATAATTAAATAATAAACTCTAAGTTTGATAAAGACCAAAAGAAAATAAATATATATAAGCTTTCAAATAATAACACATGGCGGAATAGATAATTGTTTTTAGACATGAAATATAAATAATTAAGTTCTGTTAATTGATAATATTTTAAATAAAATATTATCAATTAACAGAATTTTATTATAAATTATAATAAAATAAATTATAAATTTACATTGATAAAATTTATATTATATAATTTTTATTACAGTAATCTATTTGAAAATTTTATTTAAGAAAATATAAAATATATATAAATAAATTTTTCAATCATCAAGTATATGTGACATTGAATTGATAAAGTAACGATTCATCTTTTAAATTAATATATGAATTATTAGTTTAGTAAGAAAAGAACATTTACATAAATTAATTTATCATTCATGAAATATAGTTATTTGGTAGGAATAAAAGTATATTTGGAAATTTTTTAAACAAATAAGTGGTATGAATTTTATTTAGTAGGAGTATGAAAGCCAAATTTTAGGCTGATTTGTTGTAAAATTAAGGTGATATAATTCTTAAATTTTAGCATATTACAATATAACTTACCATAAGATTTGAAGAAATATTGGTTAATAAAATTAAAAATCCGTAATTTTATTCTAGAAAATTAATTGTTAAATTTGAATTATAAGGTAATCGACAACGACTCTACAAAATTGCGAGATTATATATATATAATATATATTCATATATCAAATATATAAGGGAATTTGGTGTGTAGTCCAAATTTGGATTCCAAATTCATAAGTCAAATAAGTAATTATTCATAACTTACCAGTGAACATTTACTTTGACGTAAATAGTCAATTATTCATAGTTTAATAAATTACTCAATCACTTCAATATTTTGATTTGAATTTTTATACAAAAATAAAACCATCTAATTAATGGAATACTATAAGATTTATAATTATACTTATTATTCACATAGATTTTTGAATATACGATAAAATTTTACTAAAATATTTATTCTATGAAAATGGAATCACATTGTAATCAAATCGAATTTCTGAATAAAATCTTTAAAAATTACATTCATTTGGAATTAGTGTAATGTAATTTATTATCAGTTATGTGCACCGTACGAGTTGTATACTAATTTTAAATAGACATATTTTATGTACTTTTGCATAATTTTAAATTTTATATAACATTTTCAATAGATATTAATAGGTAAAATGTAATATTGATTCCATATTTTTAATTTATAAATATTATTTAATGAGAAATTTTAATTTCTAAATATTAAAGAATTTCTCTTACCTGTGCATCGCACGGGATTAGTACTAGTATATATAATAAGAATTACCAGTTTTTAAAAATGGTAAGTCAAAATCTTAGTCAACAAGTTTTGCATTAATTACTTGCCATTAATGGTAATAAATATTTTTTTAAAGCTTCCCCGTGCAATTAATGCTTTCCAAGATTTTTGGGATGTTGTTATTTTGTAATTGACCAATGCACTGATTTTGCGTTAAAAAATTTTATCCTACTAAAAAATCTTATCCCATTAATTCTCCTTAATATAAAACTTATTTTATATTAAGAAATAATAATACCACGGATATTGATTTTCAATCATTCACAAATTAAAGAATCTTATAGATTAAATTTTAGCAGTTATTTAATAATAAGAAAAACGGTCTCTACTATATAAAAAAAAGCAATTCTCCAAAATATAAGTCCGAATTATTGTCTAATAAAATTTTTTTAGGGTATCTACTTTATAAAAAAATTAGCGCATGTTATTGTCTAATTATTTTTTTATGGTATTTGTAATTTCTAATATTTTTGCTTAAAATTATTAATGTTTGTTAAACCAACGGTGTTTTAGACTATAATATATAATAGTGGATATAACTCTAAATATATTTTTATATATAATATTATATATAATTTAAACATGTTGTTTGAACAATTTTTTTTACACATTCGTTAAAGTGTATATATATAGAGAGAGAGAAATGTTAACTTTAAGTGATTTTAGATATTTTTTTTTATAAAATAGTTTAGAAAAAAATTAGATAATTTCATATTTTTAAGGAATAATATATAATATTTTAGATACTTTTACACACTTTATATAATAGTTTAGGTATTCTTAATGTTTTAAAAATATTTAGACAAATTTTTACATATTCTCTAGATCAAGAAATTGTTTTCCTTATAAAATAGTTTAGAAAAATTTTAGATGACTTCACATATATTTCAAAAATAATGTAAAATATTTTGAATACTTTTTACGTATGTGATATAAGATTTTGTATTACATAAAAAAAGAATAAGAGATAAAGAATGGTAATTTTAGACATAAAATTCTATTTTATTTGTTATAACTTTACATGGAAGTTATGTTATAATTATCGATATCATCTCACTGCCTTGCTTTGCTTTTTTTATTTTTTTATTTTTTTATTTTTTTTACTTCGTTTCGCGAGACAATATCTCTTATTAGACTCATAATATTTTATATAAGTTTAAACATTTAGACGTACACATTCTATCTATGTACACATTACATACACATATACGTATACATATGTCAAATATAAATAGTTTTAGGCATGTTTTTTTTATAAAATAGTTTAAAAAAAATTTAAATGACTCCACATCTTTCAATAATGATATTTAAAATTTTAGATACTTTTACATATGTTATATAATATTTTAGACGTTTTTAATACTTTAAACATACATTTTTTCAAATTCTTTTATACAAGATAACTATATATTGTTTACAACTCATATACGATAAATTATATTAAATATTAAGTTCATATCTTTAATTTATAATTATTAGTTAATATTATTTAACCTCATCTTTAATTTATAATCATTAACTAATATTGTTTACCCGTGCATCGCACGGGATACGCACTAGTTGTTAGCACTAGTTGTTGATAAAACCAAAATGACATTTTAAAAAAATAGGAGGTAATATTTTTTTTTTAATTATATCATGGAAATGACCATATTGTTTAAATGACCAAAATAGCCCGGCTACTTGGAGTTTATCCTCCCCACCTTCTCCCCCTACTACTACTGTTCTATAGCTTACAAACAAGATCCAACATTTCTTTCACGCTATCAAAATTAGTTTGATTTGAATCCAAAAAACACGCACGAAGAAAATTATCAAGCAAAATTCATCGATTCAATCGCCAATGGCTACTTCAGAAATCGAAATCGTCTCAGAATCCAACGAGCACAAGATCTCCTCCAACGGAAACCCTAACGAAGTCCACATCGTCGACGTCTTCTCCGCCTCCGCGTACGGCGACTTCGACAAGCTCCGGAAGTTCGTCGAGGACGACGGCGCCTCCGTCTCCCTGCCCGACGGCAACGGCTACTACCCCCTCCAGTGGGCGGCCCTCAACAATTTCGCCGACGTTGTTCACTACATTATTGATGTAATTTGTTCATATATCAGCTTATTCGGTTTTCTTTGCTGGCTTGTATTGCGAAATTAATGGTTTTGTTTTTTGGTTCTGAAAGCGTGGTGGGGATGTGAACGCGAAGGATAATGCGGGGCAGACGGCTTTGCACTGGACGGCAGTTCGAGGATCGATTGCGGCTGCGGATGTGCTGCTGCAGAATGGGGCAAGAGTCGAGGCTGCAGATGTTAATGGTTACCGGGTGATTATAATCCTTCCACTTTTCCATGCATCGAATTATTGATTGTAACGATTTTGTGAGTTTGTAAATGAGATGAGTGTCTAAAAGAGAGCTAGGAGACAAACTGAAAAGAAATAGCTGTACTGTAATGTATTTGTTTTTTTTTTCTTGCTGGGTGGGTAATGCTTATGTCCATGGCAGCCTCAGAGTACTCTGGCTGAGCTGAAAAGTGGTGTAATTTTTAATACTTTTGCTGTATTTCTACATATTGCAGCCGGCTCATGTTGCTGCTCAATACGGGCAAACGGCTTTCTTGAATTACATCGTAGCTAAATTTCACGCTGATTTTGATGTGCCGGATAATGATGGCAGGAGCCCGTTACACTGGTATGCAACTGGTTCAGTTACCATATATCCTCTAAACATAATTCATTTACTTGATGTTTGGCTGTTTCACTTGTTGCCTTTTTGCTGACAAATTAACGCATGGGAAAAAGGCATCGACTCCAACTTAAAATTACTGTGTTGCGATGAGTGGTGTGTGTAATACTATTGTTGTTTTGTAGTAGTATGTTGGCCGTCTCTCTTTGCTAAGAGCTTTGACATAATATCTCCTTTATTTAGTTGCTTCTCAACCTAGATATTCTAAATCTGAATATTCTGAATTAGAAAAATTAAATATCCTTTCTTAATTGGTCAGGTCTGTACAAGAAATTAATTAAACTTTCTATATATGAAATATCTATCTCGAACACCAAATTGTTTGAAATCAAGTGTAATTCACAAATTTCTGTTTGATAACTGTTTGAAGTTTTCAAAAGAATTTCGGTTTGCCTTAATAATAGTTGCAATGACTTGAGATGAATAAAGAGAAGAACCTGGGTATATTTGTTTGACTGTGACGTAGTAAGTTGTTCTTTTCATGCATGACTTTGGTCTTCTTGAGCCTTGTTCAGTATTGTCATTTATGGTTGTAGAAGGTCGACTTTCAATTAATTGATGATTAGCTGTCCTTGTGAATTTGACTCTACAAGCATGTTTCCTTCTGATTGTTTTTTGGATTTTCAGAGTTCGGATAAATATAAAATAGTTAAGATGTCTAGTAAATCTGTCGTGTTCTTTTATTTGGGAACAATATTTTGGCCAATTGGGATGAAGCTTGTGTTTACTTAGAAACAGGAGTGTACACGTGCTCTTTGCAAGAGAATGCCAGCTTGTTGTATCTTTTTATTCTTGATTGCTTTGTTTCTAATAAGAGTGAAGATTATTGCTGATTGGTGGCTTATAGGAAAATGCGAAACTGTTAATATTGGTGCGTCAAACTATGCATCTTAGTACCAGACATGGACTCATCCTCTTCCGAATTTGAACAGGGCTGCTTACAAAGGGTTTTCTGATACCATTAGATTGCTCTTGTTTAGAGAAGCCAGCCAGGGAAGACAGGATAAAGAAGGTATCTATCAGTTGAATATAGTTTTTTTGTCACTCTGAGGCCTGAGCTATTATCTATATTATACATAAAGGAACTGTTACGCTGGGAATGATACTTGTTTATTGAAATGCAAAATGAACCAACCCAGAAATATCAACTGCTTTTCAGTATTTACTTTGCTAGTTTCAACACATTTTTCTGTAAACTTGCAAATTTTATATGCAATGTATATTTGTATACTGATGAGTTGAAAGAACAAAAAAGGCTGGCACTGCCTTCATTCCCTTTTTTTTGTTTTTTTTTTCAATTTTATTAAAGGACTGCTGCTTTATTGAACGAACAGTAAAAGGTTATTTTTCCTTATTGTTATTGTGAGTTTAATGCTAAGGAAATGATCACATAAATATCGGATTAGTTGTATACTAATTTGAGTACTTAAGTCACGCTTGTTTGACTCCTTGTCTGTGAATGTGTCACATTCATCATCCTTATCTATTCTCAAATTCAAACCCTGATTCTCATTTTTCAAATCTGTAACACACTAGAGTGATTCTCTACTACAGATTGTATCCAATATTTGTGATTTTTTTTTTAACCACATGATCTTGTGGGCCCTATTTCTTGCGTATTGAGCCCAATAAGTCAATTTATACAGAATTAATTATTTGAATGGTTTCTCCTCTACATCTTATTAAATGACATTATTTATTGGGTGCAGCCTACACATTCTGTCATTGACCAATATCCAGAGTTTCTCTCTCATTAGAAGAATTGGAAAATAGGAACAAGTCAAACCAATTAACTCTGAAATCTTATCACGATGTTTCTGTTTCTCAGGTGCTTTGTTGGGTTGTAGGTTTCAATCATTTCGTTATAAAATAACTGAATTACGGAAAAATGCTGTATGTTGGCCAAATATATGCTGTTGGACAGATAAAAATTTGTACCTGCACTTGTCAAATCTTTTAGTGTGGCAGTGTAATTTTGAGCCAAAAAGTTGTGGTGCCCTATAGGCTAAAATTTTGTCCATTGTTTTTTAAGATAATTAAGTCATACATATGATGTTCACAATCGCTGTTCTTGCATTTTTTTTTTTTTTTATCTCCTTTGTCTGAGGCAATATTTGTTTATTTATATAGTAATATGGCATCCAACAACCCCGTTGGATGTATGAAATGGTACATGGTTATATTCCTGACATTGGAAGCCTAAGTCGTGGTATTTTCTTTTTTCATCTAGGTTGCACACCTTTGCATTGGGCTGCGTTGAGAGGAAACGTGGAGGCATGCAGTGTGCTTGCACACGCAGGATCTAAGGATGAATTAACGTTAAAGGATAAAGCAGGAAAAACTCCTATAGAGCTTGCTTCTGATAAAGGTCATCGGCATATCGCTCTTTTCCTTGTATGTAACTTTATTGGTAACTAATAATTATATCACTTAATTACATTTTCCATATGTCGGTACAAATGGGGGATGTATGTTCCTTAACTTTCTAATGTTGTTAGGTCCTTTATTTCTTACTGCTTATGTTGGATAGAGTAGCCCAACATCTCAACGTGATGGTTCTGATGATGGAATTGTAATACCTTTTTCATTATGAGCGAATATTTATAGGCTGACTTTGTACTGTAAATCGGTAAGCATGAAACTAATAGACGAGGGCTGCCTAGGACGTTAGATAAGTGTATAGGTGGCCACCACTGTGTTATGAATGTCCTCAGGGCGCAGTTGGGGAATTGATCCGTTAACAGCCACTTCATATGTCCTTTTCTTATTTAATCCCACTAGAGTTATGCTGAATCATTTTCTGAATTTTCCTGTGAAAAACCTTTTCATGTTATCATCAGGATGACATTGAGTGAATTTGATTTAATGCAGTCAAATGCATTGCGGGCGCAAAGCAAGCGCTGGAACCACAGGATGTTCTCTGCGCATGGCAGGGAAGTTGGTTATGCCCCAATTCTTTTTTCGTTGGTGGTTATTAACACAATTCTCTTCATCAGCTGTGCCCTTCTTGGTAAGTGATGATTCTTTCTGGTAGCTGTAGTTGGTTTGTTTAGCTAACTAATTGTCATCCCTTTTCCTGTAGCCCCTACTCTGGCGAAGGTAACTGCAATAGTAGGGCTTTGGGGATGGACTGCTGTCTCTCTATCAGTTGGCTCTTTAGTCATGTTTGTCCGGTGCAGTAGGTAGACATTTACTGTTATTTTATTAACGATATTCAAATTAAGTTACGAAAGTATGTAAATTGCTGTACATGCAAGAATAAGATATGCATGCGACTTTGTTGTTGTATCCTTATGGATATTGTAATGAGCAATGAAGTTTCTGTATTCACGTATGCACAAAGGGAAAATGAAAAGATGTATCTTGAACTATGGTTTTATAGCAATTGTGATGTTTTGTCCTTTTACTGCAGTAAGGATCCAGGTTATATAAACACAGTGAAGGGTGACCATTCTGACACCAAGGTAGTTCTTTTTTTCTGTTTGGAGCATGATTTCACTAGGTTGAATTCCTAAGTCATATGGCTTCTACTTTATTGTGACCTAATAATTGTTTATCTCATACAGGATCCTTTGTTGAACATTGATTTGAATGGCAACTCAGTTTGGGCTGGAAACTGGTCACAGCTTTGCCCTACCTGCAAGGTTTCTCAATGATGTTTAATTATGAGCTATCAAGATGAAAAACATAAGTTGAATTGTGAATGATTTTACGATCCTTTCCTTCTATAACCTGTTCTTTGTGTTTCTTCTAATTGTATACTGCCTTCAGATAATAAGACCTGTTCGCTCTAAGCATTGTGCTGTATGTAATCGCTGTGTGGAGCAGTTTGACCACCACTGCCCCTGGATCTCAAATTGTGTGGGGAAGGTAGGTCCTGTCAATTTCAGTTTAGCAGGAATTTTGTTTTTTACGGTCTCACTTCTATGGTATTTGCTAAGCTATCTCAAAGTACTTGATGCAGTCTAAAAATAAATGTTCTGCATAATCGTAAGAAATTATGATGACTAGAGCTTGATATAAAATGTTACCAGTTCATTTTCTTTGAACGTGTGGTTTCTTATTTGAATGATTTGGTATTACCTTTGCTATGTACTCACTGGCCGCTCTTTACCTCCCCTATTTCGGATGGAATTTCACTAGAAACTTGCAATTTTATTTCCTAGAATATTGGTTGCTATTCAATGGTTTCCATGATTGCCCTCATATGTTTCTCACGCGCATGGAAATCGTCTGGAATAATTATGAAGCAGTTGTGCTAACCAAATATAGCTGTAGCAGATTATATCTATATATTACTTAACCTCGTTATGAGTTTTGAGTCAATTAATGATCTATACGCTAGTCTATTGATGAAGCTGTATTCTTTGCATTGTTCTTTTTTTTTTTTCTCTTTTTAACTTTATCTGGGTTTGATATTCATTACTGATGCCACTTCATCCTGAGATTTGCAGAGGAATAAGCGGGATTTTGTAATTTTTCTATGCATGGGGACTTTGACAGCATTAACTGGTGGGGCAGTTGCTCTACAAAGTATGTTGGTATAGATACACTTCTATTATCTATGAATTTGAGCTCGAATTTTTTATCAACTGTCCCCATGTTTTCTATTGAATCCAGAAATTGCATTTCCATTAATGACTACTGGTGAATGTTGCTTTTGCCTTGATTTCACTCTCTTTAGAAAAGTTACTTGAGTTATGTTTGAATACTTCCGGACTTAAGACTTAAACTTCAGCGTAACAATTATACTTGGACTTGTTTGGATAACCTCAAGTTGCAATAGGGCCTCAATCCTTTTCACCCTTTATAGTCGCTTCTTTTTATTGCATTGCAAACCTATATACCACTAAAGTTACTTAGGAAACTTCAACTGAAAATTCCTCAATCCACGTACGTACAGAAACGAGGTTTAGGAAAATGGACCAAAATGCGAACGACATCCCGATTGCAAACCTATTTTAGATTTTCATTTAGATTTTAGGGTTAGGCAGGTGGAACAAACATCCCGATTGAAATATATGACAACTTGTGTTATGAAACAGGAATTTGGTCATCAGTACCAGCCTCGTCAACTGGAGAATCATGGATTCACTATGTGATTTTTAATCATCCCGGTTTAACCGCTTTCCTGATTATGGATGGAGCTATATTGATTGCTTCAGCTACATTACTGTCCGTACAGGCAACTCAGGTCAAGTACTTGTTTTTGTCAAAAAAAAATTTTCCCTTTTGACGCTATTTTTTTTTTTTTATTATTATTATTTTTTTTCAATTATTAGCTTACAATTTTGGTACAAGTGGTTGTTTGAGTTTTCTATACACATTTCATTTATTTATTTTTACGCAGATTGCTCGGAATATCACAACTAATGAAGTAGCTAATGCAATACGCTACGGATATCTACGGGGCCCAGACGGTCGGTTTAGGAACCCGTACAATCACGGTTGTTGGAAAAACTGTTCGGATTTCATCATAAACGGACACACGGAAGATGAAGAGTTTGCTTGGCCTACTCTACAGCAAGTTGCTAGGTAGAGTCTGAGTAGAGATGTTTTGTTTCGTGTGCTTTTGATGATGATACTGAAAGCCTTTGGTCCTTTTTTTTTGGGGATATTTGTTTACATAAAATAGATGGCAAGGTATATGTTTTTATGTACTATTTTGTATCATATTTTTTCCTCCCATAGAAAAAGCGCTGTTGCGTGTATAAATGCAGAAATAACTAAAATTCGTGTTTGTGATTGGGTTCACTCATAAACATATATATGTACACACAGGTATGTATGATTTGTCTGCTGTCTGGCGTTGTTGAGGAAGGAGGTTGATAAAATATGGAAATGATTGATTTTTTATTTCATTCACTAGCTGAAATATTGAGATTTTAAAATTTTGAGGATATTCAATTGAGATTTTAAAAAATCTTGCAAAATATAGAGGTTGTTAAATTATTTGATAGTAGGATTTGAGACTTTTTAAGATTTGATGGAATTTCTAAAGGAAAAACCTTATATGAAATTTCACATAATTCTTCCAAAATCTGGAAATCTTAAAGTTTCAAAATGTCACTTGAAATCCTAATTGAATACATCTCTGATTATTTGGTT
Organism: Striga asiatica; assembly: GCA_008636005.1. Classification (NCBI taxonomy): domain Eukaryota; kingdom Viridiplantae; phylum Streptophyta; class Magnoliopsida; order Lamiales; family Orobanchaceae; genus Striga; species Striga asiatica. Next base: position 221,945 of record BKCP01006294.1, read on the forward strand.
ACTCAAACCTAGTTGACAATCACATAGTAGCATCATCTTACATTTTTTCATTATTATTATTATTATTATTATTATTATTATTATTATTATTATTATTTATCTCAAATCAACATCCTAGATTGCATTTCCATCACATTTCACCACACCTAAAATTCATCATTCTTCAGGTCCCTAAATTTAACCTCGACATATAAGTGCGGTTTTGGAATTGCCTGTTAGTTTTACTTTACCTGTTTGCTTGTGTTGCTAAGTCATTTTGGCAAAATAAAATAAGCAAAGTAGATTCATTAATTTCTGTGCTCGATTGGCATGATTTTGATTTTTGATTAAAAAGCAAGAGTTCATAAAATCCTGAAGTGAAATCCGCAGCAGAGTAGTAATCTCAATGAACATATGGCAGTCTTTAAATACAAGAAATAAAGCGTAAAATTTAAAGGAGCACAAGAAGATAGACGGTTCCACATGAAAATGTAAGAAATATGGTGATTGCCACTACGCCATGTCTGATTCTTCAAGGAGACATCGCCGGCGACTGAATACGGTGTGAAAGAATTGGTGGAAACGGGTGTAGTCCCATGCATGGGAAGCGCACCATAAAAGGGTGAGTCTAGATGCACCATAGTGATGTTTCATCCAAAAACCAATTGGTGGTAGGAGGAGTAGCCCACTAGGCTTATAAGTTAGATCTATTTTTCTTGTATAAACAATGTGGGACAACTCACAAGTGATATTATAATACAATGATTGCAAGGGCGCGACGGAGACAGCTTGTATGAGGAGGATTCTGGCGGCCGGCTGTAGCTGCAGTGGCAGCGACTTTATCAGTGGCAGGGCTGGTGGCATCCGACGACGGGCTGTGACTTTGTGTGTGTTCTCCCTGTATAGAACTGAAGCTAATTCCCCGAAGCCCTTTTCACTAGTTTCAACTCAATTATCCAAGTTTTATTGAAAAGCCAGGAGTTGCGGGTTCACCATATATAACTAGAAAGACTGATTCTATCTTTAAGCTCTCTAGCATTCCCTGTTGTGCAAATGTCCCACCACCAATTAGTGAAAGATATAACAATATTTTTGTTTGAGAGATGTTTCCAATGTAGCCCAGTTAGTTTTCAGTATTTAGCAGCTCTCTGACAGTGAAACAACGTGTGCTTTAAGTCCTCTTGGTGTTCTTTACAGATCTCACAAGTTGCATCCAGACTCACTCCTCTCCTTTGTAGGTTCTTCTGACAGTGAAATAACATGTGCTTTACGTCCTCCTGGTGTTCTTTAAAGATCTCACAGGTTGCATCCAGACTCACTCCTCTTCTTGGTACGTTCGTTTTGACTCTTATCCACCCATGCCAACACCTCCAAAGGAACTCGATTTTGTGTTGGATTGAAAGAGTCCAAATGGCCTGCCACATTTTCTTCAAAGAGTTATTCCCCCTGCTTGATTCTGGGAGGTCTCTAACCTTGTTGACCTTCTCTGTGATAGTCTTATAGGCCTCCTTGACAGAAAACCGACCTCTAGAATTCCAGTGCCAAATGAGTCTATCCTTGAAGCCAATGTGGCTTAGAGGAATTTTAAAAATTGTATCTGTATCAAGAGGGGTAAAAGTTTGTAAAACACACTCTTTATCCCGTTCCCCTTCCCTTCCACCATCAAATCACTAACCCTTCTCAGTCTAATCCTGTCACTAGGAAATTGACAAAGAGGTTTATATGAAGAATTATTTGGGATCCATGAAGAATCCCAAATGTCAATTACCCTCTCGTCCCCTACATGGTAGCTAGCACCTAGTTTAAGAGTCTCCCTCACCCCTAACCAACTTTTCCAAAGCCATGAGTCATTGCTTTTAGCTTTGACATCCATGAGCTTTTGGTTCCAGAAATATTTGCGCCTTAGCACGTTACTAACAAGAAGATTAAAATTAGTGAGGACTCTCCATAACTGTTTAATTAACAAAGCCTCATTGAAACTTTTCAAATCTTTGAAGCCCAAACCCCCTGACACCTTAGGGTTTGACACTTTATCCCAACTGGCCCAGTGCAGTCTATCTTCTCCTGAATCATTCTGTTCCCATCAAAAATTAGCAATATCCCTATTAAGGTTCTGAATACATGTGAAGGAACTTTAAAGCAAGACATCATAAAAGTAGGGAGAGCTCCTAACACAGACTTAATCATAGTTTCTTTTCCTGCTTACTAGGGCAAGTATTCTTCTAATTTTAACTCTCTTTTGCACACATTAAAAGAAACTGAAAAGCTTGAATTTCTTATCTCTCAATCCCCAGTGGGAGACCAAGGTATTTAGTGAAATTGACTCTGAAGATTTCATTCCGCACATATGATGGATTCAATGGTCCACGATTATTTTTATTTCTTTCATCATACCTCATTCTCATTTGAATCCACTCATATATATAAAAAATATAATATAAATAAAAATATAATATAAATAAATAAATTAAGATTTTGACATGAATATCCATATTAGTTTCATGTACCTATCATATTGGTTTACCTTAATTGACATGAATATCCATATTAATTTCATGTACCTATCATATTGGTTTACCTTAATAATTTTATTATTTCAATATGGACAAAATGTCAGCATCAAATCTAATACCTTAATTTCCGTATTCACTTATTACTTTTAATTAATTTAATCTATAACATACACAAAATTAATAATAAAGTGGTACAAATGTGTGTTAAATAAAAGATTATATATATATATATATATACTATTTTATAAAATACATGATTTTAATTTATTTATAGTATAACATTTGATTATGAAAATATATAATTATATTAAAAACTATCAATTTGTACAATATTAGCTAGCCTAACAACAACATCACTCGTTTATTAAGATCTTTGCAGTAAGCTAGAAATACAAGACATGTGATTAAATATTTAAGTTGATCCCAGCTAAAAGTTTAACCCCCGTAATTATGTTTAAGTTGATTCCAGCCACAAATCTACCACGTAACCACCCATATTCTCTACTTATGTTTAAGTTGATCCCAGCTACGAATTAATCAACCCCACATTCTGTAATTATGTTTTTGTTAATCCAGCTTTAAATTAATCAACAGTAAATGTAAATCTGTTGCTATTTGCATTACGAAGTTTCAAGTGTATTTCCTAAGTGCCAACAACAAAGGCAATAAAATTATACTACCCTCATTTAGTTAATAAATACACTGCGTCTTTTCATATTAGTTAATAAAATTATCAACAGTAAATCTGTTGTTTTGGATCTTTTGTACATATTTTTCCATTATTACCCTCATTTAACTAATAAATACATTACGTCTTTTCATATTCACTCTTCATTTTTTCCCAAAACATCATTTTCTATCTCCATTAAAGAGGGTTATTATTGACAAAAAAAATATCCTTAATTACTGTACAACTTCTTAAAACGACACTTATTATAAATAGGAGGGAATACAATGTTTGTTATTAATGTTTATGTTTACATACAACTACTAGGCAGCATTACGAGTCTCAAATGTATTTTCGAAATGCCAATAACAAAGGCAATAAAATTATCTTAAATGTATAAAAATGCAAGCACATTCAATTTTCTCTTACTCTTGAATATTATCAACATGCATTTATAAGATACAGAGCACAACCCACTTGATAAAATACAAACTTCACTCCAATAGTTAAACACAAACCTAACTGTATTTCCCTCATAAACTAATCCACTTGATAATTAAGTACCATTTTCGCATCGTATCATGTACTACCTCCTATTCTTTTTAAATGTCATTTTGGCTTTATCAACTATTAACCAAAATAAATGTCGTTTTGAATTTTTTGTACATATTTTTCCATTTTTACCCTCATTTAGTTAATAAATACACTACGTCTTTTCATATTCTCTTCATCTTTTTTTTAAAACATCTATCTCTATCTTCATTAATGAGGGTTAATATTGGCAAAAAAATTATTCTTAATTAGTGTGCAACTTCCCAAAACGACACTTATTATGAATAGGAGGGAGTATTTTATTACAGAATATCAAAAATACAATTAAAAAATTGCTTATTGCCAACTCAATTAAGAATCCAGAACTAAGTTATCTGTCGCATTTATGGTTTCTTTCATCCATTTTNTAACTTTTAATTTAAATAAACTACATTTTTATAATTTATAAGCTCATAATTATTAAGATTTGAAATATTTTGCAATTCAAGCCAACAATCTAGCCATGATCAGATACAACAAAATTCTTAATTTGTGTCGTTTTGTATAAGTGAAATAATGATATTTTCAGGTCGGAATTTCAACTGGGGTCCATATGAGTCCCATCAACATGTCATAGAATTTTTATATATCGATAATTTGATATGGTTTAAGGGATATATAGCAACAAATTATAAGTTATAATGCGAGTTTGAATGGTTTTAGTCCAATTCACGTTGCATTAGTCTAACTTCTTTATGTTTCACATAACATTATTGTACAAAAAAGAATTTTGTTAACTAACACAAACAACCCATTTCGAATTGAAGCTCTATTTAAGTGCATTTGAAAGATATAATTTTGTTAGACAAAATAGTTCTTTCATACAAGCATATTATTATTTGGCCAAAGGGTCAATCCATCAGTACACACACATACTATTTAATTCCAGATAATTTAGTTAGTAGTTGAGTTGGTACATGTGCCAATTGGGTTTTATTTATACCATTATACGAGTCATCAAAGATATGAACATCTTCTGCGAGAAATATGGAATATTTAAAATATGAAACTTATTAAGGATTATTAATCAAATAGAGTACTATCATTATAAGAAGACTTTATATTTCGAGAACAGCTAATTGTTTTGGTAGATACTTTTTTCTATTATTTTTCCCCTAACTTTCGTAACATTTCAAAAATTTCAACGTCTACAAAAGTCTTCAAAATTCTAAAAAAGGCTGCTTTGAATAACTGTTGCTTTTGTAAGGTTTTTTAGACGTCACCGGCCATTAGGTAATAGT
>BKCP01006294.1:236449-248386 GCA_008636005.1 Striga asiatica
CGTGATCCAAAAAAAAAAATAATCCAGCTGCTTAGAAAATGTAATGAAGTCATCTGGGAGACACAGACACTAAGCTTGATAGATTTTTTTATAACGTATCCCCTTGAGTTTCAGATATTCCAAATTATTACTTTCAATTGGTACAACTTATAATGTATAAACATGTCTCTATTAGTGTTTTTAACAGGATAAGGGTCATGAAGTTTGATTTTGAGGTTTTTTACCTAAAGCATTGCTCTGGGTATGAATCCATTCGTTTCTTGAATTTCAAGTAAGTCCTGTCGGCACTCAATGCATTGTCATATTCATATTTCTCTTCTTTATATGGTTCTCCATTTAACTGATCTTTAGAAGTGTGATAAAACTTTTGAACTGAGAGAAAGGATGCTTTGGAACTCTCATTAGTAACGTTTTTGGATACTTTCTCTTCTTGTGGGTATACGCAGAAGCATGGCATCACTGTAACGAGGCAATGAGAGATGAAATCAACAATCAATTGAAAATAAAGCATGAAATAAATTCAAAAAATACGCAGGAACTGAATTTTTGTATTACTATTCTTTTTTACCATGTGTACATTGTTTATAACTCCAGTGATTTCCACCGGGCCCGGCTTCGAAAACGGGCCCATTTAGTATGGAGTTGAGGGTCGAGCTTTTGCCAGAGCCCAATTTTCTGAGGACGAGAATGGTGCAGGGGAAGGCAAATGGGCTTTCGCTGGAGGTTTCTAACTGCTCGGCAAATGCATTCGGCTTGTGGCCCGAGTACAGGTGCTCGATAAGGCCCAATCTGTATAGGAACTGAGGCCAATCGGACGGGCCACGGCTCGGTTTTCCATTGCAATAAACGAGATTTCAACACCTTCCAAGTCAACAAAAACACAAGGATTTACAGGGGAACCAAGAAAAGAGAATTATGAACTAAACAGTAACATATATAAATAGGAGGGTGTTTTCTTTTGTGTTTGCTTTGGGGGAGTATATAAATCAGCAAAAAAATATTTGGTTCCCGCTTAAAGTATTTACTATATTGAGTAATATTTTTTGCCAAAATTTGAAAAATTCCGCATAACTTAATGTACAGAATGACAAAATCATTTTGGTTAAATATTGCGGCTATTACTTTTATTAGTTGCATGATTTAAATTTGGAATATAATATATTGACAAAAGTTGCTACTATTACCTTTATTAGTTGCATGGTTTAAATTTGGTATATAATATATTGAAAAAAGTAAAAAGATTTTTATTTAAATTTAAAAATAAAAAATAATTATTCATAACTTACGACGGGTCAATATTAACTTGGACGTAAACGAAATAGTTAATTATTTATGATTTAATACATTATTCAATAACTTACGGGTCAATATTAACTTGGACATAAAAGAAATAGTCAATTATTTATAGTTTAATTAATTACTCAACTACTTAATTTTTTTTATTTGAATTGTTTATCCAATAATAAGTTATTTCAAGTCATGAAACAATATAAATTTTATATTTATACTTATTATTCACACATGTTGTTAAATATATGATAACATTTTATCAAAATAACTATTTTAGATAATCACATATAGTCAAATCGATCTTCTGAATAAAAATTTTGAAACGATATTTATTTTGAAACAAATATAATTTAATTTACTATCAGTTATGTGTACCACACAGGTTGTATACTATTTTAAATAAACATTTTTATGTAATTTTGCACAATTTAAACTTTGTAACATTTTCAATAAATTAATATAGTTAAATTGTATTACATATTGATTCTATATTTTTTATTTAAAAATATTATTTAATAAGAATTTTTAATTTATAAATATTAATGAATATCTCTTACCCGTGCACTGCACGGGACTCATACTAGTTATATAGTAGTAGATTTCAAACGCTATGTAATTCTATATGTTAATTCCTAAGGATTTGAAATAGTTCATACAAATATGGATCTTTATCTAGAATTTTCAAATTTAAATGTTTGGGTAACTTAAATTGTAAATATATTTTAAAAGTCAATAACATTTATACATATTATCATTTTTTATATATGATGACTTAAATTAGTCATATTTTGACAATTTATAATTTGACATTCATATTTTATATGTAAATTAAAATATCTATCTAATCTCTATCAATAAAAATTTAAATATTTATCAGTTATAATTAAAAAAACAATAAATTTATCTATCAAGCTTATTATATGGTATAAGTACTAAAAACGTTGTAATATAATATCGTCGAATTTGACCGGTGAAGTGCATCAATTTAAATAAAAACAATAATGTTATTTTGTGATAATTATTTAAAATTTTAAAATAAAAACTTGTATTTATATTTTTGCTCATATTAAATATAAACTTTTTATTAGTACATGTTAACTATGTTAGCACAAAAAATTGAGCCTAGGCAACTCACCTACATATGGATCCGCCCCTGTGCACATTACATAAAAAAGTACACCATATATTGATTAATTTTTCAATAAATTTGAAATTTCACCAAAAAACAGTCATCAAATAACCTAAATAAATTTGCTCCCTTTATACCATATATTGATTGATTTATTTCCTATAGAAATAATCATCAATATCAAAAATAAATTCATCTACTATACACCCACCATATATTAATTAAGTCAAATGATTTGAGTAATTAAGGTATTTTAAAATATGACAATTACTTCCTTAAATAATGAACCGCAATTATCATATGTGATCATTTGAAATATAACATAAATTGTTAAATTAATTTCCCAAAATAGTAAATAATTTCTTTTAAAGAGAAATAGTTACTATTAAAAAAATAATCAAACCTTTTGATATATATATAGATATAGATACCTCTATATGCATGAAAATCATTAAAGACGGAAAACAAAGAACTCTTGCAGTACATTTCAAATTGTATATTTAGATATTGTATTCTTTAAATTTTATTCGAGTTATAAGAGTGTGCAAATATTAATATTGTTCGGAGAAAGCTTGTGTGTTTGAATTTTCATATGACGAATAGGTCAACGCAATAAGTGTGAACCATAAACCGCACCACTTCTATATTTCTTATTGAATTGCAGCATCATTTTTTATTCTTTTTGTTTTTCTTTTTTTTGTTAGGCTCTTGAAGAAAACATAATTGATGGAAAAATTCCGTAAATTGTACTAGCATTTTACCTGTGAGTTGTAGCATTTTCTTTGTTTATGGAAAGCCAGCCAAGTGAGATTTCATCCCAAGATCAATTAGTGGAAGAAGGAGTAGTCCATCAGACTTATAAATAATTAGGTTTATTTTCTCTACATAAACGATGTGGGTCATCTCACAATTGAATATTTTAATAATTTTTATGTTGAATTTTATGTTGGAATTAGATAGATATTTGTTATAGTGTTTTGGTTCTCACGATTCACACTTCAGAGTTTGTTATTATTAGAACCTACGTATATGTACATTATTAAAAAAATTAAATTAGTAAAACATCATTTTTATTAACAAGATCTCACTTACATAACTAGTATTAATTTTTAATAAAATAAAAGTTATGTAGATATTTAACTATTAAAATTATCATATTTCATCATCTGTTTAATAAAATGAAGATATCTAGTTAACTATAAAAATTACTCCCTCCTATTTTTAATAAATGTCGTTTTGAGAAGTTGCATAGTAATTAAGAATATTTTTTTTGCCAATAATAACGCTCATTAATGAGAATAGAGATGGATGTTTTGAGAAAATATGGATATGAAAAAACGTAGTGTATTTATTAGTTAGATGAGAGTAATAATGAAAAAATATGTATAAAATAGCCAAAATAATATTTATTTAACAAATGGTCAATTAAGTTAGAATAACAAATAATAAAAATATGAGGGAATATTTGATTTCATCTATCATATGAACAACATGAAGTAAGTTGACCCATTATTAAAATATCCAATCTCGTGATTAATGCCTAGTTCAGTTTCTCACGCAATCGATCGATCAAGACTAATTCTCGTCTTTTTCCGACCAAATTTAGTATCTTAATTATGCCAACCCTTAATAATAGAGAAAAATTAATTAGGGTTTCTTTAAATTAACTGTATCATTAGTCAATTCCAAGAGTATCACAATTCGCTAACTAATGGTGACAGCTCTATTTATAATATTGCAATTAATTCCTCGCAATCATTTTAGTTTGGGATTTCAATTAAGGGATTACAAAATATTTGACGTACGTACTTTGAAGTTCGCTATCTGATGTGATGGTGAATACAAGTTGAACAATTAGTATATATTTATATGTAATTATAAATCTTGATATGTATGAAACCAAGGAAAAAAATGGCTGCTGAATGCTGAAGATAGCTCAATATAAGAACAAAGAAATAAGAATAATAATAGTTTATTGAAAATTGTGTATTAAGTTAAACATCTATAACACAAAATTTAATGAAAAAAAAAAATTATTTCTGCTATTTAATGAAAAAAAATTATTTTTCTGCTTTTGTTTTTTGGTTGAGTTATAATAGTTATATTTTATGTTATTCAGCAATAATTATATTTTTTAATTATTCTATCATATCTTCTCTATATATAATTTCAGAATGCGCTGAGCCTACGTGGCAAACTCTCATGCTTCGGAATTCTATTTGGCAAAAAATCATACTTTGAAGTTAAGTTTGGATATAAATTAATATTTTTTATTACACTAAATCCATGATTGATTTTCCTTCTTTACTTCTACAATTAGTTACCATAAATAATTTTATGTTTCATTTTTCTACATACCATACATCACATTTCATTTTCTTATATAATTCATTCATTAGTTTTTATAAATGCTTCTTCTTATTGCTGAAGATAGCTTAATATAAGAACAAAGAAATAAGAATAATAATAGTTTATTGAAAATTTTGTATTAAGTTAAACATCTATAACACAAAATTTAATGAAAAAAAATTATTTTTCTGCTTTTGTTTTTTGGTTGAGTTATAATAGTTATATTTTATGTTATTCAGCAATAATTATATTTTTTAATTATTCTATCATATCTCCTCTATATATAATTTCAGAATACGCTGAGCCTACGTGGCAAACTCTCATGCTTCGTAATTCTAATTGGCAAAAAAGTATACTTTGAAGTTAAGTTTGGATATAAATTAATATTTTTTATTACACTAAATCCATGATTGATTTTCTTCTTTACTTCTACAATTAGTTACCATAAATAATTTTATGTTTCATTTTTCTACATACCATACATCACATTTCATTTTCTTATATAATTCATTCATTAGTTTTTATAAATGCTTCTTCTTATTTTAAAATTTTATAACTTTTTTGTGTGTATTTTATTTTTCATATATGATATATCAAATTAACTAGTTTTTAAGGAGTTTTGATTTGACATCCATATTATATATATAAAATACAAAACAGTAATATATATTCTTATAAATAAAATTTAAATTTATTTATCAAACTAAATTAAATTATATCAAATAAGACTATAAATTATATTATAAAGTAATAGAAATTGGTATGTATTCTTTTAAAAATGATATTTATTTCAAATCTAATTAGTATGTTGTCAATCTAATAAAAATAAATAATTATTTATCTAAATTCTAAAATTACATATAAAGTTAAAAAAACTGTGAAGCACGACTGATACACACTTGATGTATTAGACATTTAATTAATTAAAAAAATTAATCTATTTTTCTTAATATTAAATACATATTCTACACTTATGCATATACATATCACCATATTATTTCTATTTATTTAAGATATATATTTTTGTACTTCAGTGAGAGGTTATCCATTGCGGAGAGCCCGAGCGTATATGAAACGATCGTTTTGAAAAAGTCTTGGCTTGTAATAGTAAATAATATCAATATTTTTATACGATATAAGTAAAAAAATTCAACACGGGTTGACATTTTTATTTAATGTACGAGTGTTTAATTCAACTCTCATGTAATACACGAGTATTGTACTAGTATAATAATTATTATCAAATATTGGGAGAAGAATGAAAGAGGAAAACAAAGTTAAACGCGAAAGAATAAAATATTTGGAGAAGAATGATCCCAACTATATAAATTTGTTAACTAATTTTTTGATTTTAATACATGGACCGAAAATTATTAGGAAAATGAACCTCAAAGAATTGGAGAAGAATGAACCTCAACGATTCATATTATAGGGTACGTTAATATGGTACTTCTAAATGTAGGTGTGTTTTCAACTCTTACCCAAGATTTTTCTAACAATTAGTATTTTCTAAAAAAATGCCAGCTGGTGTCGTGGTGTAGTTGGTTATCACGTCAGTCTAACACACTGAAGGTCTCCGGTTCGAGTCCGGGCGACGCCATTTTTTATTTTTCACTTTTTCTTTCATTTTTTCACAAGAAATCCACCCTCTACCCACCTGTCCACGCCTCTCAATCAAGCTCTCGATTCCTATTGGTCAATCATCTCCACGTCATTACCCAACGGCCCCGTGTCTATAGAAAAACTTCGATTTAATAAAGAGACGAGGAAGATGCTGATTACTGAACAAATCCCCAGTTTCTTGATAGACAAATATTTGTGGTGTGGTTTCTACAGAAAGCGCCATTGAGTTGTCTGTAAAAGTTTCTATATTTTTCCCCATAATAAGGCATAGACAAAGTTGTCTGTAAAATGTTCAACGCGTCGTATATCCATTATTTACTTCCCAACAACTAATTGCTACTTGATGCTTATCATTGGCTCAAACCCAACGAGTCGAGCATGTAATGCACAAATACTGTTCATGAGCGCCTCTCATTTACAATTTTGGGTTTTTGAAACCAGCTGAGATTTCACGAGCTTAAATGAGCCAAGATCGAGCCGAGACTTTGCTCGTTTATTAAATGAAATTCAGCGAAAAAATCTGTATGTAAATAAAATGAATAATTTCTTCTCCAAAGTTACAACAAGGTGGTCACAATTTAATAAACCCTCTCTATTACAATTTGATATTATTACGCAGACTACGACAAGAAAACACCAAAATAAATACCTTCTTGATGAATTTTTCACTCTGAAACACATATTTGGAAAAACAATGGCCAAGAAATGAATACAATTCAATAAACGAATGAAGAAAACTGACGTAACACTGCTACGTACAACACACACACACAATTCAAACTCGGAAGAATTACTTGTGAGGGACACACGTAAAACTATTGTACTTTCTTACTGCATGTTCTTGCTGCATTTGGGTTGGAGTTGCATTTGTCTTTGAGGCTCTCTTTAGTTCCAAAACCTCAGGAGAATTTTCGTGAATGACGTCGAGTTTTTGACCGGGAATCAGGAAGGAAACCATTTCATCATTGTTTGTTGAAACGACCCTGAAAAATTTTCTTAATCCCAAAAACAGTCAACTTCTTTTCTAGTTTTTTTTTTTTTTTTCTTCAAGTATGGTTTGAGAAGGAAAACAAGAATTATAACTTACCCTTGAGGCCGAACAGAAAGTTTCTGAACAGAAGAACTGATTTTCCTAAATTTCTCCAACCTTTGCATTGCCTTGCTCTTGAGAGGGGAACTCGCGACCACTTTTTTTTTCTCCTGATGTTTTTCACTTTCTGGTGCAATCGATGAAGAAGCTACTGATTTTGATCTTTGTTGCCCTTTTGGCATCTCAAGTCCCTGCACACGTTTTTATATGAGCTTGTAATCTTCAACTGTTTTTTGCATTAACACACTAAGAAATTGGAATATGTATTATCTTCACTTCTCTTTATGTCAAGTGATCGATGCTTCTATTTTGCTGCTTTTGTTATATCTTTTTCCATTTACAATTTTTGCCAAGTGGGGAAAATTTTAAAACAAATATTACTTGCCTGAATGTCATTTTCTGGTTTTCTGTGCAGTTTCAAGCTAAGTGTGTTTGAGGTTGCTCTTTTCTCCAGGCTAGCTTCCTTAAGAATCCCTCTCTCCTGAAGATTGCAAAATTTCATTAGAGTTCTCCAATGTCTGTTTTCAACAAAGCCAAATGTTGTATAGATTGCTTACATCAGTTCTTAGCCTAAATGGTTTAGGATTTGTGGGCTTCGGTTTATTGAGCTTCACCACTGGGCTAGAGGCAATCATCAAGCCCACTTTTGGGATCTTATCCTGTGCTTGAGTAACCTATTTCCCAAAAAAAATATATAGCAATGTGAATCTTGAATGTGATAGGGGAAAATTTTGAAAAAGGGAAAAGAAGAAAAGAAATGCATTGAGACCTTCTTTTTAACTTGACTGCACTGATCGTGCATGGCAAATATTTTTTTACCATTTTGCTTTGGATTCTTGCTGCGCATCCTGCAAACAAATGCCACTAATAAGCACCTAACTTGTTCGATAAAGATATAATAATTTCTGGTGAGAAAATAAAAAGACACAGGAAAAGGAAAACGTGAAATGTGCTCAGAAGCTTCTTACCTGTTTTCATCAGAGGCTGTAGCATTTTCTTTGTTATTATCATCATCCATGTATTCATCCTTCTCTCTTATATCTTGAAATGAATCATTCACAATATTGCTATTATTATTATCCTGCTCATTTAAAACTTTAGACCTTGAACTCTCACTCCCTTCAAGGTCTCTTTTTGAATCATCATCTGGTAAGGCGAAATCTCCTGAATTCTGCATAGATGGTGGCCCCAGTGAAGGCAAACGAGCTTCTCCGTTCGATATCTTTCCATTGGTCTTATTTTTAATAGATTTTCCAGATTCAGATTCTTTACTAGCACAAGATTTAATACATATCATCTCCTCAGGTTTCCTTTGAACCTTCCGATCACTTAATTGTCTGCTCGAGCAACTTCTGTTCAAACTCTTTGACGATTTGTTCGAAATATGAAGCTTATTCATTCCTTGACATAATCTCGAGGATGGAGTGCGGAGGAGTTCAACAGAAGCCTTCACCTTTATTATTTTCTTCTTCGGGGATTTAAAAACCAGTGCTTTAGCCACAGCTCTACTATTTTTCGAGTCCTTATCAGTGTCTGTTGCAGGCTTCGGAATCTGTACACTGCGAAAGGGATTTTGGTTTGGCGTGCAATTCTTATTCCTTGGGGTCGTGAGATACTTAGCCGAAACGGGCTTTGTTTTCATCACTGGTGTGGACACGGGCTTCTGAACGGGCCTCACAGTTCTTTCTCGGTCTCGTCCGTTTTCACCAATGGCCATTGTTGATAATCTTGGCTTGGAAGGTTTCGGAGGAGCTGAAAGTGGGGATTTTCTGGCGAAACATAATTCCATTTAAACAGTCATTACTAAATGCAGAAAAATCGAACCACCACCGCAAGTCAAAATTATAGGATGTACTTTTTACCTTGTGGTATTTCTATCGAGTGCTTTTCGTAGCCTTACGTTGGGACTCCTAGCTGCCATTACCTGTGTTTTGAACAAATGCATTGCAGCAAAGAACATTTCATATATATCCACAGAACTGCAAATGTAACAGTTTTATATGCCTATCTATATTCATTCTTTTTTTCCATTTATTACTAAGAAATAGTTAAAAGTGACAAAAACTTCCAACCCTGAGGACAAATTTCTTGTAGATTGCCTCTGAATCCATTTCTTCCTCATGCTTTTGGTCACATCCTGAACAAACACAGTTAATTAAGATTCTTGAGTACTAAGAATTTGAGAATGTTAAAAAGAGATATATATATAAAAAAAGAAAGAAAGAAAGAAAAGAGAATGTTCTTTAATGGGACTTCTGAAAATTGAAATCAGCTAGCAGGTATCTGAATGATTTCGACTTATTGGGAAACGAATTCGAGCTAATATTCGAGCAAACAACTTACTCATAACATAGAAATCCAATCATCTGATACAAACTAAAAGCCTGAACAAACACAAGATACTTTTTTTCTCAAGAGGTCAAGCTTTCTTAAAAACCGAAAATACGACTTACAATGCCCAAACATAAATAGTTTATCTTCAAATTGTCAACACCAAATACTCCATTTCAAGGAGCATACATACAACTTTCCTCTCCTAAGTGACTTCCACAAAATTGCAGGTTAAAAAGACTATCTTTCTTTAGTAATTAGATAACGGTGGCCCCAATTATTCTAGATAAATCCAACTGCAATTACCAGATGAACGAACCAATCTCATCAGCTGAAAAAAGCAGCGAAAGAAAAAATAAATGCAAAAAAATAAAAATAAAAAATGACAGAATTTCAAAAACTAACCAACACGGCCGCAAAACCAGTAACGATCGTCAGGGCAGTAATGGTCAGGCGCAGTGAAATCGACGAACTTCGGCGCCTCGATCTCCTCGTAAAACTCCTCGTCTCCTTCGAAAGCTTCTGAATTTAAGGAGCCGAACGAACCTCGATCCTCGCACGAAGATATCGAGAATAATTTGCTCGAGCTTTGCTGATATTCCGCCATTGATGAAACCCTTCGGGAAAAGTAATGATATTTTTTGCTTCTGTTGATTGTTTGCTGCTAAATCTGAAGAAGCAAAGAGGAAGACGAAGAGCGTTTGTGAAGAAGGGCTGAGACTGATTTTTCTTAAATTTGGAGCTCGTCTCAAAATAGCCGTTAGAAAATGGTTGTGGTAATTAGGTAGTTAGGTAGAAAGATAAAGGGTAATTTAGGCACACGAAGCTGTGTTTGTTGATTTCGGGCCTCCGTCTAAGTGGTGAGGATTTTCTTGGGTTGGGCCAAAGATTGAAAATGACCCAATTTGCTTTTGTGAGCAAAACTGAGTAGAAATATAAAAATCGAGCCGAATAGTGTAATCCAGTGTGTTAGTGGAAAATTTATTTATATATTGGAATGCAATTTAGATTATCTTATGTTGCGGTATAGTTCAACTATTATTTCTTACATAAGTTCGATTTTTCACTATTATTAGTCCATGTTGAGAATTAGCAACTTATTATAGTGGAACAATGATGGTTAATTTCTACAAATCACATATAAACATATTCACAGTTATGTCGTCATAGTTAGGAGGTATGGGCTTAAGAGCATCTGCAATGCATAAATGTTGTGATTACATATATTTTGATAAATGTCAATTAACTAGATAGATTGTGAGTCACGTAAGATAATTGTTAAATCAAAACTATAAATAAAATTTATCTCCAATGCACAATGTAATCCAACACAATATTGTCCACTTGGCCAAAATAAAAAAATTATGAATAAGAAAGAGAATAAATTAAACAATTAGATATTTTGAAAATGATAGTAATATTTATCTCTCCCCTCTTCAGTGGTTGGTTAGAATGTGTCTTTTCTATATTGTATATATTAATTATGTCCACCTCATCACTACATTTGTGATCATTTATGCATTGGATTTAAAGTGAATAAATTGCTAAATTTATTAATGTAAAATGTAATTTACTAGAGCTATATGTGAGCATTGGAGATGCTCTAAACTTTAAAACTTGTCCTGCAAATTTTCGATATTTACAAAGAATTGAATGTCACATTCCTATGACCTTTCGTTTTTTTAAATGAATTTTTAACGAAATTGTCCAAAATTAATTAATAATGAATGATAAATACGAAAATTAATTAACTTGAGTACCAGGTGACAGGTGGTAT
This sequence comes from Striga asiatica, assembly GCA_008636005.1. Taxonomy (NCBI): domain Eukaryota; kingdom Viridiplantae; phylum Streptophyta; class Magnoliopsida; order Lamiales; family Orobanchaceae; genus Striga; species Striga asiatica. The sequence continues at coordinate 248,039 of BKCP01006294.1, forward strand.
TCTGGATTTTAATTTATTTTTATTCCATTTACTTCTAATGTACTTTTCAAAAAAATCAATTTATCCATAAGTCCATTCTTAATTTAGAACAAAACACAACATATTTACCCAAATGAAAGTGGTTTTTATTTTTTAACAAGCTCAAAATGACTCCAAGTGAACCAAACATTGAACAATAAACCATCAAAAAGAGTCCCCCCCAAACCCAAAGTTAATAAGCAATCATCTAGTAATTATTCAAGCACTGATGTAAAAAAACCTTTTGCAGTACATGACTCAATTAAGTCTAACAATCACAAGCTGAATTTCAGAATATCTCTCCTCATCAGATTTGAATCAGCTGACAAG
>BKCP01006294.1:248738-266262 GCA_008636005.1 Striga asiatica
AAAAGCACTGAACCTTAATGCCCTCATCTGAAACGCAAGCCAGACCACCAGATTGTGCAATGTTAGATGCACCATTGAAACAGGTACAAACTATACGGTTAAAGTCCTTGGCTAAAGGAAAACCGTCAGAATAGAGAAGCTCTTTAGGAATTGCTGTCCAGCCGAGTCGAACTCCAGTGAACCCGGCATATTTGGAAAAGGAAGAAACTTCGAGCGCAACCTACAAGGGATTAAATTTATCAGATGAGCCAGATTATGTGACCAGCTTCAAAGTAACAATCAGGACAGTTAAAACACAGAATGGCTTTGATGAATATGAACTCAATAACAAAAAATATGCAATCTTTTCTTCGAATATCTATGAATAAAATAATATAACTTTTTATTCTGACTAACAAATATCTTTGCAACTGAATGAGGTACAGGAGTATCTTGCACATTAACGTAAAAGAATGTAATATATGCACTTTCATGTTTGTAGTTCAAACTGCCACTGGAAGATCAATAAAACCAACAGTTGACAAACGACGAAAGTAGAATTATAATTATTATCTCAGTATAAGAGCTATCCATACTAAGAACAAGTATAAGAGGAATGAATAAGTTCCAATACTAACCTCCTTAGCCCCAGGAATTTCAAAAATGGATCGCGGACTATCATCTGACACGTACATAGCATAGGCAGAGTCATAGACAATGATCGACCCATTTTCTTTGGCAAACTGTACGAGATTAGTTAGTTGCTCTCTAGACGCAGCATAGCCAGTTGGGTTATTGGGAGAACAGAAGAATATGATGTCTGTACGGTTGACTTTGGATAAGTCAGGGAAGAAACCATTTTCTGGTGTACACCTCATATATTCAATATTTCCATACTTCTCTACGTCTTTCTGAAACTGCCCAGTCTGACCCAGAATGACGCTCGAGTCAACATAAGCCTATAACACAAGTTGAAACACAATTTTAGGAAGGGCCATATAAAAGCTTGTTTACCAAACAGCTGTAAAAAACTCCTACTATTGTATGGTTAGGATGTCAAACTGTAACCTAAATCAACAAAAAACCTCAACCAATGGTGATTCCAACAGCATGAAATTATTTAATTCTCATTTACGGATATAAGCATAATATCCATACCGGATAAGATGGGTCCTGAACTGCCATTGTCACAGTAGACCCGAAAAGAACCTGCCAAAGACATAACAGTTTTTATAAAGAGTTCACATGAGACATGCATCGGCAGCACATATTTAAGGAATAGGCTGAGATTGTGTGTAGATGGCTGAAAATACTAGCAAGCAAGTACAAGAAGAATGAACCTGAAGGCGAGATATGTCGCTTTTGGCACCATCGGACACAAATATATCATCTTCCTCTATGCCAAGGTTTGCATAATAGGTTGAAGCAATGGCAGCTCTTAATTTCTGGGAAAAAGAAGGGCATTTGTTACAGAGATGAAACAAGGATTTACAACATTTCTGAACTCCAGATGAATGGGAAAGAAGAAAACCAAAAAAGGTAACACCAAAAAATCATTACCAACCTTTTCACCTTGTTCAGCTCCATAACCACTGTAACCATCTATTGTCGACAGTGCATATGATCTCTGACAATATCGTTCGTAAAATCAGAAGATAGAAACAATGTAAGTACTATATAGTTAAGAGCAACTCTATCATACGTTCCTCTTTGTGTAAGTACTTAGGCATATCAAATTACAAAAGGAATGGTTTTGGCCAGTTATTAAAATATGGACAGCTTGGTATAAACAAACATGAAACACCAGAGCAACAGTGTCAAAATTCAAGCGGTTCATTTCAGAAAGAGATAGAAATTAAGACAAATTATATTCAAAGAAACTCCCGTTAAATATAAAATTATTATGCAAAACAGATGGATTCACAATTCACAAAGCAATTACCTGTGCCATAGCAGAAGTAATAACTTCTGGAATTGGCTCGGTTGTGTCACCAATTCCGAGGCTGATCACTTGCGCATCAGGATATTTCGACATGTGAGCAGATCTTCGTCTCGCAATCTAAAAGTTGTGATTAAAAAAGTATATGTGGGGAAAATTAACATCTTTATCCAAAAGCAAAGTAACAAACCTTGGCAGCTTTTAAAATTACAACAGAAGTGAAGAACTTCACTAGTTCATTTCTCAACAACTTGCAATCAAGTAAATACAGTACAAAACAAATACTAAACAAGGTACAAGCTCTAGAGGGAACCAGACGAACAAAATGAACAGAGTATTTTTCATATTATCAAATACACTGCAACTTGAGAAGATTGTAATGGCTAGACTAGTTTAGAAACTCATTACGAGTTACAACGCAGTTTTCATTCATAATGTAACATCATTTCAGACTTCTCCAGCAGTAACTGATAGCAGAAAGCACTCAACTAATAACACATTACATTAAAGATTGGAACTTGGAAAAACGATCATTCTTCCTAGCCATTACAGAAACAAAATATAGGCAAAAAAAATAAAATATCAGGCCTATTACATTACATCAGTGAGCAGGTGAATACAAGAGAATCACAAAGTCCTGAAAACAGACCTCTGGAAAGAGGTAGCCAGCTTGAAGTTTAGCCATGTTTTCATTGCGCGACACCTTCGTCGTGTAGGCTTTAACATAAGGCGCATCAATTAGTCATCAAATTTATTTGAATTGCATGCTCTGAGCAACTTACAGATAAAAAAATAAAAACAAAATACAGAGAAAAGCAAACCAAACTCCTTGTAACTAAGCTCAGTCATAGTAATTACACAAATAAAACATCAATCATTAAAACCCGCGAGCGATAAGAATCACATAAACAAATCCTGCAAAAGGGGGGTCACATTAAATGGAGCTCGCACTAAGCTCATCGACGCTGACAATAAGATTGTAAAGGTTAAAGAGGAAAAAAAAACCAATTCTTTAAAGATGAAGCAAATGGGTCACCAGTCTTTTCTGCAGACGGTGAGGCGACACATTTCACCGCCACACCAATTTTCCCTGCAATCGCTACATTGGATGGCCTGCGAGCAAATGCCCAGAAACATTCGATTAACAAAACGAGCTGATGTTAACAAAACGAGATTATTTCAAAAGGAAAAAAGACACCAACTTGATGTTGTTGAGCTTGTTTTGACCGAGAAAAGCGGAGGAGGATGAGGAGATTGAAGTGGATACAATCTGATTAATTGCAGACATTTTTTTCCCCCAAAACGCAGCAGCTCAGAGGGAGAGTGAGTGAAGTGCCGGCGGGAAATGTTCATATGCTATGCTCTCACTGAGTTCTTTTTATCTTTTATTTTTTCAATCAAAACCCTAGGAATTCGAATCACTAATTCAGTAATTTGACCTAAGATTCATTGAGGTTGGTTTGATTTAATTATTACAAATTCAGTTATAGGTTGCTACTTTAATTAAAAAAAGCAGTTGCCATTGGTTGCTATAGAGTGTCCTTATTTCAAATTATCTTTATATCTTTGCCAATTCTGGTTGAATTTTCCTTTCAGAATGCTTGCATGGACTTCGGCCCAAATTTAACCCACATTCAGTAAACTCAATTCAAAATGGGCCGCATTTTTTGCAGTCCAATCAACCGAAGCCCAATCGCAACCTTTATACATATATGATATGTCTTCGAGACGATCAAACCCCCAAAATCCTCGATTTTGTCTGAATTTCTTTTTGCAATTCATCGATTAATCTGACTATACCAAGAAGTTACAGTCTCTTCATGATTTATTGCCACCAATATCCACAAGATTCAACGCGTCCGACCTTCATTATTCAGGTATTTTTTTTCTCTTATCGCTTGAAAAGCCCTAATTTTTTTTTTCTTTTTGAATTGTCTCAATTAAATTTCAGGTATGGACCCTTTGTTCGTTCATCCGTGGTAGCATATAAATCTGCAGTTTTTCTTTTATTTTTGGGTATACTAACTTCAGAAGAGATACTTTACAATGCCCAGCTCCGATTATAGCTTTGTTGGTTTTCATATTCGAGTACAATAGCTTCGTGAGCCTTTTATTTAAGCGGACCTTCGTCCATGTTGGACCAAGTATTTCCTTTTTGAGGAAATGACTCCAATTTATGTTTTTTACAATATTAACCCTCCAATTTTTTTTTTTCCCCAAAATTAAAAAGTTACAAAGTTGATACAAAGTTCAAAGGCAACCATTCGTACCACTTCTCAAGGGAAGTTACCAAATTGTAGGAATAAATATATATTTATGGAAAAAAAGTCTCAACTAAATTATATTAAACACTATCTGAAATCGATCAGTAACTTATTAATAAAATGTCTGCTGCTGAATCTAATGGTGGAAAAATGAGCACTCATCTAATAAATGAAAACAAGAAATCTTGTACAGAAGTGGTTCAGAGGTAATGTTTTTCGTACACTTGTATGTATGAGTTGGATGCTCATAGTTAAATTAATTTCAATAATAAGGAGAAATTGAAAATAATTTCAATAACAAGGAGAAATTGAAGAACTGAAACAGTTGCATTTGGATTACAAGGAATTATTTTGTTTCTGGTTTATCTGATGAATGGAGGTTTTCATTTTTTTTTTTTTCTTTTTGTAATAGATATAAACAAGTGAAAGTGCCTCTTGGGAGTTTTTTAACTTCTTGGAGTTTTTTTTCTTTTTGTAATGGATATAAACAAGTGAGTGCTTGTTGGGAGTTTTTTAATTTCCACAACTTCTTGTTTATTTTTTCCTTTAATTTGGTTAAACACGTAATGTTAGAATAATTTTATTGGGAGATAAAAATTGGAAAACACTACTAATTATCACGTATTGGTGTAAATTACCTTTTATTTATTTTTTCCTTTAATTTGGTTAAACACGTAAGTCAAATTTCCAGCCCATATTTTTTTAGCCCAAATGACCCATTTGTTTAGCAACCCTAAGTCCATCTCTCCTTTACCTTACGCGCCTCTCACACAAAAATCTGAGATCAGAAATTGGACCTCTCGGCCTCGTCCCATTCGGCGAAACCAAATCAGAAATCCCTCAAATTCTCGAAGAATCACCCTCCTTCCTCGGATCTTTCGCCGGCGACCGCCATCTTCTCGAAAAATCAACCCCTTTTCCGTTGGCGTCCTACCCTCTGCCATCGACGAGGACTCGCAAGAACCCCTGCCGAGCCCTCCTCACCGCCATCGCAGGACGCACGCCATTCGTCGCCGGGAAGCCGAGAGCTCCGGCTACCGGAGGACGCCTCTGCAAACAGTCGCCCGTCCCACACGAAATTCCCGCTCGCAAGCAGCACACCGCGAGCAGTCCCCGAACCTGCCGCCGAGACGTCCCCGAGCAATTGTTTCTGTCCGATCATCGCAGCAACCCATCCCATCGCTATCCGTTCAAGCGAGCCTTCTCCACGAACGAAGCCTTGTTGCTGTCCGCCATCGCCAAGAGCTTGCGGGCCGTCCGAAGCCGTCCCGTTCTCCGTTTGTTGCTGAAGAACAGCGGCAGCCCTTTCACGAGCAACGCGTGTTCGAGAGATTTCGAGACTTCGAGGTCTCCATTTGTTCCGTTCGTTTTATCCGATTTCAACCGAGCGTGTAGATTCCCGAAGGAAGGTATTAATCGTTCGAACCTCCTTATTTTATGCTCGTGTTTAAACCGTGAATTTAATTCGTACTCGACGGATTGGAAACCGTTGATTGTAGTTCAAATAGTTTGTGGAAAGAAACGTGGAAGAACTCTCGTTCGGTGCCTTTTTATTTTTGGAAATGAAGCCTTGATTTATATATATATCCCTCTTCTTCGAGCCTTTCCTTGGGGTTTGAATCATGTGTTTGAGCCTCGTTTATTGCTTGTGATATTTAGGAAAAATCGTTTCAATTTCCCTGTTGTTTTGGCCTAGGGAATTCTAATTCTTAGCAGCCTCTATTCGATTTTTTTAGCCTTTGATATGAGTGGCTTATAGCCTCCGAAATTGGATATTTCATATGACTGTATGTTTGTCGTAACATGTGTTGTTTGGCATGAGATATTTATGTTCGGATTGGATGTACCCGTGGTCCTAGTGGACTTAAACTGTATTATGTGAAATTTCGAGTAGCGCCCGTTAAATAAATCTTTAAAATGATTTTTGAAAAATTAACTCTGATTTTTGGAAAAAAGAAAAATGTTATTTTTCACTTAAAAATAATGGGGCGTTACAATAATGGTCGTGATTGAGAGTTAAAGTGATTTCCAAATTTTTGTGTTTATTGTTGTCCTTTCAAACTTTGACTCAAGTTTGAGTGTGATGAGATTGGTTCTACAAGCAGGAGGTTTTATTTTATCACGCTTTCTAATCCTTACTGAGCCACTCTGTTATCAAGGTTTAGATATGGATCTGGAGACGGAAAATAGAATAGCTGCCATTCTCTTGAAGGAGGCTGCTGAATTGCGCAGGCAGGCTCAGAGGGAAGGTGCACTTGCTTACCTTCGTCAGCCTACTGCAAGAAGTAGGCCCAATTCTCGGTTTCTGACAGCAACTGTTCGTGGAGTTCAACAAGGTTAGTTTTTGTTTGACGGATTTTCTCGCTTGTAATGGTAGTTACAGTGATCATCGTGGATTTTTCGCTGTTGTAAAAAAAAATGTATGTTTTGCATGATTGAGGTCGGTTCTAGTGGATTGTTCATTGTAGAGTGAGAATCTTTGATTGGGAGCAAACTTTGGTGCATTTGTTCGCACTCTTTCTTGTTATGTGAGTATAAGTTGGGGAGATATATTAAAAACAATCGAAGTTACTTTAGACATACCTGTGATTTTTATTTTTTATTTCTTGGAAAAAAAATGGGTTTAAGCTACTCTTGTTATTTTGATGCTATAGATAGATAGATTTTGTTAGCACGTAATCTCGCTCTGCAACAAGATTGTCCTTTCTTATGGAAATCAATATCTTCTTTGGCATGTGTTTGTAGATATGGAATCATAAGATAAGAAATAACTTTTTTAGAAATTATTTGAGTCTCAGTAGGAAGAATTTGAGTATTTCGATCTCTAATGGTATGGATCATGATTTATATCGGCCTTTTTGTCTGAGATAAGATTCGAAAATTTTCCAATAATTACCCTTGATATTTTCATCAACAGCTAACCGTGTTGTCGAGGTAAATGAGATGTGGCGGCTAAGGGAGAAACAAATAGAGCTGGACAATAGGCTTAGTGGAGCAAGAAATGAAAGCAACACAAATAGAAATTGCAAGGTCACAAGTGAATTTTCTAGAAGGAGTAGAAGCAGCAGCAGCTGCAATGAACCGGAATCATGTAGAATTGCCACTCTCTCTTCAAAGAAGAGAGATATTCAGAATCTTGATCCAACAGAGGATGAAGGTTTAAGGGATGATGAGGTCGACGAATTTCTAAATTCCAGGTGGATTTCTATTTCGCTTTATAAAACTTCCTTTGCTAAGCAACATTTTTAAGGATATTATTCACTAATGTTGTCCAAACGGCCCCAAAAAAATCATGTGAGTAATAAGATGTACTATGTTACAAGCTATAACAGTGTCCAAACAACCTCATTTTATTAAAATGTAAACTTTTTTTGTTTTTTAAATTATGATTTAATATCTTGTAAGGTTGAAACATATGTGATAATATATGGGATGTTATTAGATCTTTTGAGTAAAGCTTTAACTAACTCAAACAAATTACGAAACTATATCTAATTATATAGTTCTTTTAATGGCAGAGCTAAGAGGGGTCGGGGAGCAGTTGGATCACGAATGGATGAAACTGGTCCATACCTACCTTCATGTCCAGTTTCAAAACCAAGCTTTTCAGAAAGTTCTATTGAGGAGAAGAAGAAAGTTTTGCTTGGGCCCCTGAAGCCTCATCAATTGAAGTCTGTTGAATCTTCTGATGATGAATCAGATGAAGATAGGAGGAGGAAGGCAAAGAGAGGCTCGGACAAGGGCCACTCAAAGAAACACAAGTCGAAAGATAAGTCGAGAGATAAGAAGAAAAAGAAGAGGAAGGACAAAAAGCATAAATATCATTAAGTGCACATCAAATGTAGTTTTAAGTGTTGTTGTGTTTGTTCCAATGGACACACAAGATTTCGTGGGCTTGATTTTGGGGAAGATCTTCCAAATTTATTGCCATGAGTGTGTTGTTCGTCTTCTTGTCCCGATGTTGCGTTGTGTATTACGCCGAAATGGAAATAATTTTATGATCTTTTCACAAAATCAAGTGAACTTACTGGTTATTCCCTTGGAAATTTTATTCGCATGTTATCACTTCACATTACTTCATAATTGATATCTAAAAATGAATAACAAATTATTTAGTAATGAGCCATATACAAAAAATTATTTATATAAAAAATATTATTTGATTTTATCAATAACTGCACTGAACCAAATTTTTTTGAAATTCATTATGTAAATCACAGTATCATTAAAAATTTCAGATAAATTAATAGATTAGAAAGAAAAATTAAATATTTATAATATACATTATTATAAGTTATGTAAAAACAATGTTGACGTAATTAAAATTAATATTTTTGAACTTCAAAATAATATGTATTACTATCTTTTTCAATTAAATGTTGGTTTATAATATTTGACACTATTTTATAATTTTAGCATAATTTATTTAGAAATCGACATATATATTGTAATAAGGTATAAATAAGTGAGAGAGAGGGAGAGAGAATGGTCTATGCTATTTGATTTCAAAAATCTATACTTATATAATAAGAATTAACATTTATCCAAAATAGTAGGTCAAATTATGGTCAATGTCGGATTTGCATTAAATATTTTCCAAAACCGGTAAATTTTTGTCCTTTTCACACTTCTCATTAATTATGTCTTTTTCACACTTCTCATTAATTATGTCTTTTTCACACATCTAATTAATTCATTAATTACGACATAATTATCATAAATCATTCCATATGAGCTTTTATCGTTAAAATGTATAGCGGTCTGTTATGACCTTATCTCATTGATATTTCCATGAAGCGTCCTTATCGCGTTCTATTTTTTGGTAACCACTCTATATCAATAACCGGATATTTGGTTAATGATAGCACACGTCTTTATTTCAAGGAGCGGATATTCTTTAACCTTTAATTAATCTGAACTGATTGCCTTGACTTTTCAATTTTTAAAAACTCTTTTTTTAAATATTTCAGCTTAAGATTCGGATTTCATTATACAAGTCATCGGATTGTTTGAATGAAAATGAATGAAAAGAACACCAAATAGGTAGCCTTATTCATATAACCAATCCTAAAATATTAGTTTGTTCAGCAAAAAGAGACAAATCCTAAAAATCCTAAAATATTAGTTTGTTCACCAATCCTAAAATATTAGTTTGTTCACCAAAAATATTAGTTTGATTTTTAGGATTTGTCTCTTTTGAAAATATTAGTTTGTGATAATGAGGAGTTACCAAATAATCAAACTCATAATGTTGTGTACAAAGAGGTTTTTAATAATATATGATTGTTACGAACTTTTTATGATTCAACAATGTTCTTATGTATTTTAATGATTTCAATTTCGATCCTAATGCACGTGAGGTTATATTATTCTTCCAAATTTTACATTCCGTACATCGCACGGGTTACGTACTAGTAGTCAGTTATGCTATTTGATTTTAAAAATGGTTTATTCAGTCTTATACATACGCGAGGAAAGTAGAGAGAGATCCCGTGAGTAATATCTATTAATGATATTCAAATATGTTAAATTTTTATTATTCATAATTGTAAAAAGAATTCTAAATTGACAACTATTTTATAACGAGTTAAATAAATATATAAATTATATATTAAATTACTATATATCATAAAATAAAAAAATATTAATATCCAAAATTATTTTTATACTAATCAATATTTCATTATTTTAATAAAAGCGGTTTAAAATTATTGCACCTGATACGGGCAAATTAAGACTTTTTCTAACGTGGAAATTTATAATTTGTCCATATCTATTGTTGGAAAAATATCTATTGTTTGGATCAGATGACGAGAAAATTAAGAAGGAAGACTTTTCAAATTTTTACAATTCAACTTCATGTACTAGCTAGCGGCTGCCCACTCTAAATTCATGTACATGTGGAATAATTGAATGAAATTACAAACCCCACCAAAAAAAATTAGAATCAAAATAAATCAAAACCCAAATTTCCCATCCTCCACACCACACCTATAAAAACCCTAACCCTACTGCACCAACTTTAGCACCAACATTTTGCTACCAATTAATCAAAAAATGAAATTCAACATTAACAACTTCCCATTTTTCTCCCTCTTCTCCATTTCCCTAGTCATAATTGCCACGTCATTACTACGCTCGTGCCTGGGTCAAAACTCGCCGCAGGACTTTCTCAACGCGCACAACGCAGCGCGCAGACAGGTCGGTGTGGGCCCTATGACTTGGGACCCAGCAGTGGCCAGCTTCGCCCAGAACTATGTCAACAGCAGGCTCAGAGACTGCAACCTCATCCACTCGACCAACCGGCCGTACGGCGAGAACCTCGCGGCGGGCTCCGGCGACTTCACCGGCCGAGCGGCCGTGGACCTGTGGGTTAGTGAGAGGCAGTTTTACAACTACGGTTCCAACTCGTGTGTCGGGGGAGAGTGCCTCCACTACACTCAGGTGGTGTGGCGGAACTCTGTCCGACTAGGGTGCGCGAGGGCTCGGTGCAACAACGGGTGGTGGTTCGTTTCGTGCAACTACGCGCCACCGGGCAACTATGTGGGCCAACGCCCTTACTAATTGTTGCTCGTCGGTCTTAGCTAGCTCTCCATGGTGTTTGAATCTGAATAGTTTTAATTAATTAATTATGCATGGGCATGGGGATTGATTTGAGTCTATATTATGGGGTATATGAATAATGTTTGGAATAAAGATGGTCTTTGTACTAAGCCAAAGATATAATAAATGGAGAGTGTGTTTGGATTAATTATCATTTTGGTGAAGTTTGCTCGTATTAAGTGTCTACAATTCATTCAATAAATTTCGAAGCCGGGGAATGATAATAACATGAATAAGTAAACTATTCGAATCGCAGATTTTTTTATATATTATGCTTTATTGGTACTAATCATACCAACCTATAGTTAGTCACTTTATTGGTACTAATCATGAATAGGTAAAAACTTTGTTGTGATTTCTAAAATAGTTGTTCTTACATTTTAAGTTCTTATAAATAAATGTTTGCATATATTTGTGATGGAGTGACATATATATATATATACAATATTTCAAATTGAAGTTATATAATATCCTAGAGTGCCTATTTTTTGTCCCTTAGAGATAGAGTTGTAGTTATAATTTTTTTTTAAGTATTACATTTTTATTGAAAATATATTTGTGAAAAGAGTATACCGATCGACCTAATCATTAAGCTAACCTAACACAAAACATACCTAAAGAAAAAGCTATCAAGTGTATAGGAAATTATTCGTTATTTTGTGTATCTCTCACTTTTATTATACATACTAAAGTCAAATATTTTTATTAAATTGTTTATTCTGTTTGGCATACATTCAATAAGGTCATTGTTTNGGTCATTGTTCAATAGACGGTACCATTATTGTCGATCATATTTTTCAACATACTCAGAAATTTCACAATATAAATATCCATGGTGTGCTATATATCACCATGTAATACTATCACTAATTATAAATTAAAATAATATGCCCAGAAAATAACACATATCTTCTAGTTATTTAAATTAGCTTTAACTTTTCATCTTCTTCTTTTCTTTTCTTTTTTCTTTAATTTATAAAGTTTGGGAATGGGGAAATTAAATTATAGAGTAGACATACGCAATAAACTTCTGCTAGTAAACAAAATTCCCACACTTAAGCAACACTCTTACAGTTACACCCTTCTTTTAGTAAAGGCACAAACAAAAGGATATCTCAATTAGTCAAATAACGCCAACATATGGGACAAAGGGGATGTTTAATTGACTTTTGGGTTGCTTATAAAATATAATTGCTGAATTGTATCAAACTCCATTCTTTTGCACATGCTATTTGCTAAATTTTAGGCCATGAAACTATCCACACTCCCTATAAATACCCAAAGACAAAATCCTTCCAATTATCAACTCAAATCAAAATCTCATTCCATACACAAAACCCTAATCAAAACTTGAAGTAATAATTATGGCATGGCATTGTATACCCCTTTCCTCTTTTATAATTTTATCGCTCCTAATTCTCACAACTACCGCTCAGAACTCGGCGCAAGACTACGTTAAGGCCCACAACACCCCTCGTGGACAGGTGGGCGTGGGCCCAATAACGTGGGACCCGACTCTAGCTACCTACGCTCAGAACTACGCCAATAAGAGAATTGCCGATTGTGCCCTGATACATTCCAATGGGCCCTACGGCGAGAACCTGGCTAAGGGCAGCAGTAGTACTTTCTCGGGTCTGTCTGCAGTGAATATGTGGGTTGCCGAAAAACAGTGTTACGATTACAGCTCGAACTCGTGCACGGGTGGCAAACAGTGCCTCCACTACACTCAGGTCGTGTGGCGTGAGTCAACTCGTGTGGGGTGTGCTCGGGTGAAGTGCAACAACGGGTGGTACTATGTCGTCTGCAGTTACGACCCCCCGGGCAATTGGGAGGGGGAATGGCCTTATTAATTTGTGGGTGACAAAGTTTTTGTTATAACACTTTGATTAAGCTAAGGTAAATTGTACCATCACACGGTCTACTAGTTATATTGATGTGATGGTATACTAATTAAATAAGTATGTGATGGTACTAATAAAGTGAGAATGTTGTATGGTTTCTTTTTGTGTAACAAGCTTTATATATTGTGTTAAAGCAATAAAAACTATTCTGGTTTGATTAAGCTAAGGTAAATTGTACCATCTCACATGGTCTCCTAGTTATATTGATGTGATGGTATACTAATTAAATAAGAATGTGATGGTATACTAATTAATTAAGTGAGAATATTAATTGTATGCTTTCGTGTTATATATTGTGTTAGAAGCGATAGAAACTCCTCTTCTTCGCGACTGGATAAAAGAACCGGGATATGTATGTGATATTAGAATGACGATTTAATTTACAGTGATCATGTGTTGCTAATAATTAATTTCTCATGCAATGCATGATATATGCGTTAGTATTGAGCTTTGACAAATATGATAGTGCTTGATTCTAGTTTGGGTTGCTTTAATTTCTCTATAAAATTTGAACTCTGGTTTGATATTAAATATTAATTAGTTGTCAAACACAATGTTTTGAATACGGGCCCGTAGTTGACCCGGGCTGACCTCAAGTAACCGGTTCAACTGTCAAGTCAAATGAGTTAAATTAAATAATAAGAAAAATTATATTTGTGTAAAAACGCTAGTAGAAACGCTTCAATATGCGTTTCAAACTTCAACTTTTTCTTCCCTCCGTCAAGTAAAAAAGTTGTTTTACCAAACATTATTAATCGTTATTTTATTTGATCAAATCAGTTGTTATTGTCTTTTGCCGAAAACGTTGCGAACCATACGCAGTCGATGACAATATAGGTTCAAATATGAAACCAAAGATGCATAAATTGTTTTGGAGTATCGGCTCGTCTGCTAAGTAATATGCTATGTGGTTGCTTCTTATTCCGACTCATTTTAATCATGAGATTCATGAGCTGCAATTGTTCGGAAGCTTCATTTTCCCTAATTCTTTTAACTAAAACATCTCTTTTATTCTTATAAGAGAAAATGCATTCACTTTGTTGTGGCGCCACGTGGCTCATTTCTTGCGTTCTATTTCATTCAATGACCAAAAGCCCCTCATTTTTTTGTGACATCTTCTAAGCAAAACGACACCGTTTTGTCTTTGCTTAATTATTAAGCAAAAGACTTTTCTCAACATATCTTCTCAAAATGAAACCCCCGCTGCTCATTCACTCTTCACACACACAGAAAAAACCCTCGCTCCTCATTTATTCTTCACACACACACAAAAATGAATTTGATGAGGTGACGAAAGTCGTGGGCGAAAAATTGAACGGATTTCTGATTGCCGTCGTGAACTTCACCGGCGAGGCTCTTGCCTGGTTCGATGGCCTGATTTGTTTCCCGTAAATTGGGATCGACTCTGCCTAAAGGTAATTGTGGTTTGTTGTATTCATTGTTGGTTTGTGCTATCGTTTTACAGGCCTAATTTAAAATACTTCTTTTTTGCTATCCAAACTTATCAAAAGCTAAAAAACCCTAGCTGCGACGGCGGAGGTGACGGACGACGGTCGACCGACGGTGATGGCGATGTCGAAAAGGTGACGAGACCTGTGAGGTGAGCCGATGATATACAGATAGCGGGAGACCCGGCGGCAGAGCTAACCGATGACAGAGAGATAGGAGAGACCCGGCCAGGCGCAAGAAGGCGGATGGGAGAGTGGGAAACCGACAGGGCGGCGAGCAGACGACAGTGTGAGATGGAGACCCGGCGAGCAGCGAAGCGGATTCATTCGACCGATACATTCCGGTAAATATGGCCAACCTTTTTTGCTTTTTGTGTGGGTATTATTTTTTGTATTTTGAATGCGATTTTTTGCTTCGATTGGACAACCCGTGTGAGTGATTCTGTAATCGAGAAGTTACAAAGTGAAAGGAATGGTTTTAAGGTGAGAGCTAAATTGAAAGAATGATGTTATTGGTGTGAATTGTGAAAATGGCCATTGATTATGAGCATACTTTGTTGGACTACAAAATGCTGTCGAACTGCAATAGGCTGGAAAAGGTGATTAAAGAGGTATCTCTAGAAACTATGTCAAGACTCCAACACCGACTCATTTCGCGAGCCACACTCAGAAACACCTCCTCCACCAGAGTAATATTAACTGCCGTAGGCATTGTTTGAAATGTGTTTGAAATGTAAATTTACTTTTTAGGCCTTTCTCGCTTTGTCCGTTTTAAATGTGTTTATAGAGAAAATATATGGATCTCTGTTCAAGTTGTTCTTGTTGCTTCATACTTCATAAATCTGACCAATAAAAGGAATGAAGCATGGCATGCATATGTTTACCCTGATAGTTTGTTTATGAATTTATGCCTTAATTGGAAAAAAGTATGGAGCTCACATAACGCACGCCACGTGTCATGTACGGATGAGTTCTCGAGTTCTTTAAAAGGAGCTGGGAGGGATGCTAAAGGTATTTTTTTAATCTTTGAACTCTTGTTTATTATTTTATCAATGTGAATGTTTACTATATTTAGTCTAAATTGGTTGAATTCGAGAGTCTTTGTGTTGTCTCTTTGATGCAAAAATGAATTATCACAATTCACATGTGATAGGCGCCTGTTGTTTTTTATGAGATTTAGGATAAATGGGATGCTTGTCTCTTATACTTATAAGGGAAAATGTCTTCCCTTTGTGTGGCGCCACGTGGCATATTTCTTTCATTTGTAGTGAGGCCACGTCACAGAAATGTGCCTTTTGGAAGGGCTTTTATTTTTTGGTTGTTGTCTGAGCAAAACGACGTCGCATAGGCATAGTATCTTAAACAAGAAATGTCCGATCGAGCAGCAATGGGTAAATTTTGGAGAGAGCTTCTTTTGTCTGGCCGAAACCCTATCTTCCAACTTTAACTTTTTCTTCAACGCAGAGGGACAGAGTGCCCCCAACTCAAAGAAAATCAAAGAACAAACGGGAGATTAAGGTTCGAGATCGGCAACTGGGCTTCGCCGAATTGCATCCGTCCTGCTCGAGTTTCATTCAATTGAGCCCCGAAGTTTTTTAATGAAAAAGAGGTACCCTTCAACTTTTTTTCCTTCAAAAGCTTCCCAAATCCGCAACTTTTGTTAATGAAATTTTCTTCAATTTACCCACTTCGCAATTTTTTTTCTCTGTCATCATCTGACCAAAAACCTAATTGTTTTCTCCAACCTAATTGTTTCATAACCATGTTTTTGCTATCATTGTGGATAAGTAACATGTAAAACTTGATTTGTTATCATATTTATTACCACGAAGGATATTCTGTTTTGTTGCATTTTATGAATTTACTTTACAAGCTCTCGCATTAATCATGCCAGCATGAAAAATATAATAACTGTGAAACTTTTAGGGGTGAATTACTAACTTAAATATGCTTATTTTCAGGTGTACTGATGTGTATATATGTTTTTTATGTACAGGTTGAAGGATCACATTGTAGGGATCTTTTTTGGACAGATTATATTGATTTTGTGGCAGAGCATTTGTTGGCATCAATTTAACATTTTTTAGAATTGTAATTAAGGTTGTGATTTCATGTTGGTGCTATATTTTTCTCCTCGGTTACTGCAACAAAGAATTTTGGCTTCTTTTTCTACGATATGGATTTTTTCAATTGTTCTTTTACTGCTTTGAGAATATCATGGCTTGCACTGATCAAAAAGAAAATAACAGAAAACACAATTTGTCTAATATTTTTTATCAAGATGACAATGCTTAGTGCAACTAATTTTACTCTTGTTTTCCAGTCAATTTTTGAGGCAAATTATAATAATAATACGAACACGAATAAAAACTCCAACGTGAGTCAAAATGGAGACTACAGAAATTCAGAAAACAAACCAGGAAAAATAGAAACACCTTTCATGTGTTCTTCCTCCAGCTCCCACTGCCTCTCCTTACTTCTACCACCACATGTCAGTGGTCTTCGGCAGAGAGGAGAAGCCTTGGATACCAAAATCGAATGCCCCAAGGTTGTACCTACAGTATGAATAGGCAGAAGCCCACCGTCGATATCTCTCGACCTTCGGGAAAATTGAAAATCTGTATTCACATGTTGTCCGTGGTTCTTTATATAAGTATATTTGCTAGGTAACTGGTAGTACTTCTCAAGTCGCGGTTTTAAAAGACAGGGAGAAAGTTCGAACTGAGAACAAAGTCATGACATGTAAGCTATGCTCAGAGTAACTTTGCAATGATAATAAATCTCTTATATAGAACATCACTGTTTATTGTGTTTTTGTGTTTATTTTCGTGTGTTTTATGTGTTTTAGTTGAGTGATTTTAGGTCCGTTTTAGTATTGACCGGTCCATTTTATCGTGTTTCGTGCATTTTTGCTTTCGTTTTATAGATTTTGTGGTTCGGCGTATTTTCTTGTCTTTTTGGTGTTGTTTAGGTCCACATTATTCGAGTTCGGGAAGAGGAGCCATTTTCCAGACATTCCCGAGCCGTCTGAACCATGTCCGAGCCACGCGAACCATTTCCGAGCATATTTATTAATTGCGGGGTGACATCTATTTGCGCATCTCAAGACGAGGAGAAAAAGATTTGAGGCGCGTGGGTCAAAGTTTCGGGTCAATCGGATAAGCGTGCGAGAAGTTAGAGCAAATCGAGCTGCCAGAGTCGACCGACCCGACCCGATCGAGCCGCCCGAGTCGACTGACCCGACCCGACCGACCCGTCGGAGCCGACCGACCCGAACGAGCCAACCGAACCACCCGAGTCGTCCCGGGCCATGACTGGGTCCGGACCCACGCACCGACTCTCGCCCTCGTGCCAAGGCCCGCGCGCACGCAAGCCCTGCCCCTGCCCGCG